>OZ036002.1:380000-427500 GCA_964035015.1 Corallium rubrum
TAGCGACTAATTTGAATATTCTTTTATGTACATCTTAATAAGCCTTTCTGGCCTCGTTTGTGTGTCTGCAATTCAAAAGAATGTTTACCTCATAACGAGGCCAGAAAGGCCAATTTAGATGCACATAAAGGGATATTTAAAGTGAAGGCCTTTATGAAAGTGGTCTATAACCTTAATCGTTTAACTTTAACACTAAATACTAAATACTAAATAAGGAAAGCATCCATTTAAAAATGCGTAAATATGTCTGAGAAATTATGCGTTCTCTGCCCGATTATGGACGTTAGCTGAGTTAGACCCTTCAAAGATAGACTCGCAAATATCCATTAAAACAGAAACAAACCTTGGTAACCTGACAATAGTTGTTTCAGTTTGGCTTGGTTAAACTGACTAGTCTCCGCTTGTTTTTCCAAAGACTTTATTTCCATTAGTACTTTCTCATTGGCCTGTCAAGAGCAATAAAATGATACAGACAAGTCGAGTAAGCTTGAAATACGAAGTGTATAAGCATAAGCAATTACATGCACATGATTAGTACGGAGAAAAGTATAGTTATGATTAACGACTTCTTGACCGAGCCCGAGGTCTGTACGAGAAAGTATTTGCCTGAGGTTTTCGTACAGGCAAGAGACCAAGGAGGAGGTCTGTGGAGGAAGCGGAGGGCAAATACCTTTCGGCACAGATCAAACAAACGAGGTTAACAATGGGGTGTATCACATGGCTTTAGTTCGTTTTCTTCTGTTGTCTCACTGTCTACTGCATTCGTCTTCGGATGTTGTCATTTACATTACCTCACCTCACTTTACCTTACCCTACATTACGTTTACCTCACCTCACCTACTACAATCTTGGACAATAATGTTGTAACACCCCCTCCCCCCGATTCAATGTTGACCGAAATGAAACAATGTTGGAATGGAGTTTCATATAACAACATTGAATCGGGGGGGAGGGGTTGACTGTTACAACTATTATTGTCCAAGATTGTCTAAGACCCAATTTTCCTAATTTTGATAAAACAACTAGTTTTTTTTATGTTACGGTAGTGATACAGCATGAAAAGATTAGTTTGCATCAAATTTTCAATATCGAGAATTAAATACCCTCCGTAGTTTGGACATCCAAATTATAAATAGCATAATCTCTTCCATGGGCAAAAGAATAACAAATATTAAGGAAAGGAAAGGCCAGAGATTGAAGTATTGACATGTAGAGTAACACTAAGACGATTGGACATTAAACTATATCTTAAAATTATGTCGGTATTCATTGTGTTTTTATGATTTATATAATAAATAGTTATCTGAACCATTCACCAACGGTCTACCACGGTCTACCACGGTCTACCACTACAATATAACAACATTAATATACATGTAAATCCCTTTGAAACCCATGGTAGACCGTGGTAGACCGTTGGATAAGGCGGTATATAGTTGCGCAGGGGAAATTAAACCAACTGCTTATGAATAAATGTGGCTTTACAAGCATTCTATAAAAGAGGCTTAAGATTTACACTTATTTATTGAATGATTTCAACCTCTTCCAGATTTCGCTTCGTCTAAAACGCGTGCGGCAATACGATAATTTCTCAAATTTCAACGACAAAGTAGCGGCGGGTCTTCTTAGTTTTTGAAGCTAGTAATCTTAATATAAAAATAATTATATTCCCATTAACAATTCATTGCTAGTATTAGCTGGGGAAATAACTTTTAAACTTAAATAAAACGTTCTATTATGAAATGAAATACACCGTACGTGCTTATTTTTCCTCAATCATCACAATGTCAGATATAGATTCAGTAAAGCGGGTGGGGGTACCATGGGTGCCAGAGGCTTTTTGACGTTCATGAGGGATCACCAGGGCATGCGAGACAGCCACCATTTCACCGCCTGGCTTCCTTGCATGCCCCAATTATGCCTCACGAGCGTCATAAAACCTCTTGCATCTAGTGTGCATGTGCGAAAGAACTCCTAAACAGAAAGGTGTAGGTTGCAGATAAAAATTTGAATAGCTCATTATCAAGTCCCACTTTACTCGTAGACTAATAGAAGTGAATGACAGTGTCATATTTTTATTGTTTGACAATTGCAATAATGATGCTTATAACATATGTCATGCATGGAAGGTCTTCAAAATGATCGAAGTTATTAGAACTTACTGAAAATATCATTGTGAGCGTGTTAATCACTAAAACAGTTGTCGACCACCTCACTTCACCTCACCTCACCTCACCTCACCTCACCTCACCTCACCTCACCTCACCTCACGTTACCTTACCTTAGAACGCCTTAGTCCACCCTACCTCACCTTACCCCACCTCAATTCACATTATCTTACTTCACCTTATTATATATACGAGTGATAAAACAAACGAATATATTTATTCATAAACGAACTCACCTCTTTAAATCTGTAGTAGCAGAATTAAGATATCCAGTTTTGAAAATATTGAAAAAAGATATTGAAAAAGAAAGAAAATTAAAAATGAGTTCAAGGAGTGGGTCGTTTGCAAAATTGGGAAATCTTGTCATGGATACAATAAGTAATGATGTGATTTTGCCAATGCAAATAAATATTTACACTAGTACCCGTAACGTTTCAAAGCTGAGCCATTATCAGTCACGATGCAAGTCGTTACCATATTACGTATATTAATCAGTGATGACCAATGAGAATTGACAAATGACCAATTACTAATGACCAATTACTAATGACCATTGACTAATGACCATTGACTAATTACCATTGATCATTGACTAATGACCATTGACTAATGACCATTGACTAATGACCACTGACTAATGACCATTGACTACTGACCATTGACTAATGACCATTGACTAATGACCATTGACTAATTACCATTGACTAACGATCATTGACTAAAGACTAATGACCATTGACTAATGACCGTTGACTAATGACCATTGACTAATGACCATTGACTAATGACCATTGAATAATGATCACTGACTAATGACTATTGACTAATCACCAATGACTAATCACCATTGACTAATGACCGTGCGGTGACTATTGCATCACAAGAAATTGTTCTTCAAATGTAGTTTTGGACGAGAGACTGGTACTTCATCGAGACTGCACTGACTTTACTCGTTTCAATCTCTACTCGCAGTTGTCATTTTGAAGTATAAGGTTTTAGAAGTTGTTGATTTATTGAACTGTTGATTTCTTTTCAAAATGGGGTCTGTAGTATTTGAAACAAACCAAGGAGCATAATATTGAACAAATTTATCACTGAGATTCTGCACACATCAAATATCATAAAAACAAAACTTTGTAAAGGTGAGGAAGTATATTTTCTATAATTCTTCGTATTTTGTAGCAAGTTTTGGTTAGGTTTTGCTCGTAGCGATGTTTTCGAAAACTGTTTGTTGAGTAAAGAACATATTGAACATTAATTAAGTGTATAAAAGTCCATAACACTGTAGTCAAAACACCAGAATAAAAGTCGCTTCAGCATATATTTGAATGTATGTACAAGTTCAACTCCAAACTAGGATGTCGTTTACTTTTTTTAAAAAAAACTATTTACTGACAAAGACTGTGGCTTGCTAAAATCGTCTGCGAATAAAGAGAATCACTACTGTTAAAATGAAAGCACTGCTTAAACCAGTTTTTTAAAAGTTTTTGTTTCAACTTTACTGTTTTTTTATTGACCTCTGAAATTATACTAAAACAATTAATCACCTCAGTCTCGGTAAATAGCACATATGTGTGGGGATAGGAAAAAAAGTTTTCAATACGCCTAGCGGGTTTAAAACCACGCGAAGAGAAATGAATTGGTCATTAGTAATTGGTCATTAGTAATTGGTCATTAGTAATTGGCCAGTAGTAATTGGTCATTAGTAATTGGTCATTAGCAATTTTCCATTAGTAATTGGTCATTAGTAATTGGTCATCAATGATTGGCCATTAGTGATTGGTCATCAGTGATTTAACAATTTTGATAATCTGTCATTTATTTATTTAAGTGTGGTAGCTGTAGTGCTACCTATATTGGCAAAACGTCTCGCCATTTTATTGTTCGAGAGAGAGAGCATTTAGGTGTTAACAAGAAGGGAGAAAAAATTAAACACGGAGCGACTGCATAAGTACTGGCTGAGGTACTCAGCCAATCCCGCCCAAACGCATCTGATTGGTCCACACAGCTAAAATTACTTCCGGCCTTACAGAGGAACTTTGGCTAAGACTGAAGAGTGGAGCTTTTGTGAGACTTGTTTACTGTTTTTAAATTGAACTTGCCACTTCCCAAACGTCGAATTTGTCTTTTTCAAGTAACACATCATTTTGAGTAGAAAGACGGAAAAATTACGCTTCCAATACGTCGAAACAAAACTAAGGTGAGGAAAAACCGTACGAAAAAGACCAAGCGTCGCACCATTTTTCTTGTTGAGTGCAGATGATGTCTGTATTCTTTTCTTATTCATTCATATCTTCCGTCCTTGTAATTCTAGGACCCTTTTATGTACACCAAGAATGTTGATAATGAATATCTCCATGTAGATGTCTGAACATCATCTCACTTTTCAACGACGACAACTTTGTTTTTGCACGACCGACAGTACATGTTGTCTGGAAAGCCAGACAACTGACTACTAAAACGTTCTCAATTTGTGATATATTGACTTGCGAAGTTCATATAATAAACTATTTATTGTCTTCGTTTAAATGGTCTGTTTTAGTTAAATATCAAAGTACTGTCTTTTATGTGGAACTCTATTTTAAAAGACGGCGATAGGCAAAGTGACCTTCAAACATCGTTTGAAAGCAAGGTCATAATATAAGCTTATATATTTTACAAATTCATTGACCAAATAAATCTAATCACTTCAGAATTGTTTTTACCCAAGACTCTTATGCTTCTCTTTACAATTTACATGGGTAATTGAAAGGTAAAAAGGTTATAAATAAAAGATAATTCTCAAAACTTCACCAGCTCACTGACTCGTTGTTGACTTGACTGTTGACATTTCAAACTGTCAGTGCGTAGCCGGGGGGGGGGGGGGGGTCCCTTTTATGCGCTCGCTCCGTGTTTAAAAGCCATGCTTCGGCCATTAGAGATCATCATTTGCAAACTGGTCACGCACTGTCCTTTGAGGATTTTTCTATTTTAAGTAGATCATCTAATGAGCTCATGAGAGTCTTTTGATCCATCGTGATTCTCCGGCACTTAATTTTCAACTATCGTCTATCTCTATTTGTTTATTCCCATAATTAATTTTCATTGTTCACTATTCATGTTATTACATATTCGCTTCCTCTTTATCTAATATAAAAGTTTGCACGCCGAATTTTATCTATATTACTGATGATGATTCAAATATGAACCGAAACGTTTAAATTAAAAGGAATAAATTGCTTTTCGTCTTGGTTCTACGCTTCCTTATTCTATTGCGTTTTCCGCCAAATCATTCTATATCTAATAATGACCAATTATTAATGACCAATTACTAACGACCAATTACTAACGACCAATTACTAATGACCAATTACTAATGACCAATTACTAATGACTAATGATCAATCACTAATGGCCAATTACTAATGACTAATGACCAATTACTAATCACTACTGATCAATCACTAAAGCCCTAATGAAACGAGAACGCAAGTCATCGCAAGTTGGCAGTCACGCTACCTCAGCCAGCCGCTCAGAATAGTTTCCCGAAAATATCATGTACTGTGACAAAGTTAAAACTTGTTTAAAACACTCATGAAACCTTTATTTTGTTAATTTGGGTGTTCAAACGACCGCCACAGAAATTCTAACTGCCAACTTGCGATGACTTGCGTTAATGGTCAATCACTAATGATCAATCACAAATGATCAATCACTAATAATCAATCACTAATGATCAATCACTAACGACCAATTACTAATGACCAATTACTAATGACCAATTACTAATGACCAATTACTAATGACCAATTACTAATGACCAATTACTAATGACCAATAGCGAAGCGCACAGATGACGTCAAATTCATGTTTGTCTGAGTTTATAATTTATTCTTGCATTTTCAACAAAAGAAAATGGTTCATTAGAAATCCCTCGAGATTCAACTTTACTTGGTTTGTCTGAGTTTTGGCCTATAAATAGTAACTGTGCGCTTCGCTATTACTAATCACTAATGATCAATCACTAATGATAAATCGCTAATGATCAATCACTAATGACCAATTACTAATGACCAATTACTAATGATCAATTCTTAATGATAAATCACCAATAGCCAATTACTAATTGCCAATTATTAATGATCAATTATTGATGACAAATCCAACCAATTACTATTATAACATAGATGTAATATAACGGCGTTTCTGATTGGCTACCGTGCGTGCTTCATAACTCAATGGAGTACGGTAAGTTCAAACGTAATGAGAAACTCGTCTTTAATCAACGAAATAAATACTGTTTCCATTGTTTTATGTCTCATTCTCTGTTATAAAAGAAATGGATCATGGCTTGGCGAGCTCCATTGAGTTATGGAAGCACTTGGGGTATTGGAAAAGCGCTAAAAAATCTCGGCTACGCCTCGACCAACTCTTACGCATTTTTCGTCCTCTCCGAACTTCCTGCGTGCATCCATAACTTGACGGAGCACGCCAAACCATGAACCATTTCTTAAATGACCAATTACTAATGACGAATGCAGGGTTCCAAATGAGCTCAGTTATACCTGGGAACCCCTAGTACAATGTTTCTCAAATTTAGGCAAAAAAAATAAAAACTAGGCAAGCAGAAAGTATAAATTAGGTTGTCTAGTTTTAAAGCAATACAGTATAAAACATATCAAATACAAATTATAATATCCATAGTTAGAAGATTGCTTTAGCTTTTTGTTCTATAATATCCTGCTGTTTGTTTAGTTTATTAATCCCAATACCATGCAACCCAACACTTTGACTTATCTTATCTTTATATGTCAACACATCTGCGTTAAAGACGTCATTGCCTTTCGGATGCTAAGCTTGGAGTCTGGGGACGTCCTAGAATTGGGTGCAGAAGACTGGAAACGTCCTAGTTTTTTCCAATTCTAGGACGTTCTCAGGCTCTACGCCAAAAAAACTAGGACGTTCTCAGACTCCCTAACCTTCTCCGCCTAGAAAACTAGGCCGTTCTCAGGCCTTTACGTCTCGCTCTGACTCTCCGCGCTGTGCATTGAATAATTATAAATATCATTGTTTACCCGTCCTTGGTGAGTTGGTCCGTAGATGTTCTTTATTTTGAGGTTATTGAATAAGGAATGGATTTACATGTTTATATTGAGAGTAATCTGCGAAATATTATTATACTTTGGTGCATTTCAGACGCAGTAGACAAGTATTTGCGTGGATGAAGTACTCTTAATTCACCTCTTGTCTTAAGTCAGCTCTACGACCGATATTATTATTAAACTGGACATAATGACCACTGTTATTCTATTTTCCACCGATTTTAATATGCCATAGCACTACAAAACTGTTGTTGCCGCATTCACTATAGTTTAATGTAGTAGAATCCCGCTATTTCGAATTCCCGAGGTAACGAAAAATTGTTAGATATAGCTATTTATAGCTGGAGGGAAGTAAATAATTCACTGATTCAGAGGAAGAAGTTTTCAGTTCAAGATAGCGAGAGTTTCGACTTTCGAGGTCACTATTTTATTATCGCAAACAGTCTGACAGATGAGAAATATAATAATTCAAAGCTCCAAAACTCAAAAGAGCACTTAATTAAAATCCTTGACAGCGAGACAGACATGCTTTTATCGCATTTTTTATAAGTAATAGCATGGCTTTGGGGTAGATTAGTGATTTAAATTACCCGAAAGCCGAGGGAGGTTTAGTAAAAGTCCCGAGGGCGAAGCCCGAGGGACTTTTACTAAACCTCCCGAGGATTGAGGGAATTTAAATCACTAATCTACCCCAACGCCATGCTATTAGTTTGTAATCGTATGGTCACAACTAACTGTGGGAGGAATTCTACAAGGAGCAAATGTACATACATTAAATATTAATATTAATATGAACAAGTAAAGTTGTCAGTTGGGACTATATGGCGTGTAAATAAGAGTTGTAGTTGTCATTAAAATGTTGTTCTCCCAATCAAATGAATTAATAATTTACATATAGATGTGTTGATTGAATTATAAATAAGGAAAGTACTCAATAAAATTATAGGTATGATTAGTTCTAATCGTACCTAATGCATATAAAGATTAGGTATGATTAGTTACTAATCGTACCTTCTTTTTGTGCATCGGGTAAATTCGACGTTAATTGTGCGTGTGGAAACAAAAGAAACCGAGGTAGCCATACGATTACTATTATAATCTAGCATTTGGTCGGTGGATGTTAGACATTGATGCTTGCGCAGTCAGTGCGCGTGAAAAAGGTACGATTACACGCTATGTTTAATGCATACAAGACAAGTGGAATACTGGGATAGACGACCTTTGGTTTATAATTTTAAAATTTGTGTCACTGTAGAATGGCCGGAAGCGGGAGATCAGCGTTAATGCCTACTTGCTGACTGATAAAAGAAGGTTTTTCTGCGTAACTATTTTCTCTGTTTTTCTTGAGGCACTATGAATTGTTATTTAATAACAAAACTCCATAAATTTAGAAGAGGGTCGCAATAACGCAACTCATTTATTTCTGGATTAGATACATGTAGTAAATTTTGTTTTGTCTCGCACTTCTAACAATGTCAAGTAGGTTCACGCCTCGTTGACCATAAGAGACCGAAATCTGACGCAATGCAATGAAAGTAAGCAAGTTTGAAGTCTCACTCGTTATTTGGTCACTGAACTTAATAAGTACTTGTAACCAATTTGTAAATACTTGTGACTTTGAAGGAGTGTTCTGTGAGTCCAATGTAGTTACGTGATTTTCAGTTGAGCTTGGAGACCGGACGTTTTATTGAAAAGTTTAATCGTTTCACAATTTGACATGTTCCCGTGGGAAATTTGAATGTTTGCGCATTTTGACCAATAGAAATGAAGGCGTTGCCCAAACTTTTAAATTTGCCCATGACAACATTTTAATGATAACTGGATAGTGGATGAATCATGTATGTTGTGTGATATTATCTAATTAGACGCAAGTGCAAACTTGACTTCCTGCTACCAAAAATATTAATCTTTGTAAAATTTAGATACATTTGGCTGATTTGCCTGTAATATTTATACTATGTATATAAACTCTGTATATAAAGCTGAAAACATATACAATTGTCCTCAAATGACAAATGGAGCCTTTCACAATCACAGTCAGTTGTCATTTATCAATACAATACAATACTGTATATGTTATTGTTATTTAATGTAATGTAATGTAATGTAATGTAATGTAATGTAATGTAATGTAATGTAATGTAATGTAATGTAATGTTAATGTAATGTATTAATTGTTACTGGCAGTATATATGTACTATAAAAAAGAGAAAATATACTTAGTTAGTTAATAGTTCCTTATTACTTGTTTCAATCCAGTTTTGGAATTTGCACCACTGCCACACCCACAGCCACACCCACTGCCACACCCACTTGTGAAACTGAAATTAGGCTATCAATTTTTCAATCGCTGAACCCCAGGCACAAAAAAATGCTCTTTTGGAACCCTGACGAATGATCATTCACTAATGACCCATTACTAATCATCAATCTGTAATGATCAATTACCAGTGATCAACCACTAATGACCGATTACTAATGACAAATCATTTATGACCAATCTGTAATAACCAATAACTAGTGACCAATCACTAATGATCAATTATTAACGATAAATCACCAATAACCAATGACTTATTACCAATTACCAATGACCAATCACTCACTAATGACCAATCATTAATATTTAATGGTCATATGTTATAAATCATATTATTTTATTGTATTTTAACTATGCCAAACATTGTGTACTGTATACAATAAAGAAACTTGAACTCAAACATTAGCATAGTTACCGTTGGTTTTCTTTCAAAACAACACTAAGTTTCTGGCAACAGGATGCATTTTGCATTTCAATGTCTTTTGTTTCTTCATTTTGGCGAACCAGATGACGAAGAGCCTCAGCACGACAATTTTTCAGTTCTTCTTGTAGTGTTTTCTTAAGTAAAATCAGAAGAATTTTAATATAGAAATTGACAAATTATATTTGATAAGATTAAAACTATTACAAAACAAGTTCAATATGATCGAAAGATGGCCTGTAGCCACGTCAAATACGGCAGCGACCATTGCATCATGGAAGTAAAGTAAAGTAAAAGAAAGCAAAGTAAATGAGAGATAAGGGAGAGAATGGAAGGAAAGAAAAGGAAAGAAAGAACTAGAAAAGCAAAGGGAAAGCAAAGCAAAGCAACGCAAAGCAAAGCAAAGCAAAGCAAAGCAAAACAAAACAAAACAAAACAAAACAAAACAAAACAAAACAAAACAAAGCAAAGCAAAGCAAAGCAAAACAAAACAAAACAAAACAAAGCAAAGCAAAGCAACTAAAATAACCGGAAGTAAATGAACGACAACACGCACTCTGATTGGCTATTAGTCAAACAAGCGTGCAATTATAACTCCATAACGGCACGGCACGGCACACGAGATACTTCGCGACGATTTTGTCGTTTTTGATGAATTTTATGTGGATTTAATCATCAACGAAAGTCAAAAATTACTTGGATATATGTCTAATCACGTAATTAACACAGCACAATTGTCAATGTTTTCAGTGCAACTTTAAGTGCATCTTCATCGCTAAAATCGCCGATGTGTTGTACGGGGCCACGCGTGGCGTTAAATGGTAACAAACTCGTCCTGAGACAGGTAATCTGTTTTTTTGCTTACTTTTCTTGGGTTTATTGACAATTTAAAGTCATTATTTTATAAAAGAAATAAAAAACTTAGTCGCTGTGCGATTATCGAGTTATAATGCACTCGAGAAGCTAGTAAAACACTCGGCTATCGCCTCGTGCTTTACACGCATCTCTCGTGCATTATAACTCGATAATCGCACGCGACACGTTTTCTATTTCTTAAATATATATATATATATATATATATATATATATATATATATATATATATATATATATATATATATATATAAAGAAATAGAAAAATATATAAATATTTAAATATAAAATATTTAAAAAATAGAAAATATAAATATATTTTTTTAATATAAATAAATATATTTAAAAAATAGAATATATATATATATATATATATATATATATATATATATATATATATATATATATATATTATCAAATCCACAACTTGCGCAGTTCGGATAGCACGGTACTGGTAACTAACCTGTCAAATTATTCAAATTATTTACATTTACGTCACCAAATTATAATTTATAAGTTCGGTTGAATTAAGCCACTCGAAAAAAGCCTAAAAATTACGAACTGAAAGAACAAGAATATCTCCTGAAACTGTTTAAAGCTGGTAAAGAATTCTGCTCTGGTGTATTCTACTTAACTCGAGAGAGAACGATGAAGAAATTTTGAAACAAACGGCTTTATAGACCATCAGGAGTACTGAATGATGCCTTGTCATATTTATTCATGTCAACAACGCCGGAAAAAGTAAGAAACCGCGAACGAGAAAAACAATCCGAAAAGAGTAGACTGAATTGGCAGTGTTTGTGGTGATCAAAGCAGAAGAAAATTTAACGGTATAGGAGATTCGTATTTACCAGCTTATCCGAAAAGAGTAGACTGAATTGGCAGTGTTTGTGGTGACCAAAGCAGAAGAAAATTTAACGGTACAGTATAGGAGATTCGTATTTACCAGTTTAGCTGAGTTAAAATGGAAGAAATCTTGAAAATGAAAATCAATATAAATAATATCTTGTCCAGAGTTGTCTTTGGACGCTAGGACGTTGGCATTGTGTTCTTTCTTGGCCACTATTTATCTGTTTTTGAGTGAGAATTTGTCACTTGGTTCATCTCATCGTTTGTTTTTGTTTTTTAATATTGACTTTGCATGTTCTTTCGGTGTGTCAACACATGACAATGGATGAACTTTGCTAATTAATTGACTGGGGTGTTTTCTGTGTTACTGATACAACAAAAACCAGAAATTGGGAAGGGGGGTTACAAAAATGCATATAAAGCGGGTGAGCGGTCCTCTCTAAACAAAATAATTATTTTTGAAAAACAAAGAGAATGAATAATTTTAGTCCCAGAGTAATCACTTAGAGCATTTTTACGTCTCTGGGACTACGTCAACGGCCAAACGATGAGAATTGTTGCTTGAGATTGACTTCAATACAGTCACTAACAATCATTTTAGCAATACTGGGGTGTTTTGGAAGTCATTAAACTACCTTCAAATAGCAAACTTCAAAAACGTAACTTTTTTAAAATTGTAAAACTTATCTTGCGATTTAACCGCCTTCGTCGTCCTAGCATCTTAAAGTCCCTATAAAGCGGGCGAGCGGTTGTTGGGTTTATGTATTTCTATACTCATTTTGTTTGTACCCAGTCCCCTCAGGAATCCCAAAACTTCACGCGCATCAAATATCACCTCACTGAATTCATAAAGATGGACAATGGCAGCTTCGTTTACTTATAACTGAAAAGGACCTATACACAAGAACGAGGCTGGAAAGGCAAATAAACATATAATAGCGGCCATATTTCTATACGTTGTATAATCTGCTTGTTAAATACCCGAGGTTCACTCATTTTCTCCAATTCTCTTGATATTCTCTTCCCAGACGTTTCCAAACTAGCCTTTCTATTCTTCAAATCTGCAAATAAACAACAAAACATTAGGAATACACCACTAACTAAAACGACAAAACTATTTTACTCAATGAATGAATGAATGAATAAATGAGTGAGTGAGTGAGTGAGTAAGTGAGTGAGTGAGTGAGTGAGTGAGTGAGTGAGTGAGTGAGTGAGTGAGTGAGTGAGTGAGTGAGTGAGTGAGTGAGTGAGTGAGTGAGTGAGTGAGTGAGTGAGTGAGTGAGTGAATGAATGAATGAATGAATGGAATGAATGGATGAATGAATGGATGGATGAGTGGATGATGGATGGATAGATGGATGGATGGACGGACGGACGGACGGACGGACGGATGGATGGATGGATGGATGGATAGTAGGTTGGACAGGTTAGATGGATGAATCCGTGCTTGGATAACTAACCAACTATAGATTTCTTTAGTTCACTGAAGTCGTTTGAACTGTCTTGAAAATGGTGTTCTAAGTCTTCATAAACAGGCTAAAAACGAACGATAAATTTTATGGCCATACGATTTATTTAAACGCATACGATTCACTACCAATAATTACGAATTCATTCGCACCTATAGTCGCGTATTTGTTACGTCATGCGCAATAAACTTTGCATGCATAAGATAAAATATAATATGTCATGGGGTAAGTTTCTAAATGCACAAAGAAATACTATAAGAAAACCTCCCAACTTTCGCAGAAAAAATAGGTTTTTTAGTTCCTCTGCAAAATCAACAACATAGTTTCTCGAGTTAATTCTACGAACTAGTTCCATCAAGGGGTAAGGGGCGGTTACCAGTAACTAAATAGACCTTATTCAAAAATGGCCGCCGAATTATAATTCTTTTCTGTGCATATAAATTAGCCCTTATGACCTCGTTTTAAAGTTAAAAATCTTTTGAATTTCTTGCATGAAAACGAGTTCATAAGGGCTAATTTGTTTGTATATAAACGAATTTCACTTCGGCGGCCATTTTTGAATAAGGTCTATACTGTCATATGTTACACTCAATAAATAAAGTCACTTTACTTTACTTTACTTTACTTTACTCTACTGTACTTCACTTCACTTCACTTCACTTCACTTCACTTCACTTCACTTCACTTCACTTCACTTCACTTCACTTCACTTCACTTCACCTCAATTCAACTCACTCCACTCCACCCCACCCCACCCAACTCCACTCCACTCCACTCCACAGCAAAAACTGAGAAAACATTATATACGTACTGTTTTCTCATTCACGGTGTTTCTTCTTTCTTTTATGGCATTATCTAGCTTTGCCAGCGACTCCTAAAGGATAAACAAAATACAAAATCGTGAAAAACACCCTCAAAATATAACTAACACGGTAAGACTCCTGCATAATTAAAGACTTATTAACAGAGTGTGGGGTCTGTACGAAAAGGTATTTTCCTTGAGGTTTCCGTACAGACCGAGCGACGAAGGAGCGATGTTTGTGCGATAAAGCCAAGGTACTTTACAATACTTTACAGATCAAGCAAACGAGGCTGTAGTGATGTAACTCCTTCCTTTAAGGAAGTATTAGTTAATAAGTAACCGATAGTGTAAGAAGAGTCACGAGGCATGTAGAGAGAGAAGGACAGTGAGGAGTGTAAATAAAGAGTGGAAGAAAAAGCGTTCAAAATATAACAATGGCGACGAGTTGATATTGTGATACGAACAACTATGGCATCATTCGTTTCTCCCATGCCACCATTTGATCCGGATTTAGAAGCTGGGGGCAATCAAGCGGCTCGTTGGCGAACCTGGTTAGCGGATTTCAAAACATTCCTGACTGCAAGCAATATTACTAATAAAACCCGTCAACGCGCTTTGTTACTATATCAAGCAGGACCACGCATAAGAGAAATTTTCGGCAGTTTCCTGACCCAGGCGAGGATGATGATGTGACTAAAGCAGAGCAACTCCTTACAGACTATTTTGAGCCACAGAAGAACCGTTTGTATGAAGTCTACAAATTTAGACAAGCTACACAAGGTGAGTCTGAAACAATAGATCAGTATCACACAAGGTTGCGTTCGTTGTCAAAAAACTGCGAATTTTCAGATGTCGATTTCGAAATAATGGTGCAAATTGTAACCGGAGGAAAGTCTAGCAGAGTGCGTAAGCAAGCTTTACGAGATCCCAAATACAGTTTAAAAGATCTGTTGCTCGACGGCAGACGAGAAGAAATGAGCAAGGCACAAGGGGCAGACATCGAAGGGAACTTACACGCTGAAGCTTTACATACATTCACGAAACCCGTGGGAAAATACACCAAGACGGAGAAGCGCGACAAGAAATGTTGCAATTGCGGTGGGGACTACCTGCAAGGAACGAAACATGCGCCAAATGTGGAAAATACAATCATTTCGCGAGTCAACGTCGAAGCTCATTTTCTAGCCAAAAGAGCGCCAAAACACGTCAGACTGTGCGGCCCGTGAAAAAGGAAAACGAAACAAGCAGCGATGCGGATAGCGAGAATTCTGAATATTGCTATGCTGTGAATAACAAGCAAAAGAATCCACAGACATCAGTGTCCGTAAACGGATGTTCTATGAAAATGACAGTCGACACGGGCTCTAACATAAATGTCATTGACAAGAATACATTCCGGAAGATAAACAACGCGTCACTTAAGCCTACATCTGTCAAAGCCTATCCATTCAATTCACAAACAAGAATCAAAGCACAAGTTTACAGTTGCCACAATCTACATAACGTCCGATGACCGTGGTTGTTTACTAAGCTCCGAAACAGCACAAGAACTCGGACTTGTAAGTCTTCATCTAAATCAGATAAACGGAAGTACATCGAAATCTGTGACGACAACAGTCGACGACAATAATCTGCAGCAAATCTTAGATAAACACGCGCCAGTCTTTTGTGGGCTTGGGAAGTTAAAGAACAAAGAAATTGAACTTTCCATTGACGACACAGTGGCCCCTGTCGCCCAACCACAGCGACGAATACCATTTCATCTCCGCCAGAAAGTCCAAGACGAGATACAGAAATTAGAGCAGACAGATATTATTGAGAAAGTGCCAGAAAATACACCGACAGATTGGGTTTCCCCTGTGGTCATCGTCCCCAAACAAAATAATAACATTCGATTATGCGTCGATATGCGTGCGGCAAACAAGGCCATCAAAAGAACCAGACACCCGATACCAACTCTTGAAGCTGTTTCCCTGGAACTCAACGAGGCCCGTATATTCTCAAGATTTATCACAAGCCTACCATCAACTTGAGCTGAGCCAAGCGTCAAGAAGTATAACAACGTTCTGCACTCATGTCGGTCTTTACCGTTACAAAAGATTAAATTATGGTACCAACGCTGCAGCAGACCTTTTCCAACACGCGTTACAGGAGACCTTACAGTTACAAGGAATAAAAGGGGTCAAAAACATTGCGGACGATATTATTGTTTTTGGCAAAAATAGAGCAGATCACGACCGAACCTTAGAAGAATTCCTCGCTCGATTGCAAGATCACAATCTCACGCTTAACCTCCAGAAATGCCGTTTCCTAAAGAAGAATCTCGAATTTTTTGGCCTAGTTTTCACTGAGAAAAGCATCCGCCTAGATCCAAAGAAGGTAGACTTTTGCCAACACGAAACAACCTACAACGGTCAGCGAAGTGCGAAGTTTGTTGGGTATGGCTAACTATAGCTCCAAATTCATACCCAATTATGCTACTATCACGGCACCACTACGACAATTGACACGTAAGAATACACGTTTCGCATGGACATCCAAACACCTGGCAGCATATGAAAACTTAAAACATGCACTGATGAACAGCCCAGTCATGAGTCATTTTGATACATCAAGAGAAACATCAGTTCTGGTAGATGCCAGTCCAGTCGGCCTTTCAGCCACACTAACACAGAAAGATCCGCATCAGAATGCCAATAACGTCATCGCCTACGCTAGCCGCGCTCTCTCCTCAGTGGAACAGCGATACTCGCAAACAGAGAAAGAAGCCCTGGCAATTGTCTTGGGTATTGAGCATTTTCACCTATATTTGTATGGGGCAGCTTTCAACTTACTCACTGACCACAAACCACTACAACTAATCTACAACAACCCTCGTTCCAGACCTCCCGCACGAATCGAAAGATGGTTCTTGAGACTTCAGCAATACAATTTCAACGTTATCTACAAGCCAGGAAGTGAAAACCCAGCTGATTTTCTGTCAAGGCATCCGGGATCAAAAATACCTAAACGAAATGAGGCTGAAGAATACGTCAATTTTATATCAGCCAACGCAGCGCGGGAAGCCGTACCACTTGAGGTCATCAAATCACACACCGATTCTGATCCGATATTACAGGCAGTGAAACAAGCGATTGTGTCAAGAGATTGGCGCAGTGATCTTGTTAAACCATTCCACAACATTCAAAATGAAATAACTGTAGATCATGCTAATGGAATACTCCCACGTGGTACAAGAATAATTATACCTCAGGCGCTACAAGCAAATATTATCCAATTGGCTCATAAAGGCCACCAAGGACTCGTGAAAACAAAAGCATTAATACGAGAATATGCATGGTTCCCCAATATGGATAAAGTCGTAAAAGATGAACTTGAAATGTGTTTACCCTGCCAGATTACTGGACCAGTCAATGCACCTTAACCATTACAGACACCATAGACGCCTGATGGACCTTGGCAAACCATCCACGCTGATTTCTATGGACCACTTCCCACCGGACAGTATATCATCGTTCTCATTGATAAATACACACGATACCCAGAAGCAGAGATAGTTAAAAGCACGTCAACAAGTACAATCATACCTAAAGTTGACGCTATCTTTGCACGACATGGTGTCCCATGCAAGTTTAAATCTGATAACGGCCCACCTTTTAACAGCAAAGATTTCACGCACTATTTAGCTCAGCTTGGTGTGAAACATGAAACGTCAACACCTGAGTGGCCACAAGGGAATGCAGAGGCCGAAGTATTCATGAAACCTCTAGGAAAAGCAATCAAAACCGTTCGTGCAGAACACCGGAATCGGGTCCAAGAACTTTCCCGTTTCTTGTTAAGCTATCGCACCACTCCACACCGCTCCACCAATGTACCACCAGCACAACTTCTTTTCAACCGCCCAGTGCGAGGAGTATTACCAGTGTTAAACCCGAAAGATAAAGTGGTGAATAGACATAACGAAGCCAAACAGAATGACATTAAATCGAAAAACAAAGGAAGGAAATACGCAGATAAACGACGACATGCTCAACCTTCACAACTAGGAGTTGGAGATGTGGTCATCCTCAAGCAGAGAAAGAAAAACAAATTTACGACACGATTTGAATCTATCCCATACACTGTGATCGAACGCAAAGGAACTAAAATTGTTGCAGAAAATCAAAGACACCGAGTTGTAAGAAATGCATCTTTCTTCAAACGAATAAAAGATACAGTGACAGAATCAGATGATGAACAATACAGCGTATCTGAAAACAAAACTCCAGAAGAAGAAAAGAACAAGAATGTTCCAGAACCAGCAGTAAGAAGATCAACAAGGAGACGTATGGAAAGAGAACTGTATGGAAATCCGATTAACTCAGATATGGTTATTAAGTAGACTTAAAAAATAATAAGACGAACACGAACTATAACTATAAAGTTTTAAGATATTTCACATTTCGTTTTAGTTGACAGTTTAAGAAACTTTATCCGAACAAAGAGAGGGATGTAGTGATGTAACTACTTCCTTTAAGGAAGTATAGTGTAAGAAGAGTCACGACGCATGTAGAGAGAGAAGAAAGGACAGTGAGGAGTGTAAATAAAGAGTAGAAGAAAAAGCGTTCAAAATATAACAGAGGCTAGTGAGGAATTTTTATATGGCTATTGGACTATTTTATTCTCAAGTTTTGAACACTGCTTTCGCCTTCGGAGTTTGCTTACTTTACCTGTTAAGTGTTACTTTTTCGTGTCCCTTCTTGTTTACACCAGTTTTTATTTGCCGTGTTTTCAGGCAAGCAGCTTCAAAGAAAATCAGCACTAATATTATAATAAAGGCACTTAGTTCTTTTTTATTTGTATTCAAATCAACTCAAAAAATTTCCCCGCCAAAGCTTACCGGTCAGAGAAAAAAGGGTATTGACCCGTCGGTCAATATCGTAATATCCCGAATGCTCGGGAACAATCGGCATTAGCTGTTTTGTGTACGGACCGGAAAACAAACCCAGTCATATAATATAGTTTATTATATGGCAGCAGCGCTGAGAGGTCCGAATACGGACCTATACAACAAGATGGATTACAATTTCAGAACTACTCATTGTTGAAATATATCGTGCAGGTATGTTGTTAGAAATTTTATAAGCTTTCATTTGATGTATACTTCGAGTTTCCACGTTTTGTGAAAGTTTTTAAAATGTCTTAAACGTTCGTAACATTGTTCGTAATAATATAGCATTTACTTCTCACAAATATTAGAATTTCAGATGATTTTTTATTCAACTACTCAACGCACGATATTGAGCAATATGTCAAACAAAAGCAACTGAAAAACACTATTTGGGGAAAATTCAAGATTGTAGCTCAATGGAAAGTACTTTAAAAATGGGAAAATGTCTGCCATTTTCGTTTCGTTCGCAAGAAAGATGGGTCGACTTTTCACAGAACGTTCACAACATTTAAGGCCATATAATAAACAACTTATTGACCTCGCTTGTGCGGTCTGTACTAGTGAAATATCGGACCTCGGTTTTTTGCACATACCTCAACTCGCTGCACTCGTCTCGGTCCGTACTTGAAAAACATCGGTCCGATATTTCACTAGTACAGACCTCACGCTCGGTCAATAAGTAGTTATTATTCGATATTCCACCTGCAGTATCTCGAGTTCCTCTTTTAACTTTTTGTGAACGGTTGTATACTCCAGTTTGGAGTTCTTAAGGCGTCGTTGCTTGTCAAGAATATTGTACTCGTCGTCTTTAAGCTGTTTCTGGAGATAGTTACCCTGAAGAAAACAAAAAGAAATGATGTAATTAAATTTCAAAACACCACTAGGGGTGCATGGGTGGCGTGTGCTGTTAGGGCGCTGCCTCTCGCCAATGGGTGGGTGGCAGTCTGGGAATAACCCTGTTCTCGAGCTTCGACCATGTGAGTAGAGTTTAAATATGGTTAGGAGTCTAACGTTTCGAGCGAAGGCCCTTCGTCAGAGAGAAACGTAAAGAGTGTAAACAAACAACGAGCTTATATACGGTGAGTTTAAAAGTTAAAATGATGAACTTGAAAATGTTCATAAGTGGCTTTCAGTGAATAAGTTAACACTTAATGTTGATAAAACAGAATACATAATCATTGGTTCGTATCAGAGAATCTCCAAAATTCCTGATGACAGTGAAATTAAAATAAATATTGGAGATACATATGATATACGCTCAAAAGACATCCTTTGTAAATTAGGATGGAGCAATCTCCAAGAGCGCAGAAATTCACAAACTATATCGTATGTCACAAAAGCTCTGCAAAATAAGTGCCCTGAAGGTATAAATGAAATGTTTCGTGTTTCAAATAATGAAAAATACAGTTTAAGAAGTAATAACTTAATGTTGATGCTATCGAAACCAACAACAAATGCTATGAAGAGGAGCTTCAGCTACGCAGCCGCCAAAATCTGGAATTCTCAAACAATAGATTATAAAAATAGAGTTCTTAATTGACTCAAACATGTAAGCTGAAAACGTTCTATTTTTAAAATGAACTATTTAACATTTGTGGAAACGTATTATTTTTATGTAAATTTTTAAATCATATATTGTAAGATAACCGTTATATTAGTTTTAGGACATTAAGATAGTTTATTAGATTTATTAGATAAGAATTGTTAATAATTTTTTGATAGTTGATAACACGGCCCTTTGAAAAACAGCTTTTTATTTTTAGTATTTATTTTTATTTCTACAGCTGATAAGGCTACCGTGTATAAAGATTATTAAATAAATAAATAAATACGGAGGGTAATCATGTGACCAAAAATAAGCCAATCAGATGAAAATGACAATAACAAACTGATGAGATGCGAAAAATTAGCCAATCAAATCAAAATAACAATAACAAATCGCTGATGAGATGCGAAAGACATTTGCTATTCATACCGTCGATGAGCAAGAAGAGGGGGTGTAAAAAGAATGAGCGAGAGTAAAAATAAATAAATATATAAAGTGAAAACGCTGTTTGTGTCCGTCCTTGCTAAACAGAAACAATGTCTTCAGAGGTGTTAAATAAAAGAAAAACGTCCCTTGAGTCCGCGAGGATGAATGGCACCAATTTTGAAAATGAGACGCTTTTCTAGTCTTTTGCGGCTGACATCACCGCCAGAAATGGGTGAGATAGCACAAACTTGCATGTCCGAAATACAATTGGTTGGCACTATTAAAATGTCGGGCAACAGGCTTGTCAACATCATTGTTCCTCACAGAACGAAGATGTTCAGCAAACCTGTCAGATAAACGTCTGCCAGTTTCACAGATGTAAAGCATGCAACATTTATTACAAGAAATACAGCACGCTACTTTTATTACACTGTTTTGAGTAGAGTTTAGTTAGTCTCTCCTACTTTGAGGGGTTTTCACCGGGTTCTCCGGTTTTCCTCCCTCCGCAAAATCAACCCCATCAGGGATAGGAGAGGCGTCCACCCCTGCCCTAGAGTAGCAGCCAACGAAAGAGGAGCCTTCTGGCTACCTACGACTGCGGTCGTCCAACTCACTCACTAGAGTAATTCTTGTACCAATGGCAGAATAGGAAATCCTACAGCAATTATCGGATAAGGCTGAGAATGATATGAAAAATTATATATCCCTCATCCTCTTTCTCTTCCTCCTCTTCCTTCTTCTTCTTATCATCATCATCATCATCATCATCATCATCATCATCATCATCATCATCATCATCATCATCATCATCATCACCTTCATCACCATATATATCCCCCTCATCCTCTTTCTCCTCCTCCTCTTCCTTCTCATCATCATCATCATCATCATCATCATCATCATCATCATCATCATCATCATCATCATCATCATCATCATCATCGCCCTCATCACCATCATCGTTGTCCTCTTCTTCATCATCCTCAGCACCCGCACAAACCGTCATTAACATCCTCCTCATTGTCACTTTCACTTTCATCCTCATCGTCATTGTCATCTTCATTATCTCCATTCTTATTTTCATCATCATCATCATCATCATCATCATCATCATCATCATCATCATCATCATCATCATCATCATCATCATCATCATCATTATCCTTCTCCTCCTCCTCCTCCCCTTCATCCTCCTCCTCCTCCTCATCCTCTTTCTCCTCCTCCTCCTCCTCATCATCATCATTATCATCATTACCCCTCTCCTCCTCCTCCTCCTCTTCCTCATCATCCTCCTCTTTCTCCTCCTCCTCCTCCTCATCCTCTTTCTCGTTCTCCTCCTCATCATCATCATCCTCTTTCTCTTTCTCTTTTTCCTCACCCTCCTCCTCCTCCTCCTCCTCCTTCTCCTCCTCATCATCATCATCATCCTCCTTCTCCTCCTCCTCTTCATCCTCCTCCTCTTCATCCTCCTCCCCCTCATCATCATCATCATCATCATCATCATCATCATCACCATCATCATCATCATCATCATCATCATCATCATCATCATCATCATCATTATCATCATTATCCTTCTCCTCCTCCTCCTCCCCTTCATCCTCCTCCTCCTCCTCCTCCTCCTCTTTCTCCTCCTCCTCCTCATCATCATCATTATCATCATTACCCCTCTCCTCCTCCTCTTCCTCATCATCCTCCTCTTTCTCCTCCTCCTCCTCCTCCTCATCCTCTTTCTCGTTCTCCTCATCATCATCATCCTCTTTCTCTTTCTCTTTCTCTTTTTCCTCACCCTCCTCCTCCTCCTCCTCCTCCTCCTCCTCATCATCATCATCATCATCCTTCTCCTCCTCCTCTTCATCCTCCTCCTCTTCATCCTCCTCTCCCTCATCATCATCATCATCATCATCATCATCATCATCATCATCACCATCATCATCATCATCATCATCATCATCATCATCATCATCATCCTTTTCTCCTCCTCCTCCTCCCCCTCATCATCATCCTCTTTCTATTCCTCCTCACCCTCCTTATCATCATCATCATCATCATCATCATCATCATCATCATCATCATCATCATCATCATCATTTCCTTCTCCTCCTCCTCTTCATCCTCCTCCCCCTCCCCCTCATCATCATCATCCTTTTTCTCCTCCTCCTCTTCATCCTCCTCCTCTTTCTCCTCATCTTCATCATCATCATCGTCTTTCTCCTCCTCCTCCTCCTCCTCACCATCCTCATCATCACCATCATCATATCATCATTATCCTCCATAACATAATCATCATCATCATCATCACCACCATCATCATTACCATCATCATCCTCTTCATCATCCCCCCTCCCGTCCTCTTCACCCTTCTCCTCCTCATCATCCTCATCGTTATCGTCCTCCGTTCTCCGTCCGTCGTCTTCGCCATGGTTATCAAGATTGCTACAAGTTGCTTTACTTACTCGTTCAGTTAACTTTGCGTGTTCAGATTTGGCCTCTTGCACGGAGTCTGACAAGTCACCCATGTATGTTCCATATTCGGTCTTGAATTCAGTTGCTTCTTTTGAAACACTATCTCTTTTGACTTGGTGTGTTTGCCTAAAAATAAATGATGACGCTATTTAATACATTACAGCAAGTCATTTAACATTCTTAGTAATATGTAATAAGGGAAATTTCGAGTGTCGGAATATACTCATTTTAATACCACACCGGAACAAGTTGCAAAGATGCAACATCAAGGCCCGTCCGGCTGAAATAAGAGCGGAAGACGTGCGTAAGTGAATGTGTGCGAGCGTGAATGAGCGCGTGCGGGATTAAATGATTGCATGAATACGGGCGTGCGTGAGTACGGGTGCGCGAGTGAATTAGTGCGTGTCCGCGTAAGTGAATGCGTGCTTAAGTGTGTGTGCGTGAATGAGTGAGTGGGGATGACGTAAATGAGTGCGTGTGTACGCGAGTGAATAAGTGAGTCCGTGCGTGCGTGCGTGTTTGTTTGCGTGAGTTAGTGCGTGCTTAAAGCGTGAAAAAGTACGTGCGTGTGCTGGTGAGGGAGCACGCAAGAAAGTGAGTGCGTGAGTGAATGAGTGCGTGAGTGAGCGAGTGTGTGTATGGTGTGTGTGTGTGTGCGTGCGGGGGAAGCTAGTTTTTTAGCTTCTTTGTTTTACCCATTCCGGATCGCCCGCTCAGTATGCCCTTGGCTCAAACGGCCGTTCGTTCGTGCGAAATGAATAAAAACGACACCGCACTTTAGGAATGGGTCGGCCTTTACCTTTCCTTTCTTTCATTTCTCAACGATGATTTGAAATCGTCAATCCGTTTGTTGAAAGCCTCGGCCATTGCCCTGTGACAAAAGTATAAGAAAGAAGTGTTAATTATAAAAATCTACAACGTGAGAGCGTCCGGCTAGCATTTGGAAGGTTGTGGGTTCGAGTCCCGTCTGGAGCTCAGAGTTTTTCTCTGAGTTTAACTTACGACAGCTTGTACAGCAAAAACATACGAAAAAAGTAAAAACATACGAAAAAAGCAAAAACATTTTACAACTTAAGAAAATGTTTTATTTATATCTTTTAAACAGAGGCGGGAACGGACCACAAAGACTAGAATTAGTTAAGAATTTTATTATATGGTTGAACTTGTTTTCAGATCATTACGCCAAATACCGCACGTTGATTGGTTGTATCCCACTGATTCTATTAAACATTTTAACAGGCAATCGGACATTTTTGTTACTACTGAAATATACTATACTCCAGCTAACGCCAGACGATTTTATTTGTCAACAGAGTACCTCTTGCAGAAACTTCCTGTTAAAGGGTTAAGCCACTGGTACTCCAGGCCCAGTGTATTTTGGGGACTTAAGAGTAGTAAGAGTTTACAGGGGAAGTCAGAAAACGCGTATAAAACAATTGTCGGATGGCAATTTACCGTTACCACTGGAAAACAGAAGGAAAATACAAGCAAATACAATGCGAAATTTTCAATTACACACTTCAAGGCTTTGTAAAGACTTACGTTTTAATACCAAAGGTATATAAATAATTTTATAAAGAACTTATTGACTGATTTCGTTGTTTTCTTACGAGTTTTGTGATATAGGCAAGTTTATCGATTAGCGGGCGAAGTAAAAATCTACGAAATAATAATTACTTATTGACCAAGCGTGAGGTCTGTACTAGTGAAATATTGGACAGATGGTTTTTTAGTACGGACCGAGACGAGCGCAGCGGGTTGAAAAACAGAGGTCCGATATTTCACAAGTACAGACCGAACAAGCGAGGTCAATAAGTAGTTTATTATATGGCCATAAATGTTGTGAACGTTCTGTGAAAACTCGATCTATCTTTCTTGCGAACTAAACGAAAATGGCAGACATTTTCCCATTTTTAAAAGTACTTTCCGTTGAGCAAGAATCCTGAACTTTCTACCCCAAATAGTATTTTTCAATTGCTTTTGTTTGACATATTGCTCAAGATCGTACGTTAAGTAGTTGAATAAAATATCATCTGAAACTCTAATACTTGTGGGAAGTAAATGATATATTATTACGAACAATGTTACGAACGTTTTGGACATTTTAAAAACTTTTACAAAACGTGGAAACTCGAACTATACATCAAGTGAAAGCTTATAAAATTTCTAACGACATACCTGCACGATATATTTCAACAATGAGTAGTTTTAAAATTATAATCCATCTTGTTACCGATATATTGACATGACTGCCATTTTGTTTATAAAATTAACTTACGGTCCCGAACGGCAGCTTCCGCTCTGAGCGGGCGGATACGGGAAATATCCCACCGCTTATGAACCAATCAAATTGCAGGATTTCCGTATTCGGACCTCTCAGCGCTGCTGCCATATAATAACACGTTTTACTGCTTAATAAAACCAACAAATGCAAAAACTGAGCTTCTAAACATTGTACTGTGTTCTTTGTTAATAGCAGAAATGTTGAGTGAATAAATTAATGTGGCTCTTTTAGTCTCTCTTTGTGCTACAAAAACATGTAAAATTTTCGTGGCGGCCATCTTGGTACTCCAAATTCGTCATCTCCGCTGGCGTCATTTTTTGAGCCGGACGAACAATCCAGTTTATATAGAGATCAGTGTTGCCTCCCGGTACGGGAAGCCATTGCGCCTTTTTTAATGACCTGCGCGTTTTGGCGGGAAAATTTCTGAGTTGATTTGAATGAAAATAAAAGAGAATTAGACATTTTTGTTGGAAAAGTTTGAACAATAATACGTCCTGGAGAATTAGTGTTTTTTTTGTAAAAACTACTTATTTAAAAGCGGGGGGATGAATGCTTAACAGGTGTAAACATGGATCGAAACAAACAAGCTCAAAAGTAAGGTAAACGGTAACATCTGAAGACGCGAACGACGAGGTAAAAACAAATAAGAAAACGAACCAAAGGCCATATAATATATGGCTTGCATGTTAACCTCGTTTTCTGAGTCTGTACTGTAAAGTATTTGCCTTCGGTATATTCAATGATCTCTATATAAGCTGAGTATCAGTCTCTTTTATTTATTTACTTATTTATTTATTTATTTATTTGCTTTGCCACAACATTATATCACATGAATACAACAAGTAACATAGTGGCTGGGAGAAAAACAGGACTATCGCCCCAATTGACATTTTCCCCCAATAAGTTGAGAAACGGTAATATATAGTGCTGGATTACAATTAGAAAGTTATAAATTTAAGAAAGTAATTAAATAAAAAAAAAAGAAGAAAAAATTAAAAAGAAAACTTTAAAAAAAAAAAGTAGAAAAAAAAAAGAAAAAAGAAGCTGACTATGGCGGCTGGTAAGTTGAGAGCTTATCCTTGTAGTAACACTTTAACTTACACTTAAAATACTACTGCAACATTTGATAGTTGTAGACAAACTATTCCAAAGGCTGATGGTTCTCGGAAAGAAAGAACATCTAAAATAATTTTGTTTGTGGGTGGTCATAGGATAGTAATTATTAGGATCAAAGTTCCTAGTATTGTGAGAAGGACACGCAGGTGTAAAGTATTTATCAAAGTTAACATTAATAAGACCATTCTTATTCTTAAAAAGTAGTGAAACGGCAGGTAGTTCGCGTCTAAATTCAAGCGGTAGCAAATCAAGTGAGATGAGTCTTTCCTTGTAGCTTAACTCCTCGGAGGGATAGTTGAGAATAAACTTTGTGGCTCGACGTTGGATGTTTTCAATTAGTCGGCGGTGTTTCAAGGTAAAGGGAGACCAGACGCTGGAGCAGTATTCTAGGCGAGGCCGAACAAGGGAGCAGTAGAGCAGTTTTCTGGTTTTGACATCAGAAAGGTCTCTGCCGCAGACTTTTTTGATTAGGCCAAGGGTCTTGTTTGCCTTTGCGCATGTCTCTTCGATATATCTGGACCAGGATAAGTCCCGGGAAATAGTTATTCCCAGGTCCTTGATATAAGGCACGCATTCCAAAGAATTTTCCTCGAGCTGGTAGTCATAGGTGTTACTGACAGGAGATGTTTTGCGAGACATGTGCATGACTTCACATTTGGAGGCGTTGAATGACATGTCCCAGTCAACACTCCACTTATGTAGAGAGTTGAGATCTGCGTGAAGCCCGTGGGATGCACTTTCTAGATTCATAGCTCTATAGAGCTTCGAATCGTCAGCAAACAGAGCCAAGTTCGATCCATTTTGGATGTATTCAGGCATATCGTTTGCGTACACAAGGAATAGAAGCGGACCAAGTATAGATCCCTGTGGGACGCCTGAAGTCACTGGGAGCCATTTTGAAAAAGTACCATTAAGGACCACACGCTGTTGTCTGTTAGATAGGTAGCTTTGAAACCACTTGAGAAGTGACCCAGAGATGCCATAGTGCTTAAGTTTTGTAAGGAGCAGATGGTGGGAAACTCTGTCGAATGCCTTTGATAGGTCCAAGTGAATTGCGTCAACCTCTTTCCCGCTAGCGAGATGATCTAATATGTTATGGTAGACTTCAAGAAGTTGTCAAAGTAGATCTTCCTTTTAAAAAGCCATGCTGTAGGTGGTAGAACGTGGGAGAAAGATGTGAAAAACAATGATTGAAGACGCACCGTTCTAGAACTTTGGATACAATGCATAGCAGCGAGATAGGTCGGTAGTTCGCGGCGAGGGAGGGGTCGTCCTTTTTAAAAACAGGCGTGACATTTGCGCGCTTCCAGCTGAAAGGGACAAAACAAATACGGCGAGATTACTATGATAATCAAAATTGCGAAACTTTGGCCTGGGAGCTTCGCTTTCACGCAGCGTGACGTAATTATCGAAAAGATCAATTAGGGAAATTATTTATACGATTGGGATTCGGGAACCAAGTAACTAACTGATTCGAAAATCGAAAGTTCTACGTGGGAATAGACGAAATCGGAGTTTCGACTGCGCATACAATCTGAGTTGGGATAAAACGTAGTTCATGTATAACATGAGGCTGAAGCAACCGTAGTAAACATAACATTTCTGATGTCAGAAAATTTTTAATGTTTAGGTATTCTATAAGGATAAACTTTGCTTATCGATTATCCTTGACAATAATCCTAAACGTAGTGTCTAAAAATAATGAACTCAAAACATGAAAAAACAGTCCCAACTAATTTGCACGTGGGCCTAAATGAAACTACGATTTGGTGTATTACCGAGTCCGACTAGAAAGTTTGTGTTTTCTTAAATTTACCGCTAGCGTTTTTGCCATTTTCATGGACAAGAGCGATTAAAGAAGCTGAAGAAGGAACCTCTGCGGTTTGCCCGTAATACTATATATGTGTATAGGTTATATACCGAGAACGCGGGATATAAGTCATATATTGACCCGAGGGGCCGAAGGTCCCGAGGGTCAATATATGACTTATATCCCAAGTTCGAGGTATATAACCGACTTATATCACGATTGAGGAGGTTTTCGAACAAGGTTTCGTCAATTTCGAAGAGTTTCGATCAAGATTTTACGAGTTATATCCACAAGTTTTATCTAATTATTTATTCACGGGATATAACCTGTATATATCCCGCGGTACATCAAAGAAAACCGACTCAATCGTGATATAAATATAGGTTATATACCGAGAACGCGGGATATAAGTCATATATTGACCCGAGGGGCCGAAGGTCCCGAGGGTCAATATATGACTTATATCCCAAATTCGAGGTATATAAGATATAGTATAGGTATAAGAGTTTCGATCAAGATTTTTCGAGTTTTGTCGACAAGTTTTATCCAATTATTTATGCACGGGATATAACCTGTATATACACCGCGGTACATCAAAGAAAACCGACTCAATCGTGATATATATGTAAGAGATAAAGCCCGAGAACGAGGGATGCTATATACAGCCCCAAGGACGCGAAGCGTCCGAGGGATGTATATCGCATACATCCCGACGTTCGAGGGTCTTATCTGACTTATTTCATGATTGAGGAGGTTTTCCAACAAAGTTATGTCTTTTTTTCTACCTTGGACAGAGATTTTCATAGTTTTTTCCTTCATTTCTTTTCTAATTAGTATTCAAGGGCTGTATGCTATATACAGCCCGCGGTACATCAAAGAGAAAAAAAAATATTTAAAACACTCAATAATTCATGAAGAAAACACAAAAGAAATCATGACCGTGAAGGAGGTTGTATATCTGATACAAACCACACGTGGTTGTATCATATACAACCACTAGTGGTTGTATATCAGGTCACTATCTCCGCTCTAAAACATCGAAATTTAGCTTTTTCTGAATTAATCTGAACAAATATTACTCATATTAACATCAAAGACTCGGCGTGTTTTAAGCTGTTTACAACATTCGCGTCCGTGTTGTATCGAATATATAATCACTCGCCTTCGGCTCGTGATTGTATATTCGATACAACACGGCCGCTCATGTTGTAAACATTACATATATATATATATATATATATATATATATATATATATATATATATATATATATATATATATAACAGTTTAAATCCTAAAATATAGTCGTTGCTACTCTGAGTTTCACGCCTCACGTCTTGAGACGATCTTCAGGCAACTGTATGTGATTGACTCAGTTCATTGTGTGATGACGCTAACTCGTTAACGGTTCGCTGACGTGTGACGTTCATCCGTCGCGTGCGTTTGAATCTTCCCGTGCTGAATTTGCTTTGGTGACGGCATTTCGCGAATATTTCCGATCTTTTATTCAGCGTTCTGCTTTTGTCTGATTTCATTAGACACAATTTCTCCTCGAGACAAAGGTTGCAATATATATGTATATATATATATATATATATATATATATATTTTATTTAAAAAATGAACGTTGCTACTCCGAGTTTCACGCGTTAAGCGATCATCAGATGATGATCGCTTAACGCGTGAAACTCGGAGTAGCAACGTTCATTTTTTAAATAAAATCTATCTTGCTCTACCTTCAAAAGTATCGAGCACTCTGTGGTCTATTGTAAACGACTACTTTAACTATTATATATATATATATATATATATATATATATATTACCAATGTGTTACGTTTGTAGTAGATTGAAGAGTGCTCAATACCAGGAGTTTGGTAGAGCGGAATAACAGTTTAAATCCTAAAATATAGTCGTTGCTACTCTGAGTTTCACGCCTCACGTCTTGAGACGATCTTCAGGCAACTGTATGTGATTGACTCAGTTCATTGTGTGATGACGCTAACTCGTTAACGGTTCGCTGACGTGTGACGTTCATCCGTCGCGTGCGTTTGAATCTTCCCGTGCTGAATTTGCTTTGGTGACGGCATTTCGCGAATATTTCCGATCTTTTATTCAGCGTTCTGCTTTTGTCTGATTTCATTAGACACAATTTCTCCTCGAGACAAAGGTTGCAACGCTTTCCACCAGCCGTAAACGCAGGAGCATGCTTTATTATGGACCACTTGATAGAAAATGGTTTCGTGCTCTGTTTCAATTTCCACACGTGTTTCGAAAGCTCGGTCTCGTTAGAGTAAGCCACGTCCTTGAAAGATTTCTTGTGGTTGCCATATCGCTCTTTAAACGTGTTTGCCGTCATTCCGATGTACTGTTTCATCTCCCCATCATCTGCCGTTTTCACTTGAGCTTTGTAAATAATGCTTTTCGCCAAGCAATTTCTCTGGAGTGGGCATTCATTAGGAATTCTGCAGTTACATTTTCTGGCCTCTAACGGGGTTGTCGTTTTCGTGAGGACACGGTTGTTATGCTTAGAAATAGCACTCTTGATATTTGCCATGCAACTGTAACTGACTTTAATGGTGTTTCTGTTGAAGATTTTGTGTAAAAGGTTTGTTCTTGGGAAATGCTTGTCAACGAGTCGTAGAAAGTTTCGTGCGATGTTAGTACTTACGTTCTTACTGTAGGGAGGGTTGAACCAGATGACATTTCTATGCCGTTTTCTCTTATTAGTCGCAATATTCTCCCAGCAATAGCACCACCTCTACGACTAATAAGAGAAAACGGCATAGAAATGTCATCTGGTTCAACCCTCCCTACAGTAAGAACGTAAGTACTAACATCGCACGAAACTTTCTACGACTCGTTGACAAGCATTTCCCAAGAACAAACCTTTTACACAAAATCTTCAACAGAAACACCATTAAAGTCAGTTACAGTTGCATGGCAAATATCAAGAGTGCTATTTCTAAGCATAACAACCGTGTCCTCACGAAAACGACAACCCCGTTAGAGGCCAGAAAATGTAACTGCAGAATTCCTAATGAATGCCCACTCCAGAGAAATTGCTTGGCGAAAAGCATTATTTACAAAGCCCAAGTGAAAACGGCAGATGATGGGGAGATGAAACAGTACATCGGAATGACGGCAAACACGTTTAAAGAGCGATATGGCAACCACAAGAAATCTTTCAAGGACGTGGCTTACTCTAACGAGACCGAGCTTTCGAAACACGTGTGGAAATTGAAACAGAGCACGAAACCATTTTCTATCAAGTGGTCCATAATAAAGCATGCTCCTGCGTTTACGGCTGGTGGAAAGCGTTGCAACCTTTGTCTCGAGGAGAAATTGTGTCTAATGAAATCAGACAAAAGCAGAACGCTGAATAAAAGATCGGAAATATTCGCGAAATGCCGTCACCAAAGCAAATTCAGCACGGGAAGATTCAAACGCACGCGACGGATGAACGTCACACGTCAGCGAACCGTTAACGAGTTAGCGTCATCACACAATGAACTGAGTCAATCACATACAGTTGCCTGAAGATCGTCTCAAGACGTGAGGCGTGAAACTCAGAGTAGCAACGACTATATTTTAGGATTTAAACTGTTATTCCGCTCTACCAAACTCCTGGTATTGAGCACTCTTCAATCTACTACAAACGTAACACATTGGTAATATAATATATATATATATATATATATATATATATATATATATATATATATATATATATATATATATATAATAGTTAAAGTAGTCGTTTACAATAGACCACAGAGTGCTCGATACTTTTGAAGGTAGAGCAAGATAGATTTTATTTAAAAAATGAACGTTGCTACTCCGAGTTTCACGCGTTAAGCGATCATCATCTGATGATCGCTTAACGCGTGAAACTCGGAGTAGCAACGTTCATTTTTTAAATAAAATATATATATATATATATATATATATATATATATATATATATATATATATATATATATATACATATATATATACATATATATATAATATATATATATATATATATATATATATATATATATATATATATATATATATATATATATATATATATATGTTTTAAGGGCGATCACTGTACATTATATATTAAAAATATTTTATTAAAAATCTGATCTAGTGTAAAATATATATATAGGAATTTTCGGTTGCAGACTGTCAGCCTTCCTCAGTAGCTGAGGAAGGCTGACAGTCTGCAGCCGAAAATTTCTATTTTTAATAAAATTTCTAAATTAATATATATATATATATATATATATATATATATATTTCTAAATTAATATATATATATATATATATATATATATATATATATGCGCGAAGGAATAGCAAGAACTGTGCAATGGGTATTAAAACCCAGCCTAGCTGTCAAAATAAAACACTGCTGCTGTCTTGTCGTCTGACCACGGCAAGAAACAATTGCGCTTGAAAGTTCAGACTTAAGGAAAAGCGAACGCAGTGTCCGTAATTTATAGTCTACTGGCACTTATACGCAAGTACTACATGTACGTATGAAGTCTGAATACAAACCATAGCAAGGCCGCTTCTCTTGACTGAATATCTGAATCTGAACTGAAACGCGTGAGACAAATTAATATCTCGTCGCCATGCTAAAGCACTTGTTGAAATGGGGAGAAAGATCAAAACTTTTAGTGAAAACATTTAAAATGTTGTGGCTATTCAATTAAAATATCTGGGAATATATTTGAGAACTGTTGTAATCAAATATTAAAATATTTGCTTTGCTGGCTGGCCCGGTTAACCGGGATGAGTTTACGAAACGATTACATGGAGCGGGCTAGCCCGGTAAACCGGGATGAGATTTGAATTGACGTGGATGATTTCAGGTCGAAATTTGCAATTATCAAGTAAAGGGCAAAGTTACGTTAGTTTTACTTCACTTTTACACTAATAAGTCTATTATGTATTTTGTAAGCCCATCGTTAATAAAAAGATTGTTGTAGTCTTAGCTAACCCACGAAAGCGTCTTCACGAAGACTAATTAATTTATTAAATGTTCGATATGATCACGAAACACACAAACAACGTTTTGATGTTCTATTTAACTTCCTTTCAGACTATTTATTCACACAGTCAAGCAAACGAACGAACGCGTATCGAAGCCGGTTTGCCGGGATTAAAACGATTACATGAATAATTTCATCCTGGTTAACTGGCTAGTCCAGTTGCGACAAACCGGGCTTTCTCCGCCCCAGTCTCCAGAAGAAAAAGAATGGCCTGATACTCAAGGTAATCTCTACATAAACTTGTTACTTTTGGTAAGACTGCTACTTTCTGAAATTATTAGATGTCTCAAAAATTTGCTTTTACTTTCGAGGAGCCGCTACATGTTGTAAAATAATACTTACAAGTGGCTTTCCTTTAACTGCTTGCTTTCCTCTTCAAGTTCAAGATTTTCCTCCTTGATCCGAGCACATTCTTCGTTTCTACTTTGTAGTTGATCTCTTGAACGTTTTAATCTGTGTAAGGTAAGTGCATGGATATTTTTATGTATAATTGAATAACGATTTTGTCCTGGGTGAAAAAGATATCAAAGATAGAATACGGTAAACAGTATCTTTAACAGTGCCACCTTCGTGTCGGTGTATTTCATTGCAACAAATATATTTACATCACTTCATAACTTAAATGTAACTTGGCAGAAAAACGCAATATTTGTCATCAAACCAATCTTCGTTCCAAAGTATTGACAAGAAAAGTATACAATTCCGTAAACAACAAACCAATAATGATTTAGAACTGTTAAAGTGTCTGTAACCCCCCAATCAATTTTCAGCTCTTCGAATATACTCTTTATTACTCGGGCTACCTATGGTAGGCCGAGTCCAGGTTTCGGCATTTTTTGGGGTTCCACAAAATGCCAAAATTGCGCAATACTTCCCATATATGGAGGCGAGACTTCGAGTCTTCGATCACTTCGAAAATTGAACGACAATCATGTTTCCTTTCCGTGGTTGTGTCAAGCACATCACTGATCAACCATATAAGCAATTTACTTGGAAAACCTACCAACACTTTGGCCAAAGGCGAAGCTGGTTTAAAAGAAAGAACTCGCAAAATCGAGCACGGATTGCCACGGAACATCAACAGCGTAAAGCATAAGAAAGATGCCTCGTTGGAAGCTTGTGTCATTGAATCACAGTGAAACGTTTATTTAAGACTTCCAAATATACAAACTATCGATATTAACAAACACAAAGAAGGTTAGTTCATGAAGACAGAATGGATGATCGAGTTGCGAAAGCCACGGGAATACACATACTATGTTTACATCAAGTTGACCTGAAGAGGTACAAGAACAAACGCCACAGTACATCAAAAAACGTATATACTATTTACTGAGTAATAACAACTACAAAACACCAGTAATAATCACTGAATAATGCAAAATATGAACATGTTGAACTGTTTGTATGTCTAGATTTCATGTAGTGTCGTATTACATTTGACAGTGATTTGGAAACGTGTGGGCTCTGGGAGTGGGGCATGCCAAGGTTCAGCAGGTTGCCGCAATCACTCAGTAGCCCGAGTGTACGCCTAAGCAGGCGTCTTGTTTATAATGTCTTAGTGAGAAAAATTTCAATTTGGATAAATTGTCTCTTTTTTATGGCCTTTTGGTGGACCAGTGCCGTTGGAGTTTTGTAAAATCAGGAGCCTGGGTCTAGCACGTCTTTTGACGTCACGCAAGATAGTCGGTATATAGCTTTGATGTTGCTTGGATGATCTGAGCTGCTTTGATTTACCATAGTAATATCATGTTTGCGGGGATTTATTTTGTTCTCACAGGTCATTAACAACTAATATACCTCATTATATTCATTTTTACTAATCCTACCTCCGTTGATGTCAAACCAGGTCTGATTAGAACTAATCATACCCGGTTTGACGTCAACGGAGGTGACAACAAAAGAAATTCCCGCAAACAAAAGAAATTCTCGCAAACATGATATTACAAAGGAATAGCATAAAAAGAGGTGTATTAGCTATTAAACGTCCCGCTCGATTTGGGTCATTTAGCAAAATCCCTCGGGCCGATTTAAATGACCCTCATCGAGCGGGACGTTTAATAGCTATTATTATACACCAAGTGTCAAAGTTCGTGTTTTCTTGCGTCTCATTGGGCGAGAGGGTATCACGTGATAGTGATGAAATTCCACTGTCTCCCGGCAACAGCTCTGAAGCGGTGAATAATATGTTATGGACCGGTGAATAATAAAATCCTGAAGTTATGGAGCAAAAGGTTCGCTAGCCGAAGCAGCGATGAAATAGATAATTTACTCAAAGATAAAGACTCAACATCGACGAAAAAGGCCACAAAGCAAGCAGTTAAAATCTTAAGGGAATTTTGTATCGAAAAAGGACTTGCCGCCGAGTTTAAGAATCTTACAAAAGTGCAGTTCAACGAGCTTCTTCGACAATTCTACGCCAATACCAGGAAAAGAGACGGTTCGTTTCATTATATTACTTCAGTGATTTGACGTCTTTCTTTTTTTGTTTTCTTTGACACTTGGTATATGATAAAATACTTATTGACTGGGACCTTCGGCAAACGGTATGTTTTGTGGCCCCTCGACCGCTCGTTGTTACCCTTGGCTTCGCCTCGGGTAACAACGGTGGTCTCGCGGCCACAAAACATACTGTTTCCCTCGGTCCCAGTCAATAAGTGTTAATTATTTCATGATTGAGTTATAGCATACAGCCCTTGAATACTAATTAGAAAAGAAATGAAGGAAAAAACTAGGAAAATCTTTGTCCAAGGTAGAAAAAAAGACATAACTTTGTTGGAAAACCTCCTCAATCATGAAATAAGTCAGATAAAACCCTCGAACGTCGGGATGTATGCGATATATAGCCTTCGGACGCTTCGCGTCCTCGGGGCTCTATATAGCATACATCCCTTGTTCTCGGGCTTTATCTCTTACTTAAATAATTATTGAGTCGGTTTTCTTTGTTCTTGCGATGGTTGTGTATAGCATACAACCCTATGAATACTAATTAAAAATAAATGAAGAAAAAAACTAGGAAAATCTTTGTCCAAGTAGAAAAAATAGACAAAACTTTGTTGGAAAACCTCCTCAATAATCATTTAAGTCGGATAAAACCCTCGAACGTCGGGATTTATGCTATATAAAGCCCTCGGACGCTTCGCGTCCTCGGGTCTTTATATAGCATAAATCCCTCGTTCTTGGGCTTTATCCTATACATACACTTCTTTTTATGCTATTACTTATAATAAGGATGTATATATATATATATATATATATATATATATATATATATATATATATATATATATATATCATTCCATCGATTCGACCGACGCTGGACAAGCTTCACATTCTTAAGGTTTTCAGTATTGTCTAACAATCATGTCTATAGCAGCGAATCAGATTCTGAAATCAGTTATCAGTCTGATGACTCGTACATAAACTTTATTCGGGGATATATATATATATATATATATATATATATATATATATATATATATATATATATATATATATATATATATATATATATATATATATATATATATATATATATATATATATATATATATATATATATATATATATATTACTTACCGGCTGGCTGGCTGGGAGGTCCGTATAGAGAAATCTTTCCCGAGGTCTCAAAAACCGCCCGAGGCCGCAGGCCGAGGGTCATTTTTGAGACCGAGGGAAATATTTCTCTATACGGACCGGCCAAAACGGTAAATAACATATTTATTTTTTTTATTAATCGTACGATTATAATTTACATAATTAGGTAAATTAACATAATTGAATTGCGTAATCGAGATGACATTCACGTGATATTCAAAAGTCCAAAGTTTATCGTTCGACAGTAAACAACTGCCGACATGCAGTCTGACAGGGAAGCTTGGAACCAGAATGCAGTCCTAGTGTTTTTAAAGTTTAGTTGATAAAGATTCTTCGTCGTTCTTCTTCGTGGCTTGCTCGTTATTGGCTGTTCGCTTGGGAAATCGCTTGCATGCAATACTCGGCTGACTGCATGGAAATTGAAAGTGGGTCGTTCGAGTTTGAAGACGAAAATGCTTGTATAGTAAGCCATTTGTAACTCTTTTCAAAGATATGACACGATGAGGTTGGCATGTGGAAAATATTTGACTAAAAGATAAAGACTTGTAGCGGTTTTGTTGAGTATAGTTGGACAACAGAAGAATGGCAGTTTATTATCCAAAAGTTTCAGCTTTTCTGTCTTCTCGTGGTATGTTTTTTTAACTTCTACATAGTTTCATTTAGTGATTCAAAATACTGTGTTCACAACTGTTTATGTATGTTTTGCCTACTGTTTTAAACTGTTTTCATACGTCGACGAGTCGTTAAGCAATAATACTTTAAAACTTTATAAATGTCGCTCGCTGAAATTTTGCTGAAATTTTGTCAAAGCCATTTGGATAATAAAAATAATTTGCATCCCCGTAGCTATCTGTTGAATATATTTTTTCGGTGGCAAGCGAAATAGTTATGAAAATCGATCAATGTTAAATAACAAAATGTAAAAAAACCAACTTTTTTTGTTTTTGTTTTTAAATCCAGACCGCTCGTCAGCCAATCAGAGCGCGCGAATCAGATGGATACCGGACCGGAAAAAAAAGAAGGTGTGACAGAGGATGCAGAAATCGATGTCGATGAGAATATAAATATTCAAGTGGAGAGGAAAGGACTCCGGCATAGCATATGCTGAAGAACCTTTGGCCAACGAAGACTGGTTGGAAAATTGCAACAGAGAAGAACAGGAACGGTTAGAGGTCGAGGAAAAGCTAACGCAAAGACTAAATGGTTCCGTGGAAATAAGCGAATGGTATAAAGCAAATCATTGACCCACATTAAATCGGCAGAAATATCTTTCGGCGCTGCATGAATACTTTGAAATACACAAATCCCGAGATGATCAGTTCTTAATTTTTGATAGTTCGGTTTTATTTGACCAAATAACACGCAATATCTTCTCTCGAATGCCTCAGGCTTGAAATAATCTGAGCAAAGTGTTGAAGTTTACGAAGGTTCAAAGACACGTTAAGTTTTTCCTTCACGAATTCAACCCAAATCTTTCTTCGCTTCTTAGCGTCAGGCCGGTCATCGCTGAAATATGGAATGGTGCGAAGAGTTATATCATCTTTGAGACTTGCTTTACTCGTACAATTGGCAGTAACACAACTAAACACCATGTTTTCACAAGCTTTCCAACGACACAGCAAACGCGATATATGTATATAGGTTACAGTAATAGATATATCGAAATTTCGTAGCCTGATGAAGGTTTCATGAAGGCGCTAGACAAGTACCTTGCGTGACGTCACAAAATATAATTTTGCCAATTTCAAACTGCAATTTCAAACTGAGTTTTTTAAGAAATTAAATTTTGTTCTCGCAGAAACAATAGAAATTATGTCACGATTTGAATTAGCTGAAAAAAGAGGCACTTTAAAACTTGATAGGCTCAGATCAGCGGGCTAAAATATATTTTAGCCCGCTGAATTCTCTATTTTAGCCCGCAAAATACGCCACAATGCCCGATAAAATTATTATAATAAGTAAGAGCATGGTTTTTGTGCAATTTAGAAAAACATGCACTCGAGAATTTTTTAAGAACCTCAAATAGCATTTGTCCTTCAGACACGTGCCACTTTGATAGTCTTTGTAAAACCCACTCGTGCATGTGTTTTTTTTCCAAATTGCACTCGAAACCACATGCAATACCTCCGTTCGTACTCTCGAACTTGCTCAGTCAACTTCTCACTTTCTTCAGTAACTGCTTCGCACTCTACATAAATTGAGGTGCAAATGATAATATAAACACCTAATTTTGTTAGACAAGTTGGAATTTTCGTACATTTCATGTTTTCAAAGCTCTTATTCGATATTTCTTCACTAATGCGTGATTATATATAGTATTGACTTTCTGATTAGTTGTACAATAATGCTATTAAGTGCTACTCCAAGTGACGAACCATGCCGGGTGAGCAGATAAAAACTCTATACTTGACTGCGGCTGGGATTTGATTTACTAGTTCGACGCTCTACTCTACTATTTGATATTTCGAAACTGAAATATAGTTTCTTCAATATCAAGGTAGCCTGCGAGCAGGCTCTCTGGGAGGCGCGGGAGGTGAAAGAGAGCCTGCACGGATCCCACTGAAATTTGAATGCATGTGTCCAAAATTTGGACGCAATGTTCTGATTGGTGGATATTTTAATCGACTGACAAAGTTAATTAAAGCAGATCAACTCGGCATCTCAGCGTGAGAACTACTAACATCTTTAATCCTTTTGCAAAACATGCAAATTCGAGTGTTCAACCCCTGAAACGTTCGCCGCGAAAATCACATAGGTAACAGTCTTGAAATGAATATCTAGTCTAACGATATATTAAAAGCATTGAACCTTGCATGCCCGGCAGATGTTTTACTGTTAAGCTCATGGGATATACGACAGAATGTTTTATATTCCAACGTTATTATTTATATGACTGAATCACTGAATTTGCATTATACTTTACACAGGCATCCCGGTTATGTCCTGTGACAGCACTAAATAATATTTAAACTGAATTTATTAACAAGCCGTTGTTTTTAATAATGTCAACACAAATTTATAAAGTTTCGACGATAAAATCGCTTAAAAGCTGAAATAAACAAAATACACTTGCCTTGGTTGTTGTTCGTGGTGACCTTGCGATAATATGTTAGTTTGAAGAGTGTCGTGATCAACTTGATCTAACACGTTTACATTCTGCACGCTGAATTTATCCAGATTTATCATAGACTATAAAGTGTGCTGACAACTATTCAAGTCTAAATATTCTACAGTATTTGGCCAGTAATTAAACAATGACTGGAAAAACTCAAAGTCTCAAAGGCTCCGAGTCCTTCCACTCGAAATATAATCGTCTTCGTGTACAATTACAGCAAAATATTAAAAGACAGGGAAAAGGCACTGCAGACAGGAAGTAGCGTTTCGTCTGGTGGGGTAGTTAAAACGGTTTCTTTGTTTACTCTGCGAGTCTGATTTGTGATTGGTCACTTTTCACAAATCGTAAAGAAGGGGCGGCATTCAAATTTCAATGGGAAATTTCCCGCGCCTCCCAGAGAGCCTGCTCGCAGGCTAATATCAAGGGATATAAATTTTCATCTTACGTTGTTGGAATAATTATTGTGGGACAGCAAATTCAGGTGCAGAATAATGATACTAGGTGCTGCATCGGGTGGGATTCGAACCCGTGACCTAACTGACCTTCGGGTTACTAGTCCGACGCTCTGCCAACTGAGCTATCATGGTCAAGTTGAAGCTCGAGATCGAGTAAACTAGATTTCAGTTTTGACATATGAAAGTGCCATCATTCTACGAACTGCTCCCAACTTCACCAAGTAGTTCAGTCGGTAGAGCGTCGGACTAGTAAACCGAAGGTCGCGGGTCCGAATCCCAGCCGGGTTCGAGTAGAGTTTTACATAATTTCTCAGAAGCTTTGTCAGTACCTAATCCCATTCTCCGCCTGAGTTCGCTGTCCCACAATACTTGTATTATTACAACAACATAAGATGAAGAGTTAAGTCTCTCGATATTGAAGAAATTAGATTTCTGTTTCGAAATATCAAATACCAATACTATCATTCCACGACCAGCTCCCAACTTGACCATGCAAGCTCAGTCGATAGCTGTCAGTAAATATTCAGCGATAGTCACCTCAATTTCGGTAACTAATTTTCAATATTCTATCGCCCGTGAGACGTACCTTCATCTAGTTTTTCTTTCTTAGCCGTTAGTTTTTTGTCTTCCAGTTTTGCAGTTTCTAAAGTACGTTTCAGCTGCAAAGAAAGAATAAAGTCAAAAGAAAATTGAAAACGATTTTGAACACTATAAATAACAATTATTATAAGTAATAGCGTAAAGAGGTGTTTAGCTATTAAACGTCCTGCTCGATGAGGGTAAATTTAGTAAATTTACTAAATAACTCGAATCGGGCAGGACGTTTAATAGCTATAATCACTTCCTTTTAAGCTATTCCTTTGTAATATCATGTTTGCGGGAATTTCTTTTGTTGTCACGTCCGTGACGTCCAACCGGGTATGATTAGTTCTAATTAGACCTGGTTTGACGTCAACGGAGGTAAGATTAGTAAATGAATTTTAACGAGGTACAGTATATTATACAATTATTGGATGAGGTTGAGCATGATATCAACAATTATCAAGGCCGAGGATTGTGTTATCTGCCGAAGCCGAAGGCTGAGGCGGATAACACAAACAGAGGCCTTGATAATTCTTGACATGATGCGATAACCGAATTCAATAATTGTTTTATTTTTCAATTATAAATGTAGAAGGCTTTAGAAAGTTTTTTTACAAAGTTAGGTAAAAATAGTAAATATTCATACCGTCTTCAGTTCGAGGTTCGCTAACTTTTTTCGCTTTCAAATACAATTTTCTCTTTCAAACACTGCTTTAACTGACTCTAACAGCTGTATGCGTAGCTCGCCTGTTTTTCCTTGGTGGTTTTAGCGTCAAGAAAACGCGCAAAATCCGCCGGATTAATCCACTTCTGAACTTCACTCCTAAGGACGGCCGCCATGTTTGTTTTGTTCAAACCGCTGGCCAGCGCGTCATAGCTACAGATAATTTTTGATATTTTGTAGGTGGCAAGACATCAAGAATTATCTGTAGGTTTTTAGCCAATCACCGTTGAGATTGTATCAGTATTGTATAATAATAGTTGTTAATGACCTGTGAGAACAAAAGAAATTCACGCAAACACGATATAATAATAATAATAATAATAATAATAATAATAATAATAATAATAATAATAATAGCAATAGCAACAGCAACAGCAACAGCAACAGCAACAGCAACAGCAACAGCAACAGCAACAGCAACAGCAACAGCAACAGCAACAGCAACAGCAACAGCAACAGCAACAGCAACAGCAACAGCAACAGCAACAGCAACAGCAACAGTAACAGTAACAGTAATAGTAATAGTAATAGTAATAGTAATAGTAATAGTAATAGTAATAGTAATAGTAATAGTAATAGTAATAGTAATAATAATGACTGATAAGTGATGCAGTGTATGCAAATCTAATAACTGATGCAGTGTATGCAATGGGAAAGGCAGTAGCTATGGTCATGAATGTGAAAGAGAAAGAACGAAAGAACAAAGGAGGCGGGGGTAATAGACGCGAAAGTAAATTAAAGAATAAGATGAAAAAATTACGTCAGCTGATTGCTAGGACTGGGAATGAGCTCTGTAGACGAAAAAGACATAGAAAAGCTACCAGAAAAGAGAAAGCTATCTTGAAATATCTAAAACGAAAAATAGGATGTCAGCAGGTGACAGACCAAGAGAGACACAAAAGAGAAACGGTTGGATAAGCTGCGATATAGTAAAGAGGTGTTAGAAAAGATACCAGGAGAGGCAGAAAGATCCATAATAATGCAGGGTTTAGAGAAGATAAAGGAAGATTCTACTGAGAAATGAACCAGACAAAGAACTTTACTGGGACTGTTCCAGAGATTGGAAAGTTTGTAGAATTTTGGGGAAGTATCTGGGAAAAAAAAAGTACAACAAAAGAACAACCATGGATATTTGAGATGGAGCAACAGCTAAAGAATAAAATTCAAGATGTAGAAGTGTTTATGGTAACAGTAACTGATATTGAGAGGGTATTGAAGAAACGAAAGAACTGGACTCCAGGATGGTATGTATCCAAAACTACTGGTGGAAGAAATTGTAAGGAACTTGGAAATCACTGTGTAACGCAATGCAATCATGGAAGCAAGACATGAGAAAGATACCAGAATGGATAGCATGGGGAAGATCTCCATTAATGCCTAAGACTGAGGATCTGAGCCCAGTTAGATATCACAGGCCATTACCCGTTTAAATACCTCATACAAAACATACACTGGTTTAATAGCGAAGTATCTAAAGAACCATGCTGTTAGAAAATGATATGTGGGATGAAGGACAGATGGGAACACCAGAGGAGGAAATTGGGTACAGTGGATCTTCTGCTGACTGATACATGTATAATGGATGAAGTGAGGGAACACACGAGCAATCTGGCTGTTGCATACTACGACTACGAGAAGGCTTATGATAGAGTGCATCACGACTGGACGCTGAAAGTATATACATGGGTGGGGGATACCAGATGATGTGTGTAAATTAATTGAGGAACTGATGATGAAATGGAAAACAAAATTGGAAGTATGGAAAGATGGGCAGAAGAAGACTAGCAGATGGATTTCGGTTAGGACCGGGTTTTTACAAGGAGACAGTTATTCACCTGTTGGATTTTGCTTAAGTGAGGTGCCAATTGGCATGCTGCTAAGCGAAACTAGAGGGTACAGTATGGGACTGCCTGGGGATAGGATAGTGAAAAGGACACACAGTTTATTTATAGATGACCTCAAAGTGTACCAAGAAAACCACAGCAATTTAGAAGCTGTCAATGAGACGTCCGTAAAGGCCAGCCATGATACAGGGGCGTGCTATGGGGTAACAAAGTGTACAGAGATCGTGATGGAACATGTAAAATGGTGAAGGATTAGATGTGTTGGAGGAGCGAATGAATACACTTGATCTGGATGCAAATGAGATATATAAGTTCTTAGGGTGTGAACAGGCTGACAAATTGGACAAAGATAAAGTGATGGAAAGAGTAGTGAAGGAGATAACAAAGAGGATGATAAGTCTTACGCAGTTAGAGCTTTATGATAAGAACCTGGTTAGAGCTGTGAACTGTAGTGTAATACCTGTAGCATGATATGTGATGAATGTTTGCAGAATGAGTAAGGAAGATTTGGTTGAAATTGACATGATTGTGAAGAGGGAACTTAGAGAGAGAAAAATGCATGGGAGGCAAGCAAGCGATGAAAGGTTGTATCTGGCTCGTGGCAAAGGGGACAGAGGGGTGGAGAGTATGAGGGATCTGTACAAAGAAACAAAGGTCAGAGTAGTTTGTTACATGTCACTGTCAAGAGTATATAAAAGAGTATACCACAAGTATATAAAAATTAATCAGAGAAATACGTTGATATTAAATATACAAATTTGAATATATAAGGTCACCAGACTCGTTTAGCTTTTGCTATTTCTGGTGACCTGTGCCATATCACATGTATTTGTGTGTATTTATCAATTGATGTAAATATTTATTTGTGGTGCGAATAAACTTATTGTTGTTGTTGTTGTTGTTGTTGTTGTTGTTGTTGTTGTTGTTGTTGTTGTTGTTGTTGTTGTTGTTGTTGTTGTTGTTGTTGTTGTTGCTGTTGTTGTTGTTGTTGTTGTTGTTGTTGTTGTTGTTGTTGTTGTTGTTGTTGTTGTTGTTGTTGTTGTTGTTGTTGTTGTTGTTGTTGTTGTTGTTGTTGTTGTTGTTGTTGTTGTTGTTGTTGTTGTTGTTGTTGTTGTTGTTGTTGTTGTTGTAGGATAAAAGTTGCCTGGAGATGGGAGCAAAAATGAGTATTGTTCGATAAAGAGAGAAGCAGAAGAGGCACTGGAGATGGTTGGAGAAGAAATTAGTTTCGGGATAGGAGAGATTTACTTGAATGGTGGAAAGATGTGTGGAACTTGGAAGGATGCCTGGAGGAGGTTAAAAACCTTGCTGAAATCGGAGACGGAAGAAGGACGTATCAATCAATATCGAGAGAAGAAGTTACAAAGTGAGGTTTTCATGGGTCAAGAAGAGGAATGTAACCAGTGGTTGGAGTGCAACCAAGACTCCAGAATGACGGCAACATGCAGTGATGGGGATGTTAGAGCAGATGGTCGAGATTAGAGCTTGGAAGGCCTTAAGGGGAATAGAGATAGAATTGGAGAATTCCAGATTGTGTTCTGATAAGAGAGAAACCGTACACCATTTGTTGGTTAGATGTAAGGTTCTTGCTGGTGATGAGTACATGAGAAGGCATAACAATGCGCTGATGGTGTTTGCTGTGGAATGGGGAAGAGAGGCAGGTTTGCTTGAAGAGAGTGTTACAAAACAGCATGGAAGAAAGGAACAGTTATTGAAAAGCCGGGTAAAAAGCTTGTGTGGGACTTTGAATACAAGATGAGAAAGACAACAACAGCAAGAAGACCTGATCTGATTCTGGAAGACATCGAGGAAGGTAAAATTTGGATAGATAGATAGATAGATAGATAGATAGATGTTTAATAAGAATTACATTGCAGCCCTAAAGCTGAATTGCGTAATTTACAAGTTTGATAGATTAAGTAATAATAACTGACTTAATATATATATATATGTTTATACAGTGAATCTAAAATTTACAAAAGGTTAAAAAAAAAAAAAAAAAAATCAAGAAGGAAGGCTAAAAGTTACACATTGTCGGAATAAATGTTCGCTTAAAGCGATTGGTACGTGCTAATGGAACGTTGAAGACTCTTTTATTCCTAATATTATACTTTGATTCGTGCTTAGGAGGAAAGATATTGTGCAATTTATGCGATCCAGAACTCATAATGGATGAAAACATACTCTGGCATAACTGCAGGCGTCTCTCTTGTAACGAAGCTAAGTTAAAAACCTGCAAGTTGTAATTGTATGGCTTACAAGGCGATATGATTGCTAAGGCTCTCTTTTGCACTCGTTCTAAATCGTTGCTTAGGTATTCAGGAAGGGAATGGTGGAAAACTTGTGAGCAGTATTCTAACAGTGGTCTGATGCAAATACAGTAAAAATTCCGAATATCTTTTACTGGTACACAAGAACGTTTAAGTGTTACTAAAAAGTGCATGCGCTTGTTTGCTTTCTTAATTATCTCACTAATGTGAGTGTTCCATTGAAGATCAGACGAAATATGCAAACCTAAGATCTTTTCGTGGTCAACAACGGAAAGGGCTTTACCATTAACTATTACTGGCTCAAAAACATGTTTATGTTTTTTAAAATCAATAATAAGTTCTTTACATTTCTTAGCGTTGAGCTGAAGTTTGTTTTCGGTGGACCAATTTTCAACTGATCTGACGGCTTGTTGGACCTGGCTGTTGGCCCCTCTCTGAACAACCTCTGCTAATGTTGTGTCGTCTACGAACTTCCAGGTGCGGACATCTTGAACTCTCAGATCATTAATCATTAGCAGGAACAGCCACGGACCAAGTTTAGTACCCTGCGGAACACCCGAGGGTACGTCGCCCCACTCTGAAAAACAGTCATGTGAAAGTTTAACACGTTGTTTTCTGTTCGTTAGAAAATCGGCTATCCAGCGTACGATGCTCCGAGGAATGGGCAAGCTAAGAAGCTTACGTACTAAAATATGATGGTCGATGAGGTCAAATGCCTTTTTGTAGTCGAATAGTACAACTCTCACCGCAGCACCAGTAGCATCCGTGGCTTGAGCCCAATGGTGTATCATAGAGATGAGGGCTTGCGCGGTGGAGGACTTCGGAATTGCCCCAAATTGGTCAGGATCAATCCTGTCTATAATTGCAGGCGCAACATACGATTTCACAACAAAGTCTTCAGCTACTTTAGATAACGCTGGGGTCAGGGAAATAGGTCGAAGATGGTTGTTGACGTTCTCAATAGGACTTTGCTTTGGTACAGGGATGACGTCCGCCAGTTTCCAAGGGTTAGGAAGACACTGTTCAGCGAAAGAACTGTTTATAACGCAGCAGATAGGACTGGCGAGGATTTCGGCATATTCTTTGAGAATCCAGTTGGGGACGCCATCTGGCCCAGGTGCTTTATGGGGAAGTTTACGCAGGACAGAAAGAACAGCATCGACAGGAATTTGGCATGTCCTGCAGAGGCAAACATTGCAGAGAAAAGGAGGGGGAAATTGCAAAAATACCAACAGCTGGCATTTGAAATCCACGAGAGGTGTCCAGGCTTTATGGTTGAGATAGTACCTTTGGTAGCCAGATGCT
>OZ036002.1:432500-830000 GCA_964035015.1 Corallium rubrum
TTGGCCGTGTAAACAGGGCTTTAGTTTCTGTGGGTTTTAATCCTTTATTGGCCAACTTCAGTACAAATGGACTGTTATCAATGTGTGTCCTGAGTGAATAAATACATAAGTAATAAATATGAATACTATTAATATTTATACAATCTATTAATTGAAATACAGTTTCACAGAGTGTACAAATTCGTTCAAGTTGTCAATCTTTCGAATACCCAAAGGAAGGTCATTGAAAAGGAAGGTCATTGAAAAGTAAAATTAATAAGTAGACAAAAAGCAACTTTGGCCAGTAAACTGAGGGTTAATTAAAGGAGATATGTCTTGCTATCTTTAGCAATTCTGACACAGACAAAATTGTCCAAATATCACACAAAATTTCACAATAGCGATTTTAAAATGTATACAAACATAAGAAAGAGATGCTAGAAACTTGCACAGAAGTAGAGATGGTCAAAATTGAGCAAGATCGAGAGAGATTGCAAAACTACGACATCTTGATTTCTGTTTTGCAAAACAGAATCAAGTTTAGCTCAATTTGTGCGAGAACTTGGTCTTCCGAACTCCTCCATAGTTGTGTTAGGTAACTCGTATTTCATAATTGAATCAATGTATAGTTTTAATTTTACAGCCCAGAATTTGAATATAAGACAATTTTCGCCAAAAATAGCTTGACACAGCACTTTCAAGCCACATGCAGTAGCGATCCTAATGAGACGAGACTGAAGCCGTGTTTACACGGCCAAAATTTAAGCATGCTTAAGTTAAGTGTGCTTAAAATGCGCCACCTTGGTGCGTTTACACGGTCATTTAATAATCCCTTACTAAAACACGTACACCATTATTCAACATGGCGGACGAGCTATATTTTTTGTTTTGGAAGCTTCGTATGGGTAGCGTGCGTTAAAGAACAACGGAAGACATCGGTACACGAGAAAGAGTAATAGCTAAAAGAAAGAAAGAAACAAAGGAACGAAGAATAGCGAGATGGAAGCTTCTACAGCAGGGCAAAAAAATGCATTTTATCGTATTCTTAACACCGTATTAATATCAAGCGTTTTTCAATCCCGTTGCGTTTACACGGCCAAGTTAAGCGCGATTAACTGATCGTGCTCAGTTTAATCCACTTCCTTGAGGTGGTGCAAACTAATCGCGATTAATTTACGCCGATCTGTTTACACGGGCATTTTAAGCCCGCTTAAAATCAGATGTGGCTCAGATCCCGCTTAAATTTTGGCCGTGTAAACAGGGCTTAAGACTCGCCCGAGAGTCCCACACAAAAGTTAAAATTATAAGCATATACTACTAAAAAAATAAGGTAGGTAATTTGTGCATGGCTTCTTTGTCAATATTGTAACATATTCTGAAATGCCCCCTTCGTAATTTTCATGCCCTTTTTTAAAAAACACAAATGAATAGTCCTGTCTTCACTGTCTGGTTGTTGTTGCCACAGCTAGTTCCCACTTCTCTTGAAATGTTTACTCTAGCAAATTCACGCATGCACAAACGTTCGGCAGCGGTGTACATGTTCCAATCACCTCGTTGTTTGTTACCGGTATGACATCACAACGTAGTAGTACCAGTCTTTATTTCGACGCGGTCGTCGTTCACACGAGTTCAGCAAAAGGAGAAAAAAATCAAACTTAGGGCCTGTTTATATGGAGCCGAGTTACCCGGCTAGGCGAGTTACCTGGCAAGCCGAGTTGAAAAAAGATGAGTGTTTATATGAGACGAGATACTCGGCAAAGCCGCCCACACATTATAATGGTTTCACATTCCATTAGTTGTTTCTGATTGTCTTCATAAGTGGCGCGTGCGCTGTTGTGACGAATTCAACTCGGTTAGCCGAGTTACCCGGCAAGAGAGTGTTTATATGGGAATATTTTCATCCCGGCATGCTGAGATCTCGGCTGTTTTGCCGGGATCTCGGCTAGCCGAGTTACCCTCCTGTCTCATATAAACACTCTGCCGGGTGTCAGAGGAGTGTTTATATGAGACAGGAGTTACCCTCCTGTCTCATATAAACACTCCTTGTACCATCAGGTCAAGATGGCGGATTTCACTGATAGTCGCTCCGACAATGATTTCGAATATCGTGTTAGTAATGCAATTGAGGAGGACAAAGAAGAGCAAACACAAGCGATAAACCTAAACTCTGTATCTTTGTCAAATTTAAAACTATCATGGAGCGGTGATTATCAATCTTTGAAGGATTTTGTGAAGGAAAAATTAAATATTACGGGTGAGTGGACTTCACCTGGTGGAGAAAAGAAACAATTCACCACCGATAAGGTTGTAATATCTTGGTGGAAGAATAAGAAATACCTAGCAATAAACGGTGAAAAAGCTAGAGGTATCATGCATACTCTACTGACATTTATTGATGATAATTATAACGTGAATACTACCGAATTGGTCTCTGGTGAAGACAAGAAGCCCTCATGCCGTTGTCGATGTGGTGAGGTTCAAATCGATATCGAAGGAACGAAATTGGATTTAGTGATAGCAGAGGCTAGGATCAAAGCAAATGAAGCAATGATCTCGAAAATCCGCCAAGATAACGAAGTAATGATATCCGAATTCCGTCAAGAAATGAACGAAAGTCTGAATAAATTAGAGAGCTGTCAAAACAAAACGGAAGGTGATAAAGTCGGCTTTAAACAAGTAGGCGGCATTGGAGATGCCTGCAATGGTGAACAACCCTACCAAAGTCGAATCGAAGCCATTTCGGAGCTTGTTTCTTCCCTACAACGCGATATAGAGATAAATAAATGCCAGTCTCAGGAAAGGGATGAGAACTACAATAAATTATCTTCATTAATAATATCTTCTCTTTGTAAAATCGAAGACCTCATTAAAGAGTCAGTCATGAAAGAAGAATGTCCTGGTTCAATGACTTCAAACAATACAAACTCACGCACAAATACGCCTAATCGCCCTGAAGTCGGCACTTCACCTTCCAAATCGAGTTCAACAATTGACGAGACAAATGTTAATTTTGGTAAATCTTTCCATGACCAATTACAAGACTATAGGAAAAAACATGTCAGTAATAAGATAACTCATCCAATGACTAATGTCAACCCACGTATTAACATGCCTACTCGCCCTCAAGTTGATATGTCTTCCAAATCAACTCCATCAGTCAATTCTTTCACCAAGCAATTACAAGACTATGGCAAGAAACAGCATGAGATATTTCAGTCATCGCTTCCAAATATACCTGCGCCGGCATCTGGCTTAAGAGAATTGTCCAGCAGAACTAACCGGAGATCGGTCGGCCAGGGGTTTTTACGGGGTCAACTAACCAGCAATAGGGCGACCCTAAAAATGCGGCAGCAGTCTAGGCGATCTTCAAATGGAACAGATCAGAGGACATACAATCAAAGGGGTCAATCTAGCAACAACAGAGCGACCAATCAACAGCGACAACAATTTGGAAAGTCGTCAAAGAAAACGAGGCCGTGCAGTAGGGATTTTCGGAGGCGATCCAACGAAGAAATTCAGAAGAAATACCATCGAGATTTTTTTCGGGAACAAACGACGATCAATCGGACTGCCAGTTGGCTAACCCATCTAGAACTTGTTCGTCGCATAATGAGTCAATAGATGAAATTGATGAGCTAACTGGAAACGATCGTTCTAATATGTCCTGGTCACGTAATTACTCTAATAATCAACCTGGTCATTATAAGCCCGATGATCGCAATCTATATCATATCCCAGTGAGAATTACCCATCGTCCTGCTAGTTCATCACATGGCAACCAACGGTCATACTCCGAAAAAAATCGCATCCGAATCACCACACACCAAATGCACATTGATCCTTCTTCCCATAAGAAATTATTACGTTTTGCCAATGTCAATGCAAGATCCGTAAAAAACAAGACTGCGAGCATCGTCGATCATGTTTTGGGTAGGAAGATTGATGTGTGCGTTATAACCGAGACTTGGTTAAAAGATAAAGATACTGTTAGTATAGCTGCGCTATCTCCGCCTGGTTACTCTTTTAAAAGCTTTCCAAGACAATCCAACAGATTAGGCGGTGGTACTGGTGTCATGTTCAATAACAATTTTAAAGTTTCTTTAGTTGATGGCGGTGAAAAACGGTCATTCGAATTTTCTGAATGGAACTTTATTGGAACCAATCGTACTATCAAAACTGTCGCTGTCTACCGTCCGCCGTATTCCCAGGCTCACCCTGTTTCTCCAAGTGTATTCTTTGAAGAATTTCCTACCTTTCTTGAGAGCATTGTTATGTGCTCTGAAGTACTGCTAATCACTGGAGATTTCAATTTTCATCTTGATGATTCAGCAGACGGTGATGCCAAGAAATTTATCGATTTATTAGAAACATTTGGCCTTATACAACATGTCATGGTTCCAACTCACACGTCCGATCACATATTGGATCTTCTGATTTCGAGAGCGTCCAATGACATTAACATTCGTTCAGTCCAGACCACTTTCTATATATCTGACCACTGCTTCGTTGAATGCAGCCTATCCATTCCTCGTCCTAACCTCACAATGAAGGAAATTCAGTTTCGTAAGATGAAACAAATTAATCTCGAGGCTTTCAAAACTGATATTACTTCATCTAATTTGTGTAATGTACCTTGGTCCAGCCTGGATGATTTGGTGGAGTGCTATGATGTTACGTTGTCACGCATCCTAGAAAAACATGCTCCTCTGCAAAGAAGGGTTGTTGTCGTCGGACCAAGAGTACCATGGTTCAACGAAGAACTTAAACACCTAAAGGCTAAACGAAGACAATTAGAGAAAAAGATGCTGAAATCAAAACGCCGAAGGGATAGAGATGCTTATCGCAGCATTTGTAACAAATATTCTGCCAAATTGAACAATGCTAAGCACAAACACTATTCCGAGCTCATTGATCAATGTTCGGGCGATTCAAGAAAACTGTTTAAAGTTGTGTCTTCACTTTGTAAAGTACGTCAGGAGAAGCCTCTGCCTCCACATGATGATTCGTGCCAACTGGCGGATGAGTTTGGCAAATACTTCTGTCGAAAGATTGAATTAATAAAGGATGACATTGATAACATCACAGTGAATCCACCATCTGTAGAATACCGTTCACCTGAAGTCAAGTTAGAAACATTTGCGCTTCTTTCTGAAAAAGATGTTCATGATATAATTACGAATTCGTCGAATGCATCTTGCAAGTTAGATCCAATTCCAACATGGTTGTTGAAGCTATGTGCCAACGAATTAACACCTGTCATTACGAAAATGATCAACTTGTCACTACAGGAAGGACATGTCCCAGATACATGGAAAGTCGCTCTTCTTGCGCCGCTCCTGAAAAAACTTGGCCTTGATGTAGTTTTTGAAAACTTTAGACCGGTTAGTAATTTATCGTTTGTGTCCAAGTCTACGGAAAAAGCGGTTGTTAGTCAGTTATTTAAGCAATGCACTGACAATGCCCCTCTTCCTGCCAATCAATCGTCATATCGCCAATTCTATTCCACCGAAACTGCTCTTTTAAAAGTTCAAAACGACATTCTTATGAACATGGATCAACAGGAAGTGACGCTTCTAGTGCTTTTGGATTTGAGTGCTGCCTTTGACACGATTGATCACGGAATTATGTTGGACATATTGGAGTCAGATTTTGGCGTTGTGGGAAATGCTCTCAAGTGGATCAAATCGTTTCTTTCTGGCAGAAAACAGCGTGTTCATATCAACCAAGCGTTTTCTACCAGTTTTGCGGTGAACTGCGGAGTTCCTCAAGGGAGCTGCCTTGGACCCGTTCTTTTTCTACTTTATCTTTCTCAATTGTTTCAGGTTGTTAATAAGCATCTACCATCTGCTCACGGATATGCAGACGACACCCAGCTCTATTTATCCTTCCATCCCGAGTCATCTACAGCTCAAGATCAAGCAGTCAGAGCTATCGAGGCTTGCATCGCCGACGTTCGCGCCTGGTTGGTTTCTCGCAAATTGATGTTCAACGATTCAAAAACGAAATTTCTGATAATAGGAACTCGTCAGCAACTCGCTAAGATTAAAATTGACTCTGTCCGAGTTGGAAATGTGGATATCAAACCTGTTGAAAGTGTTCGAAATTTAGGCTCGTGGTTTGATAGCCATATGTCCATGAATGTCCATGTGGGCAAGGTTTGCAGCAAAGCGTTCAGAGGTTTGTACAACATACGACAGATAAGGAAATTCCTCTCCATCGAATCGACTAAGACTCTCGTACACGCTTTTGTGACATCGCATTTGGATTACTGCAATTCTCTCTTGTTTGGAATTCCTCAATATCAATTTCAGCGTCTGCAGAAGGTTCTCAATGCCGCTGCAAGGGTGACATGCTTTACACCTAGAATTGCTCACATTACTCCGGTTCTGATGCACCTTCATTGGCTGCCTGTAAAGTTTCGAGTTGATTACAAGATTGCACTCCTTGTTTACAAAGCTCTCCATGGTTTGGCGCCTAGCTATATAACGGAATTGCTGTCAACCAAAACCACCAGCCGTTATCAATTAAGATCAGATAATCAGTGCCTGCTTCTTATTCCGCAAACTAAAGCCAAGACTCTTGGTGACAGAGCATTTGCCCATGCTGCTCCGTCAATTTGGAACTCGCTGCCCCATCACATCAGACAAAGTGAAACTATTAATTGCTTTAAGTCTCAATTGAAGACATTTCTTTTTAAGAAAGCTTTTGATATAACTTTTTAACCCCCAATATGATATTTTTTAATGCTAATATATTTCTTAATTTAAGGAGGCTTTTATGCTGTAGCTCTCCGTATATACCATTGAATCTTGATTGCAGTATTCTGTGAAACGTTTTAATGTCATTTCTACCTAGTTAGGATATTCTATTATTTTAGTTCACTGACATTGTATATATTGTTGAATCATTGTAAAGCGCTTTTGAATATTTAACATAATTTAAGCGCTGTATAAATATTAAATATTATTATTATTATAGCATTGAATTTCTATACATGGCGGGTAACTCGGTTTGCCGAGTAACTCGGCTAGCCGGGTAACTCGGCTCCATATAAACAGGCCCTTAGACGGTTCATACAAGTGGAACCTAGTGACTGGTTTCAATTATTTCTTCGGTTTTAGATTTAACTTTTCCGACTATAACGGAAAATAGAATAACCTGCAAACGCACTGTATAGTTGCCCTTTAATGACTTGTATATATATAGATGAAATTCGACACACGAAAATTAATACGCTAAAGATGTTGCAAAGTATAGCGACGAAAAGTTAGTAAACTTACTTTAAAATGTTCTGACTTTATGTTTCATTATGGCACTACATTTATTAAGAATTTTGAGCTGCATGACTCTTATCTTTATACTTCGATTTAATCATTATGCATGTGTACATCACAACATGTGACATTGATATATCAAACAAACTAAAATACCTCAAGAACGAAACAAGGAAACTAAAAACTGCAAGAGATATTACTTTGTCTTTGTCATATATTTTGAGTACTGTTCGTTCAAATAAGCTTCATAGCTATTTTAAAGGAGCAGAAATGAGTCTAAAACAACGTACAGTAAACACCAGTGCCTATAAAGCGTAAATTGAGTCTGTCTTATTGAAAGAACACTTAGAAAGACAGAGTAAAATCTTTTGCAGTTTTTCGTTTCCTTGCTCCGTTGTTGAGCTATTTTATGTTGTTTGATATGCAAATTAAACAACGGGGCACTGAAAAATCGTCAAGGGAAGACCTACTTTCGATGGTGGGAGTTAAAGGGTTAATAAATTATCTCTCTAAGGCCTGTTCACACGAGACCGGGTTATCTCGGGGATAGGGATAACTCGGGGGCTAGGGTTAAAGTTGACCCTGTTTCCATGATAAAACACAACTACCGAGTTGTCGCTGGCCCCCGAGAAAACCCTAGTTTTGAAGTGAACAAAAGAACGCGCCAGTAACGTCAACAATTAAACGCACGCAAATGGCACGTGAAAAATGCGTATAAATTAGAATGTTTTTATACAATGTACACATGCGTAATTATACAAAAGTTGACGCTAACCCCAGAGATAACTCGGGTGAAAGCGTTCACATGGAGGTAGGGTTAACTCTGGGCCTAGGCTTACCCTATCGCTCAGACCGAGTTATCCCGATCCCCCGAGTTATCTCGGTCTCGTGTGAACGGTTTACTTTTGTAACATGGAAATGAACTAAAACCGAGATATCTCGGTGTGTGTGTGTGGGGGGGGGGGGGATGTTAGGGATAACCCTAACCCCCGAGATAACTCGCCTCATGTGAACAGACCCTAACTCTTTCATCCCTATTGGTGCTATTTGGCAATTACTCGTAACGGGTGTATTATTTACTCACTAAATACTTGACCAAAGAATATTAGTAAAGGCAAACTTTACCGTGTATACTGAGCTTCGATTTGCTAGCCCTCCTAAGTGGGCCAGCCCTCTTGAGTGTGTTTACATGGGAAATTTCCAGCCCTCCTAGGTGAGATCCGGGGTTGTCAATAGCGAGATCTCGCCTACGAGGGCTGGCCCTCGTGTCATGTAAACGGAAACAAATTTTTACAAGGAATTACCACTGATCGCTATATACAACTGGATGGGCCATTGGGCCGGATTGTGCGTGCCAGTTGCATGATGACGTGACCACTACCCAAGATGGCTGCCACTAAAGCTCATAGCTTTCGTAGATTGAAAACAGACAAAAAGAGTTATTTTAAGAAAATTTAAACAAATGTAATGACACAAGAAGTAGTCAGTAAGGTTTAAGACGCTATTTTCTTGTATTTGTTTCTGTTACTGAGCTGTAAAACCTTTACATTTCGTTGTTTTTCTGCAGTGCCGACAACGAAGAAAGTGAACGAAAATATAAACTGAAAAACAGACTATAGAATCTGCAAAGAATTCAATTCCAAATCTTAAATTGTACCTTTTATAGTAATCTTAACGCCTTAACAATATTTCGTGTTGTGTACTTGCCATCTTTTGACTGTATTCGTTGTTAAACAGTGAAAACTAAACGAACCGGTATCTGTTGTTTTCTTTACGGCTTTCCCGACTCCCCCGGCGCAGAGTCCTTAATCTGGATAATCTGACCGTGCTGACGTCAAGATTGCTTATGCTAGTCAACTGTAGGATTGGGAACAAGTTCTAAGGTGGCAATGCATCATATGTTCCACTATAAAAGATGGCGGCGACTGCCACGAAATGTTTGACTGCTGGCCATAGGGAATGGCCCATCCAGTTGTATATAGAGATCAGTGGTGATTACGCTGAGATAGATGTATATATATATATATAATATATATATATAGTGAGAATAAAAAAGACGACAGAGTCAGGCAACTTCGAACTGTTCCAGTAGTTTATTAAAACGTTTCGACCTTCGGTCTTCATCAGTTTAACAGAATCAAAAATAATAAATTGTAGAATGAACCAAATCACGGGTGTTTTATACACCCTTACATATACACCATTACATACATATATATATATATATATATATATATATATATATATATATATATATATATATATATATGTTTACAACACGAGCGGCCGTGTTGTATTGAATATACAATCACGAGCCGAAAAGGATGCGAGTGTTGTAAAATGAATAAATAGTAAAAATCCCTTCATTTGGGATATTGAGATGCTAATTAGTTACAAGCACTAGTGGTTGTATCAGAAGAGTAAAATCCACTAGTGGTTGTAACTAATTAGCATCACTGGTTTTAGTTTGTATGGGGTTTACAGGGGTATACATGTGACGTAATTTCTGAAATTGGATTGGCTGCAACGCTCATGAATTATTAATGAATTTCACAAATATACACACACACACACACACACACACACACACACACACACACACACACACACACACACACACACACACACACACATATATATATATATATATATATATATATATATATATATATATTTATTTATTTATTTATTTATTTATTTAACAAATAGAAAATCGCTTGCGTGTCTCTGTACTGTGATACAAACACGAATGACGTGATTTCAACCTGGAAAAATGCCTAGTGGAGGTAAAAAACCAAGGAGAAGCCACCAAAGTGACCGAGACTCAGCTGACGAATGATGGCGTAATCAAATAAATACGCCAGTGATTACGTGAGATTTAACCAAACAGAGCATGCGTTGTACAATATAAAATGAAAATGACGTCAAACGTGTCTCTGTACTCTGAGTGAAAATGGCTCTCGTCCAATCAGAGCGTGCGTAGTATACCTGTTATTTTATATATATATATATATATATATATATATATATATATATATATATATATATATATATATATATATATATATATATATATACATCTATCGGCTCAGCGTAATTACAAGGTAATATATACATGCTAATTATGGACACAAAAATTAATAAAAATTAACCTATTAAAAAAATAAATAAATAATAATGTTTGTACTAACTATTACAAATAACAATTTACGTATACTATTACATAAATAGCAGCTTTGAGAACTACCAGTCTCTAAAAAACTAAAATCTATATTCCTAACTACATTTTTAAATTCATTCAAACTATTTACATTTCATACATCTTTATCTAACTTTGACCATAAAAATGGTCCTACATATCGAATTGAATGTTTTCCATATTTTACAGTATTAAAACGAGGTATTCTAAAATCAGAATTTCTCAAATTATATGTTCTAGTCTCGGAATTATAAGAAAATAAGCCTCGAATGTATGATGGTACAAGATTATATTTTTCACTTTAAACATTAATCCGGGATCTCGGCAAAGAAGGCCAGCCCCCCTCCATATAAACACCCCCTTAATTGACTTATGGACTCAGTTTACATGGAAAGCCGGCCTGGAGTTAGGCCAGCCTCAAACTTTCAGTTCGGTGTAGCAGGCGACCTGAGATTAGGCCGGCGTGAACTGAATCCCAGGCCGGACTCATGAAAACGATCTATAGTAAAAACACTACAACCAACCTAAAGTCAGCCTGGCCTGATTTCGGGCCGGCCTCGTGTAAGCAACCCTTAAATTGCCACTTTACCTGGCGTTTAGAATCTAGGACGGCCTCGCTGTCAACGAGTTCTTCTTGTAATTTTTCTATATCTCTAGGTAAGTTGAAATAAAGAGGACAACTGTTAGAAACCCTCCCCTGCCATCCTGGTTCACGTAAAGTTCAAAATTGACCTACCCACTCTTGTATCAGTTCATATGAACACAGACGGTCATTTTCTTTCATTCAACAAATAAAGCTCCGTGCATATATACTCTTAGAAAGGTACGTCTGACGTCATTTGAACACGAAAGATAGCCGAGTGCCTTTACACTTTCGTTTTCAAATCACGTCAAATGTACCTTTATAAGAGTACATATGCGCAGAGCGGTATGTTTTATTTGTTTTATAAAATATGAAGAAAATAAACAAACTAAAAGTGGGATAGTTTTGAAAGTTCACTAGCTTTTCCCGCTTGCAGGTGACGCCATCCTACGCCATTTTACGTCATTTATGATCTTCATACTCTTATAAATGCAAGGGGCCCAACCAATCAGAGCGTGCTTAGAGGACACCTTATTTTATAAATACAAATATACATGACAAATTTCTCAATTTTGAGCTATGAAGCAGGGCAGTTTTAGAAAAATACAGTGCAGAAAAAGGGAAATACAGTGCAAATCTTTGCAGCCAACGAGCCAATTAAAAACAATAAAAACTAAAAAAAACCCAGTCCCGTTCTACAGCGGATTTTGACAGATGGTGTTCGCCAACCTCGTTCCCATGTTCTTCCTGCACACAATAAACAAAGATGGCCGCCAGGATTCGGAGTAGTGGAAAACAATTCGTTCAAGTTTGAAGAATTACTTAGTAAAAGTGGTCTGCAAGAAGGCTATATGAAGATTCTTAGTGCTTTGAGTAAACTTGTGGAAGAGTAGTTGTGGAAGAAGCAAATCATTTTTAAAGTATATATGTATGAAATGAAAATTAAGTTTGTCTTATTTGGAAGAGCTCTTAAAATGATAAAGTAACAGCTTATACAGTTTTTCCATATCTCACTTCGTTCTTGAGGAAATAAAATGTGTCTGGTTTGCAAATAACCCTTTGCATACGTCATACTGGTGATTTTACAATAAACTAATGCAATGTGACGTATGCAGTGGGTTATTTGCATATCAAATGATATATGGTATATATATATTTATCAAATTCATTAATAATTCATAAGGAAAATTCAAAAGAAATTAATCTTTAATCAGGTGTTAAACATTGATTAATAAAACATCAATGTTTTATCAAAGTTATTAGACACTAGCGGCTCAAATTCAGTTTTTCTGAGTTAAAATGATCTTACCTAACGTTTCTTACAACTCTTAAACAAAGTATTCATCATAGACCACTTTCATAATGGCCACCACTTTAAATATTCTTTTATGTGCATCTAAATAAGCCTTCCTAGCCTTGTTATGAAGAAAAGATTCTCTTGAAATGCAAACACACAAACGAGGCTAGAAAGGCTTATTAAGATACACATAAAAGAATATTCAAATTAGTTACTATTATGAAAGTGGTCTATGTACACTTAGAATTTGATAAGTAAGTTAAAATATTCGCGTCCGATCGTCATGGGCATCTACAATGGCGAGCCGAAGGCGAGCCATTGTAAATGCCCATTGAGATTGGCCGCTCATATTTTAACTACTACTTAAAGTACTCATTAATAATTCATGAAGAAAATTCAAAAGAAATGAATGTTTAATCAGTAGTTGCATATCTGGTACAACCCACTAGTGGTTGTATATCATTTGATACAGCCACTAGTGGTTGTATATCAGGTCTATCTCAGCTCTAAAACACTGAAATTGGGCTTTCTCTAAATTAATCTGAACAAATATTACTCATATTACCATCAAAGACGGACAGATTGTATATCCAATACAACACGGCCTACACTCATATTGTAAACAGTACATAATGAAATATGGAAAAACTATATATATATTGTTACTTTATAGACACTTTAAACAACAAAATATATTGAGAGTGAATGTCGTAAATTCAGTTAATTTGACGTTTTTTCATGTATATCATTAAAGTGCAAATGAAACGAAAATTAAGTCAGTCTATTTGAAAGAACACTTAAAATGATAGAGTAACATCTTTTGCAGTTATTCGTTTCCTTGCTTCGTTCTTGATATATTTCGGTTTGTTTGACATGCAAATTAAACATTTTGACGTCATTACGTGCATAATGAGTTATCGAAAAAAGTTATAATCTTTGATATTGTCAAATATAATTACCTGAAAATCTACATGTTTAGTGTTCTGGGCGAAACACACCCACATGCCTCCTTTGAATTAATTTGGTTTGATACTAGCAAAGCTATATAACTTTTTTCGATAACTCATTATGCACGTCATGACTTCAAAATGTTTCATTTGCATATCCAACAAACTGAAATATCTTTAGAACGAAGCAAGGAAACGAAAAACTGCAAAAGATGTTACTCTACCATTTTAAGTGGTCTTTCAAATAAGACTGACTTAATTTTCGTTTCATTTGCGCTTTAAGTAACACTATGATTCTTCATGTAATTTGGAAAAACATGCCTTCTTCAGTTCATTGAAAAACTCACTTGTGCATGTTTTTTTCTTTCTAAATTGCAATGGAAACCACGCTAGGATCTATAAATGTAGAGCTTAATACATATATATCAAACAATTAATATATCGCCCCGCCCCATAGAATACATACTTTCTCTTCTCAAGGTTAGCTTTCTTCTGATCATCAACTTTTGTTTGGGTATCTTCCTATAAAAGTCATATAAGAAGTGCACAGTTTGATGTTAAAAAACAAGCAACCCATTTTTGCTTCCGCAAGGAGGTTAGGTTTTCATCTTTGTTTGTCTGTCTGCTTGTCTGTCTGTCTGTGGCCAGGATATCTCTCAAAAGTAGTGCACAGGTTTTCATTAAGGTGGCTCCTACGGTAATTTCAATAGGGGACTGGTGACTAGAAATAGTATCGCCACGCATGCGTAAATAGCGATTTTGTCGATTCGAAATTCTACGACCGCGTCGACATAGATGTTAGACTTGTAGAAGTTAGACTTGTAGACGTTTTCTCCGGTGAATTTTGCTAAAATTTTGTAAATAAGAAGTTTATAAAAAGTTCTAAAGTATATATAATTTTAAAAAATTTTCATAAGACAGAACTTTTTTAAATCGATAATTTTTAAAAAACTTCACCGAAGCAAACTGAAGACATGCCGCTCAATTATGCAATATTTGAAAATATGCCAAAGTTCCAACGTCATTATTACCATGGTAACAGCAAATAGATATTTTATATCAGCGATAGTTCTGCTATAGTAAGGTCTACTTAGTATTTATCTAACAAATTTTTAAACTTGTGAATAACATTAGATAATGAGCGTATGAAATAGCGCGTATTTATTGAAACTATAGGGAGCCACCTTAAAGCTTGTGGAAAGATTGATCATAGACCAAGCACCAACGCATTAAGTTTTGGTTGAATTTTGTTGAGATTTGGATGAGATTTAAATAAATAAATATCTGACCACAAAATTCCCTGTGTAGAAGAAATGCTTGATTGCGCTCATTATCTTTATTTTATACAAACATTTTTGTGAGCATTTTATTCATCCATACATATGTAGGTTTCGTGAGCTAGCCTTGGTCTGGTTAGCGAGATGGTTCGTTTTCCCCTTAAATAATTCCAACAATAACGCGCTGGCGTAGGTATGCAATCTCTGAGTGCCCATCTTGTTTTTTATGTGACAGCTGCGACAACACCTACCACAGCCCTGTGTAATCTTTCTTTCTCTTCGACTGCTTCTTCTCTTTCCAATGCTAAGTCTTCTTTCAGCTGAATAATGGAATCTTCTAGTTCTATTATCTATTGAAAAAACCCAACAAACATTACACGACACAAGTTAATTCTAGTGAAATCGCGTGCTCTGATTCGGTGAGACGCGTATATATATATATATATATATATATATATATATATATATATATATATATATATATATATATATATATAATAGACTGCTTCTTACGCACGCTGTGATTGGTCAATAAGCCATTTGCACGTTGACGTAAATAGCGTTGGGTGACTATACAACTACCAGAGTGCTTTGATAGCATTTTAGTGTTGATAAATGGAGGATACTGGCAAAGCATTCTAGTAGTTGTAGTCACCCAACGCTATTTTACGTCATCGTGCAAATGGCTTATTACCGTGTTTATATATCAGACTATGCAAACACGGTTGTGACGTCACGGCAATTTCTTAGTCTTATTTCATAAAAGAAATAGAAAATGGATGCCCTGAGTTTATATAACCTGGTGCAAACACTCGAATGAGTTTGGGAGAATTCGAAAGTATTTATGTAAACCCTCGCCTACGACTCGTGTCCACATAAACTTTCGTATTCTCACTCTCACTCTCGTTTTGCATCAGGCTAAATAAACACGAGCGGCCGTTTAATTTCTATGCAAAGTCACTTTGAATATGGAAATTATGCCCTAGGGAATTCGCTAATATATATAAGTGGATGACCATTCTCTCCATTGGCACTTGCAAGAAGTCCGTGGATGAACACGTTTTGGGAGAGACTTCATACCGCAAATCGACCTCGGCTTGGATTTTAGTTTTGGCGGAAATGGTTGACGACCAAGTTCCTGCTATTCCAGCCTTTCTGTTTCTTCAGCGAGTTATCTGGCCTTCAGTACCATATGTAGCGCCAGGTGATCAAACTCCGGCTTTGGCAAACACGGTGCCTCCACCAAGTCAGTCACCGAACAGTGGCCGAAGCTCGTCCTCAACCTCAGGAGATACAGTCGAGACTAATATGGTCGGGTTAGTTCGTGTGTAATTTCACGTACTTGTGTAGTGTTACGTGCTTCAGGTTTGTTCGAATATTTACTGTGGCCGTCGGCATATACGTTGATGGGCGTTAATTGATAACTGACCCTAGCTGTATTTGGTTAGGTTGTGTGTTGTTTGTGTGTTTTTTTTTTCGAGTCGTTGTACTGTATAATTATTGGCAGAAGGTGTTTCTATAGACATTATCGTTTAGTGCTCTGTATGTTTGCCTTTGTGGTTGAGCAAGTCTGTCGTGTGTTGACTTGTGTATTTTATGTTTGGGGATAGCGTTGTTTAGTAGGTGTGAAATAGTCACCTTGGACTGGATATATAGCTACTTTCAGTCGTTGCTGTACGCTCAAACATTAAATTTCTTGAACTTCCCTAGGCTTTGTGAAGAAACAAATGTAGACTTGCCGGCTAACGATGTTAAGTTGCCTGTGTGGCTAAGTTAAGTGCCTGTGTGGCTAAGTTAAGTGCCTGTGTGGCTAACGATGTTCAGTTGCCTGTGTGGCTAAGTTAAGTGCCTGGGGGGCTAAGTTAAGTGCCTGTGTGCCTAAGTTAAGTGCCTGCAAGCGATGTTCGCCTGTGTGGCGAGCGATATTCGCCTGTGTGGCGAGCGATATTCGCCTGTGTGGCGAGCGATATTCGCCTGTGTGGCGAGCGATATTTGCCTGTGTGGTGAGTGCCATTTGCCTGTGTGGCGAGCGATATTCGCCTGTGTGGCGAGCGATATTCGCCTGTGTGGCGAGCGATATTCGCCTGTGTGGCGACAGATATTCGCCTGTTTGGCGAGCGATATTTGCCTGTGTGATGAATGCTATTTGCCTGTATGGCGAGCGATATTCGCCTGTGTGGCGAGCGATATTCGCCTGTGTGGCTCACGATTTTCGCCTGTGTGGCGAGCGATATTCGCCTGTGTGGCGAGCGATATTTGCCTGTGTGATGAATGCTATTTGCCTGTGTGGCGAGCGATATTCGCCTGTGTGGCGAGCGATATTCGCCTGTGTGGCTCACGATTTTCGCCTGTGTGGCGAGCGAAGACAGGCGTGATATTTGCCTGGGCGGATTGGATCGCCTACGTTGATATTGTGCCTGTGGGGCGAAAGAGGTTAAATACTTAGTATTCGTCCGGAATTTCTTTTGCGAACTTTGACTGAAAAAAACAACAACCCAACTTCAGTTGCCCACGAACGATTTTTAAATACCTTCTCGTATTTCTTGGGGACAAGGTAGATAGACAGGTTTTGGACGTCATGACGAAAGTGGAGAAACTTTTTAATTCGGCAGCGATATCATCGTCAACGGCAATGGGGTGGTAACGTAGGTGCCTGGAGGTTCGATTGGCCTCGTGAGAGTCTGCACTGCCTCCGAAGCGGGGCCGTTGGGATTTTACTCCTACAAATTGCTGAGTCTGTGTTCTCCGTATTATGAACTGAGGTGCGCGGTCAGTGTGTTTAATCAATGACGAGTCTACTAATGGCAATAATAATACAAAAAAAAAAAAAGAGGATGAAATCACTTACAAATAAAACAAACAAACCTCGTGTACGGTTCGTTGTTTGTTGGGTCGGGTTTAACTTGTAGGCTTCGTTCCTCTTCAGGGTGAACAACTCCCATGGACTACCTCTATAACTGAGCTGTCTGTGGACGTTCCGGGTTCGGGCGTGAGAGGTTGTTCCCTCCCGATTTGGGACCCCATGGGGACGGTGATTAGTCACTTACAAATAAAACAAACAAACCTCGTGTACGGTTCGTTGCTTGTTGGGGTCGGGTTTAACTTGTAGGCTTCGTTCCTCTTCAGGGTGAACAACTCCCATGGACTACCTCTATAACTGAGCTGTCTGTGGACGTTCCGGGTTCGGGCGTGAGAGGTTGTTCCCTCCCGATTTGGGACCCCATGGGGACGGTGATTGGGGGAGGGGCGACTGTGTACTTTCCTATCGCTTTTCGTATTACTCAGGCTACCTATCGTAGACCGAGTCTATAGGTTTCGGCTCTGTTTTTGTTTTGGTTGTTGTTGGGGGTTTTTTCGAAATGGAAATCATTACGTCATCCCATCAGGCCTTGCGCGGCTGGTGCGTCGCTTTCCTGAATGCCGATTCAGTGTGTTCGCAGGCATAGACATAGTTATTGTTCAGCAATGCATGTCGCTAGCAGGTATCTTCATCTTATATACGCTTACAATCTGACACGCCGTTGATTTAAGTGAACCTTATGAACGAACTTTAGCGTGACTAAACTTGATTATTTGACACCCGCAGGCTCCCGAAGGGACTCGGCATATGAGCGTTGTGTGGAAATACGTTAAATACAGGCAATCGTGTTTTGTGTGTATTGCGAATTGTGTTTCCTGTCGGAGAGTTCTATTGTGTTTTGACTATTTTCTGTGAGCAATCACGTTTAGACTTTTATAGATTTTAGCGCTGCATGCCATGTGATTGCTATATGATGGCTATGTGATTGCGAGTTTGCGGTAGCCCGAGTGAAAACCTGAGCAGGTCAGTAATGTCGCCGACAAGCTATAGCGAATGAAACTGAAAGTACTTACAGACTTCAAATCTGCAGATGATGAGAGCTGACGTATGCGATAAACACAAAGGTTTGTTCTGCTTGCCCAAGAACTACAAAACACAGGTAATAAGTACCGAATAATGCCAGAAATACGTTGAACTAGCGGGTCTGGTCGCCTTTATATCGTGTTGTAGGTGTCGTATTTCATGTGGAAATGTATTTCAACACATGGTAAGATATTGTGAATTTCTGTTAGAACGATTTTAATGAATCTTACATCGACATGATCGCTGGAATTTGACGCACCCAGCACCATAGATTTTGGCTACTGACAGTTTTAAGTGCTATTTGGCCGTTAAGATCCGTTTATTATAATTGTTGCTTTGCAATTGGCAAACCTGTCATGGAACGGTGTACTTCATATAAGATCATATATAGCAGACCCGTTGGGTTGTAATTTTCAATAAGTGCGCAATATCTCAAAGCGGTTCTACTAACGACGCACGCTGTTCCACCGGTTTTCTAGATGTGCGCAGACTGCGCCAATTGCAAAAATCAGTAGCCCGAGTACACGCCTGACAAGGCGTCGTTTTGTTTTGTTCTCGGACTCGCCCGGCTGTCAAGCGACAGAAAACGATAGCACCGACGATTTTGGATCTCGTTACATTCTGGCCGAGCTGAGCACAACATTATGTGGGTGAATATTGATGGCTCCCGGGCAAGGGGTTTCCGATACATCTTCCGACCCACGATCAGTTTGTTGCGTCTTTTGACATGCCTCCTTTATCGCGGTTACAACCACTTTCTCGCGGGACCGGGAGATATTCACGGTAATCCCGAAGCCTGGCAGCTAATCCTACCTGGCCATCCTATGCTGCTCGGATAATGCGCTGGATTGGTGATACAGTGGATCTTCGAGACTTTGCGCACTTTTATCTGGAACCTATAAGGGCGTGAGTTTTCACTCCGATTATCGACGCTGTCCGCTATCGAAGTGTTTTGCAAATCATCGGTTGGGCAAAAGATTTACTAGTTTTGTTTCAGATGAGATTCTAACACACGTGGCCATAGGGGCTCTTCGGGTTTTGGGGTGAGTGGATGTTAGGTGGGGCCATCCAAACTGGGGCTTTAGTTGGATGCCGATATTTTAACTTGTCGATGTGCGATTCCTCGTTCTCTTTGGATACACTTTGGATGTTCCTCGTTATCTCTATAAGGACTCGTATGTGACGAAATGCGACGACATGTCTGGTTATGACCACGTTCGTTTCCAGAGTCTTCTCAGACTTACGTCGGTTTCGCGTTGGTGGTTTGTGAGTGCCACACTACCCTTTGGTTGGAAAGAATCCATATATTTATCATACCATTGGTTTGGCCGTGTCTAGTTATCTTAGGCGTGTGGGAAACCCGTGTTCTTTGTATATCCCTGCCCGTCTCAATGGAAAACTTTTCACACCGACCGGTACTTGGGCTGTCATCCCCTTCAATTCGCTCCGATGCTTTCCGGAAACGGGCCGCGACCGCAGCTGTCTTTGTTCTGTTAGTGTTGGTACGCTTATAGGTTACACGGTTGGTATTGCTGAATCTACGACTTGATTCCGTAACACAGGCGTTTCTGACCTCCGGAACGCAAAATTACGTCCTAGGTGGTCTTACGGGAGACTATCGTCGCTTGTAAGAAATTCGTTGATGTTAAACTATCTTTATCTCCGGTCAATGAAGGCAAACTTGCACGGCGTGTAGCGGAGCTAGCAAAGACGCGCGAAACCTCTCGGTATTGAACACAACAGACTACATTAGAGCGAGTACTCGTGGGGAGTTTGTCTTCTTTGTCGTGTCCTCAGTCTGTTGCATCTGCGGTGCCTCGTGGGATTCAGTCTTGGGTGTTGGCAACCCTGCCGCTTGTATTACGACGGTAAGTTGTACGTGCGTGACATTCGCCATAGTGACTCCTCGTCAAGCGGAACCCGTCCTGCTGATAGATTTGCACAGCATCGCACGTCGCATCCAGGCGTGCTTAGAGATATATGTACGACAGGTCTGGCTGGCTTTCTCTTTACGTGCATGGTTTTTAGTAGTGACGCTGCGGTTTCGATGGTGTTAGCTGACGTGGCGCTACACGACACAATGGACCTGGATGGAGGTCTCCTATTGAAACAGTTTTACACTACATCAACTCAGTTCGGTTCTCGACCCAGCCGGTCTCGCGCGCCGCACAGGCAATTAGCTAATCTCGATCTGGATACTGGCATGGCATATAAGGACTTTAATGCCTTGAAAGGTTTCGTACAAGCCTGTCAAGATTAGTTTGTGTTCTACCGGGTAACCTAAAGGTATCGGAGAGAACAACGTGTGATTAAATTGGATGAAGAGTAAGGTATGGGAGAGAATATACAAAGCTAGAACGTCGTTTTGTGTGTTGTTGATGGTAATAACTGGGTGAGCTTGGGACAGGTTCGGGGAAGGCCGGAGTTGCTGTCCATATCTTATTAATAACAATACATTGGGCAGAATATTAACTATGCAAAGTCACTTTGAATATGGAAATTATGCCCTAGGGAATTCGTTAATATATATAAGTGGATGACCATTCTCTCCATTGGCACTTGCAAGAAGTCCGTGGATGAACACGCTTTGGGACTGAGATGATCCCACCCACCCCACCCACATCCAAGCCGAGTCGAATCTGCGGTCACTCCTTCGCTCTCCGGTCAGGGTTCGTCCCAGGCCGGAGTTGCTGTCCGTATCTTATTAATAACAATACATTGGGCAGAATATTACACTATTTCTTAAATATATTAATATTATATAGCAAATACAGTGTATATAGCTGCTATAGCTATACTTGCCATTTTATATGTTTCTCTTAACGTATCTCTGGTTTCATTCAATGTGATTTGTTTGCTAGTCAAAAAAAACAAATATTTATTTTTTGTGTAACAATAATCCACGAGAGTGAAAAAATGGTCGCTTTTCTAAGAAGTAGATATATATAGTAAAACGATGCACTGTTATATAGTGTTTACCTTGCTTTGTCAGCCATCTGTTGATTTAACAACGCCACTATAGCATTGTGTTCATTCTGCATATCATTTCTTTCCGGTCTATATAGTAAAAAAATAGTACTTCAAGTTACGTCGTCTAATATAAACCCTTTTGATAAGCATACGTAATTTTCACCCTATGACGTCAAATTCTTTTGAATTTTTCTTTTGAATTCTTTTCATTTTCGTTTATTGTCTTAGTTTTTGTATATTTTCAATAGAATTCAAAAGGTTGAAAATGACGTCAAGTGCGGAAAATGACGTACTCTACACTGATTAAAAGGTCTATATATGTAGTTAGTATAAATTTACAAGTTTATAATGCAAATCCTCGAATTTCATTGGCTATGGCAGGAGTTTATAATTGGTGATATAAACCTCTGGGATAAGCCAATGAAAGTCATTTTTTAAAAAAAATGACCAATGACAAAATGCGTAGTATACCACGAACAATGATCATTAGAGCCAGCGGTTGTTCTGTTAAGCAACAATGGCGCCAAAATTATAACGGAGTTGGCAAATGAAAGAAGAAATTGAATATTTAGGCGAAGCAATACGTTCTATAGAAAACAAAAACGGCTACAAAATGGTTAGAATGGAAATTATTAATGGTAAGAGCGTTAAATTGTTTATCTGTGTTTGTTTAAAACGAAATAACTGCAAACAAAACACATTTCAAAATTACGCTTGTTGTTGACCAGATTTCGTGATGTAAACTATATGCTAAATTGAATGTTCTTTCAACTTTTTGTCACTTTTACAAATCTAATGAGTGGATATATATTGTTTCAATATTGTACATGAAAATCCATGCTAAATTATGCAAGAAAACTTTACTTTTCCATCAGTTACTGCATGGGCCAAGGAGATCAGATGTCCGAAATGACTGTTGAACGTTTGTTGTTGGCAGTTAAAAAATGTATTAAACGAGCTTCAAAGAATATGTTATGGTCGAGAATTTATTTACTCGCCCTCGTTTTCTATGACCGATAGTCAACTCGGCTTCGCCTCGTTGACTATTCGCTCATAGAAAACTCGGGCTCATTGTCTAATTGTTAATTATATTATAATACATTTAACTGTATTATATTAATGAATATAACGTCATTTTTACGCGCGCGAACAGCGATCATGGCCTGAAAACAACTTCAGCCATACAATAAAGCAGAGTATATCTTCGTATATACTAAGAAAAACTGACACAACAATATAGCAGCAAATTTAACTTACTCTAATTTCGAATTTTCACTTAGTAATTCCTTACTTCTTGCCTCCAAATTATCGATACTTGTATTAATGGTTCTTAAGTTTTCCTAAAACCACATCAAAGGTATAGTCAGGTACTCTGCAGTAGACCAAAAATCAACAAAACTGAAAGGAGATACGGTTGGGGTGAGCTATATGTATATAATGCAAACATATACAGGCCTGGCCAAATGCTTTCAACATTTCATCCAACATCGTTCAACACTGTTGAACGCGTGTTGAACGAAAATTTGAACATGTTCAAATTTCGTTCAACATCATTCAACACCATTCAACATCATTCAACAGGGGTGGCCAAACACTTTCAACATGTTGAATAATAATAATAATAAAATCTTTATTTAAGCTGTTGAAGATCCTATCAGCATAAATGCTGGTATTGAATTCAACAATGTTGAACGATGTTGAATGAAATGTTGAAAGCGTTTGGCCTGGCCTTAGACCCCGTTTACACGATGCCGGTGCAATTTGAAAATGGAACAAAATCATGCCGTTTAAGCCTTGCGTTTACACGATACCGGCGCAAAAATAACATGAAATGTTATATGCTGTATTTGCATACCGGCATGATTTTGTTCCGTTTTCAAATTGTACCGGCATCGTGTAAACGGGGTCTTAACGTATAGTGATATTGTAGGTGTTACCCCAAGTGACGAATCATACCTGGTGAGTAGAGAAAAACTCTGGGATTCGAACCCGCGACCCTCGGTTTACTAGTCCGACGCTCTACCAACTGAGCTACATGGAATGATGGTACTTATATTTCGAAACTGAAATCTAGTTTCTTCGATATCGAGAGACATAGCTCTTCATCTTTTGTTGGAATAATTATTAAAAGAGAACTCAGGTGGAGAACAATGATCATTATTATACAATACTGACACAATATTGATTGTGATTGGCTAAAAACCTACAGATACTTCTAGATGTCTTGCCACCTACAAAATATAAAAAATTGTCTGTAGCTATGACAGATAATTTTTGCGAGCTGGCTAGCGGGTTGAGCAAAACAAACATGGCCGCCCGGACCTTTAGGAGTAACGATCAGAAGTGAATTAATCGACCGGATTTGGCAAGTTTTGTTGACACCAAAACCAAAAAGAAAAACCAAGCGAGCTACACATACAGCTGTTAAAGTTTAAGCAGTATTTGAAAGAGAAAATTGTATTTGAAAGAGAAAAAAGTAAGCGAACTTCAAACTGAAGACGGTATGATTCACTTTTTTATCTAACTTCAACTTTGTAAAAATTCCTTAAAGGCTTCTACATTTATAATTGTATAATAAAACAATTATTGAATTCGGTTGTCGCATGATAGCTTGTGTTATCAAGCCTCGGTTTGTATTATCCGCCTCAGCCTTCGGCTTCGGCAGATAACGCTTACCTCGGCGTTGATAACACGAGCTATCACGCTCAACCTCATCCAATAATTGTATATTAGGTGCTACTCCGAGAGGCGAACCACATGCACCGGGAATGGAGAAAAACTCTATACTCGACCTCGACTGGTCGTACTTTTGTGCAGGTTTCTAGACTTCTAGTATCTCTTTATGATTTTTATATAAAATCAGTGAGATTTTGTGCAATTTTAGGACATTTTTTTTGTTTTTGTAAAAATAGCTAAAAATAGGTTGACATATAGCGTAATATTCCGCCCAGTGTATTGTTATTAATAAGATATGGACAGCAACTCCGGCCGGGACGAACCCTGACCGGAGAGCAAAGGAGGTACTACTTGGGAAATGGGGGGGGGGGGGGGGGGGGACCGCGGTGGAAAGAATCTGGGGTGAGTGCGTCTGACGTAAAGTATGTAAGTAAGAACGAGGGCGGAAACTTCAGTTTTCTTGTCAGATCCATAAGAACAGCCATATATTGGACATCGGATTGACATTTTAGAGTTGAACACAAGAGAGTCATTTTAAAGGGTATGGGCAACATAAATTAAATTTGCCTAAAAAATTCGTGTAATGGTAAAGGAAAGCCTTTTACAACTTTGCTGTGGTTTTCTTCGTTTTGAGATATCTTAATTTGCTTGATATGTAGATGAGATGGTCTCTGACATCATAACCAGGGTAGAGAATTTTCACACATAGCAAACTCAGTTATGTCTCCAAGTTTGTTCAACAAAATCACTTGAAACCGTATAACCATTAAAAATCCTCATGACACTGAACATTTTTCATGCATCTTGAGCAATCATACAGTATTACAATTTCACTAGCTCTTTCAAGTTAGACAAACTTAATTTGCATTGCCAATTTCCTTTAACCCTTTGACTCCTAAACGCCAGAGTATTTTACTTTGGCTCACGCAATGCAGACGAATTTATTCGTCAAGGGAATATGGTCAATGGTCAACTCAAGGCAAATTACATCTTTCACTTTATATATGTATTAAAGCACGTAGAATCCGAATATGATGGGAAAAAAAATTAATTGAAATTTTTCCCGTTGATTTTGGGATGTTGGATCGACGAATTTTGAAGCATTTTTATAAAAAGTCGTGTTGTATAAAGAGTCTGGCACTAGCAAGTGTGTGACGTAAACGGATGAACGATTTTACGATCCATTAAACACACTCAGAAAGTGTCCAGTATAATGGAAACTTGCACAAGTTACATTCATCAAAAAATGAATGATTTGAATCGTCGAGGTTCAACTGTTTACGTCACAAACTTGGTAATGCCACACACTTTATACAACACGACCTTTTTTAAAATACTTCGCTAAAAAATAAATAAATCAACAAAAAGTACGGTTTGCTTCAAATTTTTATCATCATATTTGTATTCTCCATACTTTGGCGCATATAACAAGCCAGAAAAATAATTTGCCTTGAGTTGACCTTTAACCCTCTCACTCATAAGCACGCATCTGGACGCACCTTTAGTATTTTACTCAGACTAAAGCCTTTGAAAGAGAGTCTGACACAAATCATTGATTCTTCTCCTCCGCCCCCTATTCATGTGACGCACCATAGCAAATAAAAATCACTTCCTGTTTTGTATTGCGTGTGTCTATAAAAGGCCTCACAGAACAAATTAACATCTAACCAAATCGAACCTCAAAAAATTCATTGCTTGTGCATAAACATCTTCAAACACACGTTTATTCAGTTTACAAGTAATCTTTCGAAGTGGCAATGCCGAAGTAAAATCTAGTACTGCATACTGCAATGAACCAGCAATTTTCAATTAGGGAAATTATTTAACGATCGGAATTCGGGACCACCAAATATTTTAATATCTGATTACAACAATTCTCAAATATATTCCCAGATATTTTAATTAAATGAACAACGCCAATTCCGATTTTCCGAATAGCCACAACATGTTAAATGTTTTCACCACACGTTTTGATGTTTCACCCCATTTCAACAACTGCTTTAGCTTGGCGACGAGATAATAATTTGTCTCACGCGTTTCAGTTAAGATTCAGACATTCAGTCAAGCCCAACTGTTTCTTCCCGTAGTCAGACGTCAAGACAGCAGCAGTGTTTTGTTTTGATAGCTAGGCTGGCTTTCAATACACATTATTACGGGCAAAACGCGGATGTTCCTTCTTCAGCTTCTTTCATCGCTCTTGTCCATGAAAATGGCAAAAACGCTAACGGTAAATTTGAGAAAACACAAACTTTCTAGTCGGAGTCTGGGAGGCTTCTCGGCAATTCTCACGAAGAACTTTCGATTTTACTTAATTTCCGTTGATTATTTCCGGCTTTTGTCTCTCAACCAATCAGGGTTTCGTCCAGATTCTGGACGAAGAACACGGGTCTATGAATAGATTTGTGTCAGGCCCTTCCTTTTCTCTCCGTTCTCCGCCCCAGTCCCCAAAAGAAAAAGAAGGGCCTGATACTCAGGCTAGCTAAAGCCATGCAGGTATACACTGAAACAAGTTTACGAAACACATTTTCGAAAATGTTTATGAAACTTGTTTCAAAAAAATACAATAGTGTTCTCTAATAAGAGAAACTTGGTTTCTGAAAGAAAGCTTCGGAAACTTGTTTCGGAAATTTTCTCTAGTGTATGCCGAGCTTAACGCCAGACGATTCTACTCGTCAAGGGAAGACCTTGGTAGTCAAGGGGTTAAATATTGCGGTTATGTTTTTATAGTACTAAAGAGAAATACATAATGGTTTACCGTATTTGAATACTGTGACCCAAACATGCTGCATTGTTTGAAACGTAAAACTTGAAAACACTGCAAGGTGATATCAGTTTTATCGCTTGGGGGATAATATCATAATTATCATGAGTGAGTGTGCGCATGGCCAGAAAGGAAAAAAGTTAATCTGCGTTTACCTAAGCTCGATTTCAGCTGTCGTAAGCTCGCGTTCCTGCGCTCCCACACTGGCACAACCTCGTTCCCATGCAGGGCCTTTTTGAAATTGGTAAGGCGGGAAAAGGCCTTGGCACCGGCTGGTGGACTCTACATTTTCATTGGTTGATTGCTTTTCTTAAATATTTCGTGATGCATAATTATGCATAGTTTTGTGCCAGTTATGATCAAATAGCTTCAACGGGACCACCAATGGGACCGCAATTACAATGAACTTCTCCTACGGGCCTGTCATTACTCAGAATGATTTTGCATCCTAAACTAAACTAAACTAAATTGCTAATTTATTACACCCAGTGTTTCTGGGTGCTGTGACCAGCCGATGCCAGCGCTTTTTCCTGCCCTTAGGAACATACATGTAACTGTGTTTTTTGAGTCATACCCCCGAAAATATTATGCAGTTCTCCGACAAGTGCTGTGGCTAAAACCGCCAAAGTATAATATACCCCCTATATAGTTTACCTTTAACTTTTCGATCTGTTCTTCGTTTGATTGTCGTGCTGATAGTACGGCACCTATAAACAACAATTATAACAAAAGTTTTCTTATTAATAATATACATGACAAAATTACTGCATCCTGATTGGTCGAGAGGAGTGCAAATAAACAACCGGAAACTACCGGAAAGCAAAACTGAAATGCTTATGCGGATTTTGAAGGATGTTTTTTTATTTACGGGAAAATCCAATATGGCGACCAAAACATAGAGTTGTCGAAGACAATTTCGATGAAATAAAGAGTGAATTTTGCTTTAATATTGCCATTCAAGAGCCTGGAAGAAAACTAAAGGAGGTTAGATGGTGTGATAAAAACGTTTGACGTATTTAGTGAACGAAGCGAGGCAGTTTTAAAACTAAACTAAACTAAACTAAACTAATCTTATTTATACTGCATAGCTCTATCAGTTAATAGCTAACTGTTCTCCCTAGAGGTCCAGTAAGGGCCATCCCTCACTGGTCCAGTGTTTCAACAGGAGGAAACCGGAGTACCCGGAGGAAACCTGCGATGTTTGGTAGAGTCAAACTGGAAGCACTCTTCTCACATGCGGCCAAGGTGAAATTTTAATCAGACAACTGCTGAGAGCAGGAATTGAACCCAGGTCGCAGAGGTGAGAGGCACGTGCGCCAACCACAAGTGAAGCAATGAGTGGTATGTCGTAGTTGACAGAACATTATTTTGTCTAACATTTTCATGTATACTTAATAAGTAACAGCATGATTTGTCGTGCAATTTTGAAAAAAAAAACATGCACTCGCTAGTTTTTCAAAGACCTCAAATAGTCTTTTTTGATAGTCTTTCAAAAACTCACTCGTGCATGTTTTTTTCGAAATAGCACTCGAAACCATGCTATTACCTATACAAATAACACCATGCGATGAGGAATATTACTATTAGTAATTTATAAGCATTTATAAAATAAGGTGTCCTCTACGCACGCTCTGATTGGCTGGGCTCCGTGCATTTATAAGAGAACCGAGATAAAAAAGTCAAATTCCTAAACTACCTCACTTTTAGTTTGATTTTTTCTCTTCTTATTTTATAAAACAAATAAAACATACCGCTCCTGTGCATATGTACTCTTATAAAGGTTCGTTTGCCGTCATTTGAACACGAAAGATGTGTCGGCTATCGCCTCGTGCCTCTACTCAACTTCTTTTGTGTTCAAATGACGTCAAACGTGCCTTTGTAACAGTTCATATATGCAAGGAGCTTTATGTTTCATTTTTTGTGACTACCGCTGACAGGTCAGCGGTAGCCATAATGTCGGCGAAATCTTGCTTGAGTGCTTGAGTGTCTTGGATCTCACTTACGTCATACTCGACAGCTATCGTCGGATATTCGGCACGATCGCCATATAGTCGAGAAGATCGCCATTGATCGCCAGGTGTTCGAGAAGTACTCGAGTGTTTTCGTGGGGAATAAACTAAAGTGAATCAAGTCTTTGCATTTTGGACAGTTTTGATTTGTGAAAAGTGTTAATTATTACTTTGCAAATCTTTTCTTCTTGGAACGGTTTCTGTCATTGATCAGCTTTAATATACAAGGTAAGAAATACATGTAGTTTCAAAACTGTGACGTTGTTTATCTTATACTTGGTCTGTACTCATATAGCCGTACTAGAAATATTCAACTTATAAAGTTCGCTAGAATTTGGACCTTCAACTGTGTCTTGTTTCAAAGCTCTTCTTCTTTTATCGAAGAAATTGTCAATATACACCAAAGTCTTTGATAGAAATTATTTATAATGATAAAATCGCTTTTTGAGTTTAAGTTTAATTTTGGTTGAATTGTGTGTGTTGTGCTCACTATATTATATTGAGAAGTTTGTTTTAACCAACTTCGAGCTAGCCGCTATTAAGTGTTTAATTAATATTACATCAAACACAACTTTCGAGTGTTTCATGATCAAACAAATCAGGAAATGAATCAGTTGTCAAATAAATCAGTATTTTAAGATAAGTTTGAGGTAAGAGTTGGCTTAATCTATCCAAGTGTTTATCACACATCAAACCTTTGTCCCACTTATGATTTTCCTATGTGTTTGGTTTATAAATTATTAATGATTTGGAGAAGTATATATCATCATAATCACAGTGCCCTGTATTTACACTATATACATGTATATAAGAAAGTTATGCTGACAAAATATCTTGGCTGTTATATCGACATTACAAAACCTGTTTTGTTTACTTGGTTTAGGTGTTGTTCAATATCTTGTACTGTATAATGAAATTAAGAAACCAAAGTTTGTGCACACAAGAGCTGCTACAGTGGTCTGACCACAGAATAGTAGATACACCAAAAGTCTGACTCTTGTGAAAGTACTAAAATATTCTATAATCTGATGTCTAAGTGTCACTCAATTGTACATTTTGATAAATTGTTGAAAAGCTCTTGTGAGCTGTTGGGAAACTTTAAGCCTTGAATATATTGAAAGCCTTGAAATGAAGAAATATATCTGTTGAAACTACGATACTGAGTATTGTACAGTCTTATTCAAAATACTAGCAGAATCACAAAATATTAGTGATATACATAATACTTGAATGCCACTGACAGCATATTTATGACAGGTAAAATGTTGATAATCTGGGGTGATTAATTCTTTGAAAGTTTTCATGGCGATAATGTAATATGGATTATTTTTGTGGAAACACCAAGTAAAATATTTATTTGCTGAGCTTAGACCTGAGTCAACAGGCCAAAAGCTCAGCAAATAAATATTTTACGTGGTGTTTCCACAAAAATAATCTATATGGTCTAGGGTGAGTTGTACAAATCTGAGATAAAGAACAGCACTAATCATGCTTTGAACAACCTAATATAAAATTTTATCCACTGAATACATGTAGTTATGTATGTGATAGTGTTGTTCAGTGGATAAAAGTTAATTGGGTTGTTCAAAGCACCAATAGAGTAGCAATCCAGGCTTCATACAAAAAATTGAATTTTAAGATCACTTTGGGGCATGTTATAATGCTAATATATGCTATGCCATATATTAATATATGGAAACAGCCAGTAAAGATGTATGTATAGTATGTGCCATGTTCAAATTAGGAACACATGTATAAAATGATTTAAAATAACTCATTTGTTTGTGTTTTCGGTGTGCTTTTCACACATTTTCATGCATTGCTTCTTAAGGCTATATCTCTGTGCTTAATAGCGGTAGTCACATGTACGTATTGCGTACCTATTTTTCTAAATGACAAACAGTGCATAATTTTCAGGTGCGACGTAGGACTTAGGCTCAGATTCCAGCCGTTGGGTTATCGGTACGCCCGCGATCCCTCGCCCTACCAACGGCTGGGCGCATCGGCTTTATTCCTCCTTGTCCGTGACGTAATGGGTTAAATTTAAATAATTTATAATTATGCATATAACACTAAATAGCATCTCTCTTCTTTATTGACTAAAAACTGTCAGTGGAATGTAAAGTGCACAGAATTTTGTCAATAAAACTGATGATCGAAAATATTTTACGTCTGCGAGTTGTACTACGACAAGTATCGGGTGAAGATTACGTCGATAGAGCGACGATCTTGATTCTGATTTCAGACTCCCGTTGGTCTTTGATGGGTGGAAAAGATTAAAAAACGAAAGACTTCTTTCAGGTCATAGCATTTCTCTTCAAGGCGTAAAGCACTTGAACTACGATGTACAATTTATTATCAGTTGAACGTGATTTTATCACAATTTATAAAGTATTGACATTTGCTGGCGAGTTGCTGGGCCGTTGGTCAATCACATATTCATACGGAGCCCCATAGGGGACATGATAGCATACAACAATTTTTTATGTCGTGCACCAATTTTTTATGTCGCGCAACAATTTTTTATGTCGCGCAACAATTTTTTATGTCGCGCAACAATTTTTTATGTCGCGCAACAATTTTTTATGTCGTGCAACAATTTTTTTTATTATACAATACTGATACAATCTCGATTGTGATTAGCCAAAAACCTACAGACAATTCTTCATGTCTTGCCACCTACAAAATATCAAAAATTGTCTGTAGCTATATGACGTAATTTTTGCGAGCGGTTAGAGCAAAACAAACATGGCCGCCGGGACCTTTAGGAGTGACGATCAGAAGTGGATTAATCGGCCGGATTTGGCAAGTATTGTTGACACCAAAACCAAAAAGAAAAATCAAGCTTTTACGGCATTTATAGAATTGACCTTTTCACCACTAGCGGCGCCATCTTGAATTCGCAAGGCATTGTGATCTATCCAGGGTAACAAACTTAATAGTGTTGACACACAATGAGGTAATTTTTTTCTTTATCAACACTTTCGTGGCAACAATGTCTAAATATAATCGTTGTGATATTAGTAAGAGCAACAATTCTTGGACGTATATTTGAGATAGATTCATGACAAAATGTATCCTTATACGTCCAAGCATTATTACTTTTACTAATACATGTATTACAAGGTTCATATTTAGACACTATTGCCACGAAAGTATTTATAAAGATAAATTTACCTCATTGTGTCTCCCCACACCAAACAATCACCCTTTTCCCCACACCAAACAATCACCCTTTAATTGAACTTGTTATCCTGGATAGACCACAATGCATTGCGAATTCAAGATGGTGCCAAACACAAACAAACAAACAAACAAACAAACAAACAAACAAACAAACAAACAAACAAACAAACAAACAAACAAACAAACAAACAAACAAACAAACAAACAAACAAACAAACAAACAAACTATCATTATTCTATACAGAGAAACAGGGTCATGAGACAGACATAGGCAGGCAAACAAACAAACAAACAAACAAACAAACAAACAAACAAACAACCAACAAACAAACACAACAACAAACAAACAAACAAACAAACAAACAAACAAACAAACAAACAAACAAACAAACAAACAAACAAACAAACAAACAAACAAACAAACAAACAAACAAACAAACAAACAAACAAACAAACAAACAAACAAACAAACAAACAAACAAACAAACAAACAAACAAACAAACAAACAAACAAACAAACAAACAAACAAACAAACAAACAAACAAACAAACAAACAAACAAACAAACAAACAAACAAACAAACAAACAAACAAACAAACAAACAAACAAACAAACAAACAAACAAACAAACAAACAAACAAACAAACAAACAAACAAACAAACAAACAAACAAACAAACAAACAAACAAACAAACAAACAAACAAACAAACAAACAAACAAACAAACAAACAAACAAACAAACAAACAAACAAACAAACAAACAAACAAACAAACAAACAAACAAACAAACAAACAAACAAACAAACAAACAAACAAACAAACAAACAAACAAACAAACAAACAAACAAACAAACAAACAAACAAACAAACAAACAAACAAACAAACAAACAAACAAACAAACAAACAAACAAACAAACAAACAAACAAACAAACAAACAAACAAACAAACAAACAAACAAACAAACAAACAAACAAACAAACAAACAAACAAACAAACAAACAAACAAACAAACAAACAAACAAACAAACAAACAAACAAACAAACAAACAAACAAACAAACAAACAAACAAACAAACAAACAAACAAACAAACAAACAAACAAACAAACAAACAAACAAACAAACCCGCCGCCGCCGCCGCCGCCGCCGCCGCCGCCGCCGCCGCCGCGCCGCCGCCGCCGCCGCCGCCGCCGCCGCCGCCGCCGCCGCCGCCGCCGCCGCCGCCGCCGCCGCCGCCGCCGCCGCCGCCGCGCCGCGCCGCCGCCGCCGCGCCGCCGCCGCCGCCGCCGCCGCCGCCGCCGCCGCCGCCGCCGCCGCCGCCGCCGCCGCCGCCGCCGCCGCCGCCGCCGCCGCCGCCGCCGCCGCCGTCTCCCCCGCCGCCGCCGCCGCCGCCGCCGCCGCCGCCGCCGCCGCCGCCGCCGCCGCCGCCGCCGCCGCCGCCGCCGCGCCGCCGCGCCGCCGCAGCGCCGCCGCGCAAGCAAGCAAGCAAGCAAGCAAGCAAGCAAGCAAGCAAAGCAAACAAACAAACAACAAACAAACAAACAAACAAACAAACAAACAAAACAAACAAACAAACAAACAAACAAACAAACAAACAAACAAACAAACAAACAAACAAACAAACAAACAAACAAACAAACAAACAAACAAACAAACAAACAAACAAACAAACAAACAAACAAACAAACAAACAAACAAACAAACAAACAAACAAACAAACAAACAAACAAACAAACAAACAAACAAACAAACAAACAAACAAACAAACAAACAAACAAACAAACAAACAAACAAACAAACAAACAAACAAACAAACAAACAAACAAACAAACAAACAAACAAACAAACAAACAAACAAACAAACAAACAAACAAACAAACAAACAAACAAACAAACAAACAAACAAACAAACAAACAAACAAACAAACAAACAAACAAACAAACAAACAAACAAACAAACAAACAAACAAACAAACAGAAAGACATAGAGACAGATCAAATAGATAGATAGATAGCTAGATATATGACAGAGGAAAGGCACTATAAATGTATATGACTTAAAGTGTCACTGAGACGAAAAATTGACCCTAACAATTATGGGGCGCCAAGTGTGAATTTATTATTTAGTGCTAATAGTGTCCACATTTTCCTTATTTATTTGGTTATATCAAATAACCAAATTATTTGCCGTTCACAAATTGGTTATATCAAATAACCAAAATAATCGCAGTGCCTCAAATTGGTACAAATTGGTTATATCAAATAACCAAAATAATCGCAGTGCCACAAATTGGTTATATCAAATAACCAAATTATTCGCCGTGCCTCAAATTGGTTATATCAAATAACCAAAATAATCGCAGTGCCACAAATTGGTTATATCAAATAACCAAAATAATCGCAGTGCCACAAATTGGTTATATCAAATAACCAAAATAATTTCTTCACACTTGGCGGGCAGCGCCCGTTGTTCAACATGGTCAGAGGTCAATCGGTTTTTCGCGCTCTTTTTGGGTTGGCAAGATGGCGGCGAGCAATGGATCAAGGCAACGGTAGAAGTTAGATGGGATGACTCTCTGGGACCTTTTTGGAAGGCTGCGCCAAGTGACGTATTGAACTTTACTGCGCATCCCACAATCTTTGGAAACAGTTGTGGACCATAAATTCGCGACTATATTAAGGGCGGGGGAGGGGACGAGGAGGGGCCAAAACCCCACACTTTCCACACTTCTGAGATTAGGGTTAGGGGGTTAGGGTTAGGGGGGTATTGGGATAGGTTTTCATTAAAATCCATGCTTCGTAAGGCTACATCTTCGGAAAAGGTCCCAGAGAGTCATCCCATCTAACCTCTTCCCAAGGCAACAGGATCTAGCCAGAACGTTGACCGAAGCAATAGGCCGGGCAATCAATGATACTCTTGCTGCGACACAAGGTCGTGCAGTGCAGGTAAGTGTATACGTTTTGATAACTTTTTAAGCTTGCTTGTCGAACGCTTTATAGTATTAATTTATTAATTTATTCCACCTTTTAATGAGTATTCCAATACGATTATGGATACAAGAAAGTTTCCTCTTTTAATATGATAATGTTGTGTATTGCCTGTTGACAGCAACAAGGACAAGTTCACACTGGCACTGTTCAAGTAATTGATGATCGACCGTCGCAATCGCCGCAAGGCCAGCAACAGCGACAAATATCATCTGTTACTACAGCGAATCATGCCGCAACTACAAGTAGGAGTAGGACTGCTACAAATAACATCAATACGGTAAGACTGACTGCATAGAAAGTGTTTCCTAATTAGCTAGTATTAAATTAGATAGTTTATACTGTGTGATTTACTGCTCATTCCCATTTATTACAATGATAAATGATTTTTGATAGTTGTTTTTCTTTTCATTGGGGAACATAAACATAGGCACATTCCGCACATAGTCGTACATGTAGTCGATGTAGATATTAGACTTGCTCAAGTCTCTCTTGTCGAGTTAATATTGTTGCATGAAAAAGTTTTTTTTAATAACAATGGCAATTAACTAAGTCTAATTGTAACCATAATCCTAATCTTAACCCAAACCCAACCTACTAACCCCCCTACCATAATCCTAATCTTAACCCAAACCCAACCTACTAACCCCCCTTGGGACTTCTCCATCCCGAGCCCCCACCCATCCACTGCCCTAGAAGACTGTTTATTGTTTAGCGTGGTTATTGACAACTATTTTGGCACAGCAAATGTAATAACTGTCTTGTTGGGCTACATTAACATGGGTACATCCTTGCTCACTGTCGGTCACTAATCGTGGTATTATATTATTATATTCTGTACCCATAGTGTTTTGCACATTCTTTTTTTCCATAAACAGCTTTAATGTAGATAACTTCATTTAGATAGACCATTTCTTTCTTACAACAGGTCCTACTCCCATCAGTTTTTGGGAGGTTTGCACCTGTAAAAAGAAAACGCTCTGGGGCATGCCAGCCAAAACCTGCAAAAATACACACCAAAGACATTGTGTGTATCTTGCCAATAAAAGATGTGTATGACATACCAATACCCAGGGGGATCAAAAGATCCCAGTTGGCAGAAATGGGATTGACTGGGAAAATTTCAATTAATGCAGGATGGAAAGCCATTGAGGTACTTCAAGAAATTTCCAGTGTTTTTTCCTCTGCATTTAATCTGAAGGATGGTGAAATTTTATTATTTGACTATTTAAGGTAGGTAAAACAATGATAGTGAATTTTAGAAAATAATAGGTTATGATTTTTTTCCTTGACATGTATTTGTTTCCACTCCACCTAAAATTTATCCTTGTAAATGCTGTGCATGCACACGACATGTATTACATTGCAACAATGTTTACTTTTCTCAAATTATTTATGTTTAGTATAATGCCTGGAACTAAAAAACTTTCAACACCCAAGATCTCATCACCATTTTGTTGGAATGCACCAGAGGTTGTGTCGATATGTTCTCAAGGCAGTCTGTACATATTGGCTAAAGTTGACCCTTTTGAAAAGGAACTGGTAAGTCAGGATATCACTGATATGTATGTTTATTATATATATATATATATATATATATATATATATATATATATATATATATATATATATATATATATATAATTAACAATTATACCATGAGCTCGAGTCGTATATGAGCTCATAGCCAACGAGGTGCGTAGCACCGAGTTGGCTATTAGTTCATATCAGTCCTTTTCGGGAGCAAAATTACATGTGTGCGATAATTTACATGCGTAAATAATTTTGCGCGTGCGAATCGCACGTGCGTTTAAAATTATCAATTATGGCACAGAAATATGAACCTAACTTTTATATTTCCTGCACATCTGAAAAAGAAAGCTGCGTTGCTTGATATTCATTGTAAGACGTTATCTTTCGCTATAACTTATTAGTTAAGTTGTAAAATGTAATGACACCTTCCGTTACGTTGTGAGACCTTACGTTACCTTGTGAGACCTTACGTTACGTTGTGAGACCTTACCTTACATTGTGACACCTTGCGTTACGTTGTGACACCTTACATTACGTTGTGATACCTTCCGTTACGTTGTGAGACGTTACGTTGTGAGACCTTACGTTACGTTGTGAGATGTGAGATATTACTGAAACTTTCACACATTTTCACAATTGCAATGTGAATGAACAATTGAACATGGCTTTTCACGCGTGCGATAAACAGCACGCGCAGTTGGGTTCACGCGTGTGATCGCACGCGTCAAACGAAAAGGACTGTTCATATGCGACAAGAGCGAATGGTATAATTGTTTTATAATATAGCAAAACATTTAATAATATAGAAAACATTCACTAAATTACATTAATTAATAAATTATGTTATTGAAAGCAACGAACTTCCACCACATATACTTCCGTCATGCGTAATGTTGTCACTATAAGAAAGGTTCCTCGCTGAGTTGAAAACAGCTTCAAAACCTTGGCTCTGAGACAAAAATTCATTGAGATCGTTCAATAAAGAAAAAAAGTTCCTTTGAAAAGCCAAGAGGTGGGTCAGTTTTAACTTATTGTATCATGGTTGGGAATATTTAGGCTTTTAAGAAGACAAAAAGGTAAAAAAACATTAGCAAAAATCACGCTTAATTTGTTGTTTTTCGATGTTTACCACTTAAAAATAACAATATTTTCGTTCATAATGCTTTATTACTTCAAAAATTCACTTTACTGAATAATAATCATAATAATTGTAATAAATATGTGTTGTTAGTTGACTATTATCATATTTATTTTGGCTGACAAAACATTATTATCAACTGCTGACAATTCAGTTGGGTTTTTCAAAGTCTTAAGACGGTTTTTAATGTGAATTTTGCATCATAACTTCGTAAATTTTGCATTTGGTTGATGTATTTTTTGTTGAATTTTAGCCTTATACCTCTCAGTTCAGGTTTTTCGCTCATGTGCGATAAAAAACAGCCAGTTTCATCTGCAGTAGGCTAAGAAAACTGACACCACCATTTTGAATTTTTTATTACTAGTGATATATGAGCTGATAGCTTGCTAGTATAAGAACCAATCAGATTGCAGAATAGCTCATATACGATGGATGGCTATATTATAAATAAAATATATTTATAATATAGCCGTCCACCGTATATGAGCTATTCTGCAATTTGATTGGTTCTGCTACTAGCCGTATATCACCTCATATACCATTAGTAATGAAAAAGGCCTTTAACCAATATGTTTTCCCTCCAATTTGCCCAAATTTGCAATAAAATTACACAAAATAGTGGCGTGCAATTGCTTACCAATTTGTGGCTGTATTGCCCTCTCTAGTCCTACATGTATTTATGATCTCCAATAATATCTTAGCCACTTCCTTTAATTTCTTAGGAGAATGAGATTGCTAATGAGGAAATCGATGACACAACTGCAGAAGATTGTTTATTCCAAGCATTGACTGACAATGAAGCACAGCCAAGTACAAGTTCGCATTCAAGTTCATCGACAACGACATTGTGCACTGAAGAGAATACACCATACAGGTACCAGCATTATTTGTTCGCTGAATCAGTGTACCGTATCTGCTACTGTATACCCTGTATGCACATGTATTGTGAAACTTGTAACCATTGCTCTGTACCGGTGTTAATGACAACTGCAGTTGCATTAATTTTATCTTTCGAAGGGCATGTGCTGTTATTATTTTGGTATAATTACGTTTCTTGTAGCACTAGCAAATGCTGTGCCATAAATCAGAATGAATTGTACTGTTTTTGTTTTCTTTATCATACATGTAGGTCTTACTTAAGTTTGCTGGACAGTAATCCCATAGACATAAGCGATGATGAGGATGAGTGCAATGAAGGAGTACAAAGTGCAATAGAGAACAGTCTACTTGCACAACCAAGGTTATTATAATATTATAATTTATTATGCAGACCTAAATTTGTCTGTGAAAGGATTACTGTTAATGTGTCATACTTGTAGAGTAGTATTAGTGTAAGTTAAAGTACTGTATACCTGTTGTATTTAATCATTATATTTTTGTGAAATTTCATCTACTGTATGTGGTGATTTTGTTGACATGACATGTTGTGCAGTCCATTTAACCATATATATTTTTGAAATTGCATCTATAGTATGTGGGTACTTTGTGGGTTCAAAATGTTTAATTAATTTTGTTATCACTTAATTAGCACGAGTGGCTCTGGCACAGAGGTATTAGCTCTTGAACATGTTCTTGGAGAACATGTTAAAGAAGTGATGGCAGGGCAACCATGTGATGCCGAGGTCTCCAAAAACCTTATAAATGTCAGAAGGAAACATGTACTTGCTGATGGTATGAGGAAGATGGGACGCTCTACTTTCCAAGCATCTTTTCCGCTTTCTGTCAAATTTGCCGATGAGCATGGTTCCAGTGAAGGGGCAGTTGATCTCGGTGGACCAACCCGCGAGTTTCTTCGACTTGCTCTGCATGACATGTTTGTGTCGAATGCCTTTGCTGGCCCAGCAAATAGGAAAGTAATTGTTCTAAACCAAGAAGGTACAGTACTGTATAAACATGAAAACAGCAATTGTTTACAACATAATTAACTCAGTTACTCTCATTTTGAGTTCTCGATCATTAAACTGAACTACACTACCCGATATTTAACCCTTTCCCTCCTGCCCCCCCTCCCCGGAGACAAATTGTGCAATAGTTCCTGGTATTAATGAGAGGGATATATGCATTTCATAGTACAAATCAAATCATATATGCTCAGTAGATTTAGGAGCCATTAAACATGCAGATACAAATACATGAGTTTTTCCCTAATTTTTTTTTTTTTAAATAATTTTTCCCTGATTCCCTGTAGGGGAGGGGTGATAGCAGAACTTTTGTCGGGTGGTACAGGGCGGCAATGCGGCATAGGAACTTCGAAGCGTTTTTTCAGCGGGCGGTGTAGTAGGGAAAGGGTTAAAAGCTGAAACACATGTAACCCAGTCTAAATATTTAACTTTCGCCCATAAATAATGAGAAGGTTGGCATGTGGAGTCTTCAATTGCTACAGTACATGCAGCACAGTACAGTAAATTGAACAGGAACGCCCATGAGCTGTGGTAGTTTGAGACTCCAGTCCATGTCCCCATCCTTTTTGGGGGCTGAATTAGTTACAGAGTGATCAACAGGTGATTGGGAATAAATTGACAATGTAGATGTTCAGTAATTTTCCATTTCGTCACCATTTTGGCACAGCTCGAAACATTTCTTTCTTGTAGGTACTATACATACTACAGTATATATACAATACTGTACCTTCTCAGCCTGGTCCCACTACTCACCGCCTTGGTTATCAAGTCTTTTAAACCAAAATTTGAAAATGATCATGATTTTCATTGTATTAATTTCCTATTTTCATATACTGTTTAGCCAAGAGAAACAATTTGTACTTTCAATGTGGCAAACTTATGGCTATTTCCATCTGCAATGGTGGAGGAGGTGGACATTGTCTAGCACCATGCATGTTTAATTTTATTGTGTATGGTGAGATGAAATGCCAGCCAACATTAGACGATGTTCACGATTTTGGTGTGAATAGCACATTATTACAGGTAAAAAGTCAAGGGTACCTGTACAGGTGTGTTTCCAGTAGCGAGTTAGTTTTTTGCCATTACATTATTTGACATACACTGTGTGCAGTACACTGGCGACTCATCATTTTGATGAATGATCGAGAGATGCCATTATAAGCCCTGGGCAAACAATTGCGTACAGTGGTACCTCGCCTTACGGCCACTTTTTTAGTCTCTTCAAAACGCCAATATATTTCCTTATAAAAATACCCTGTCGATACGATCACCTTGTTAATATGGCCAACAGCCACATTTTAAATCCCAACAGGCTATTTCATTTACAAATTTACCTCTGCAATACGGTCACTCTGATGAAATAACAGTGTTAGAAGTCGGCAACAGGGCCGGCCAGTGACGAGGAGATTGTCAGTGGTCAGTTGACAGGGACCAGGTGCATTTGTTGACCCCACCCCGTTAATCCGCGTAATTCTCAACAAAGCATGCATACTGTATGGTTATTATTTTTTGTTCTTAATTTAGATCTCTGATTGCAAAGATAAATCTGCATTTACGCAGGTTATAAGTTCCGACACTGCGTTGGATTGCCTTGGACAAGCTGGTAGCATTGGTTTACCTAAATTCGAAAACAAAGAGAACCTTTTGAAAGAATTGTGTGAGTACTTCGTAATTGATAAAGTGAGGTCTGCTCTGGAGCAATTCAAGAAAGGTCTGGAAACTTTGAATGTCTTGCAACTAATGCAGAGTCATCCAAAGTTATTGGAAGGGTTTTTTTGTCATAGTCAATCTCCTCTAACGTCGGAAACAATGGACCGCATTTTCACACCTTCCTATTCAGAGGACGGGACCAAACAGAGAGACCGAGAAGAGATGGTTGTTATGCATTGGAGGGATTACCTTCAAGACTGTGAAAGTAAGGATATCAATTGCAGTAATAGCTGATTTTTTCAGGCATTATAGAAATGATTTTGTACCATGCAATGTTGAACTGGTGATAATATTCTCAAGGATAAATTTTACCATTTGCATTTTAGATGGAAGAAGCTGTTCAACCTTAGAAGACATTCTGGTGTTCGCAACAGGAACCAATGAAGTTCCTCCACTTGGTTTTCGGCCTAGTCCATCTATTCAGTTTTGGGATGATAACCGGCCAAGAAGCAACACGTGTGGACTTGTGCTTTTTCTACCACTGTACCCAGACAGCAAAAATGAAATACCGTATGAAACATTTCAATCATTTATGGATCATGCAATTTTAAACTCTCCCACCTTTGGTTCTACATAAGCCATGCATGTGCATGTTTTGTTGTCACAAATTATAGTTTATTGACATAGTTACAGTATAATGCAATATATTATACTGTATATCTACATTGTAATTGCTCTGCATACTAATTACAGTAGGCTAGACTTTTTTTTAAATTGGTTAACAGATTTAATTTTTTTTAAAAGTGCTTGGTACAGTAGGTTGGGAGAAAAAATTGCTGAGTAAGGTTTACATGTAGATATACTTTTATTAGTAGCAAATTAGTAACTATATAACTTTGAGTATATTGGCTCATTATTGCATACATTAAGTAAATCTTAAACCATTAAAGTTTTTTTAATATCAATTATACTGGTATGTTTTAAATTATTGTTGTACAAGCATATGCTGACCTACAAATTGGACAACTTGTCTGTACACGAACATGCCTCCGGCATGTGATAAGGAACTAACCAATTCCTGCAGTTCGTTGAAATTCTCTTCATTTAAAGGATTCGGCGTATCAGGAACTGTTGCCTGGGGAAGATCACTTGCCATAAGTTCACGGACATCACGTTGGTTGGCATGTTCGGGTAGCACACCCTGACAATGATCAGCCAACTGGACGTTGCACCAAAATAATTGGGCTGGGGTTCGGTTGTTCTCTGTGGAGACCTTGTGGCTGTTATGAGCAGCAACAAACTCGGAAAGGGCTTGGTTGATTCTTGGTAAATAGACAAAATGCAGACAAAATATATCAGTATCATTGTTGACATCAAGAACTCCTTCACTCTCCAACTGGAAAAACTCTTTTCTGAAAATGGATCCGAGTTGCTCATTCAGGGCACGGTTGTGCCTCTCTATCCGCTGGTTGTGAACAGATTTTCCAATAAGTACCGGTCTGCTCTCCTCACCTCTTGCAGCAATCATGTCCTGCCAAACGTCTACATTCTCACCACCATGATCCGTTCTAATCCTAAGTGGCCTGCCATATTTAGGAAGTGCCCTGCAAAACAGTAAGTGTACTGTTTCTGCTCGGTTGTTTGTTGAACAGCCAGCAAAAACAACCATTCTGCTAAAGCCATCAATGCCATGATGGATCACAAACCACCAACGAATCAGCTTGTGATTGCCATCTATATGCCAAAGATAGTTTGCGCATGGTACAGAGTAAACTCTTCTTTTAATTGGTTTTTGTTTTCTTTCTTTAACACCCTCGGGGTCAACAGAATGAATTGCTCTTCTTATCTTATGCCTCGGTACATGAACCCCCTTCGATACCAGATGCCCTTGAATCGTCACTTCTCCAGCATTGGCATGTTGCTGCTTCGAAGCCAAGACTGCTGTCTCAATTTCAGGCTGAGATTCTGGAGTGAACTTATTATATTCTATTTGATATTCCCGGATGGCTTTGTAAATAAGATGTCGAGAAACGTTAAATTCTCTTGCAATAGCTGAAATAGGAACTTTCAACTTTAAAAGATTTTCCAACTGTCTCTTAGGGATCACTTTTTCGGGTTTGCCAGCCTTACTGCAATTGAAGTAATGGAAAACAGCATGTTAGTATTTTTTATATCTACACTGGCCCGCAAACTATAAACACCCTGTAATGCGTGAAGGCACTACAACACAGACACTTGTAATCTAAAAATATGCATGCAAATTGTGCATGTATTTGCACTTAGTGCCTTGGCACTTTTGGCTAGGGTATATACCCGTACAGTAACCCCAATAGTTTTCCTTCGTACAGGCTCAATGGACTATTCCATTTAACATATGCACACCCCCCAATACACTTATAATACTGAACCCCTGAGGATTTCCAACCCAAACTGACTAAAAACGAGTGGGTGCTCTTAATAACTTAATAATTCCAGTCTGATTAAGTGGGTCCCCCCCCTACCAAAAAATAAAATAAATAAGCCCTCATGGAATACAATCCTCTCATGTATATAAGACCGACAATTTACTAACACCACAAGAATTTGATCTTCAAACTTTGAGGGAGGAAGAAGATAACGATAACCCAGGCTCTACTTTCATGAGTAATATCACCTGGCATTAGACAGAGTGGACTACAGTATCAATAGCACAGCAGTGCCGGCAATCTGCCCCCTCCCCCAGAGTGTTATCCAGAACAGGTTTTGTGTTAGTGAGAAATATGTAGGGGGGGTTGGGGGGTTGGCAGGGGAGAGTACTAATATTGGCAAAATGAAAACTATTATTTAAAATAATCTGGACGAACGTATCTGTAGCAGGGGCTATTTCTGAGCTAAAGATTATCGAGAACAGGTTATGGTCAACGACGTAACATGTTATGTATGTATATACTATTATAGTATTATTAATCATATTAAAGTATTTGTTGCGTTTCTGAGAGTTCACAACAAAATGTAAACTAAAGTATATTTTCTGTGTTAATAACCTCGCCATTTTTACCCTGCAAATCTCAGGTTGTTCACTGCGGCGTGATTTCTCATAAAATATGTCTTAAGTTGCTCCTGAAAATGCAGGAAATAGCATTCTAGAAAAAATTTTTCTTTTTTAAAATTTTCTGGGGGAGCATACCCCCAGATCCGTCTATACTTTGCTACCCCACTTTTTGAAGTCTGCTGTCGCCACTGAAAGTGCACGGGTTTTGGCCGGTATAGGAGAGAAAAGGTTAATAAGATGTTTACAATGCTTTGAAATACCAGTGGGTTATTGGACGTTTTCATTCCCTTTTCAGTAATTATAAACCAAAATATTAGATGAACATACATGTAAATCAGTTGAGTTAGGGTAGGTATTATAGTGAAAATTTCCGAGAGAAAAAATGTCTGCCCCTCCTCCTCCTCCTACCCTTGGCAGAAATTGATAGCTGAATAATAACCAAATTACCTAAAGTATAATTCCTGGATCAATAGAATTCATAATATAATTTTGTGTTCATATCTTACCTTTCAATTGCAACAGCCACAGTGGGAATAGCTACAATTGGAACTTCCTCCTACAAAAAATAACTTGGTCATTAGCAAAGTAAACAAACCCCAGACCATAAAGTGGGGAGTTATGTATTAATGTACAGACAGTACAGTACCAATGACATGTTGTAGCAATACTATTATTTTATCCACAAAATCTGATATAAATTGTAGTGGTAAACTAAACAGAACACAACACTGTGTTCTATTGGGCCAATCCATTTTAAATGTGCACACCCCGCATTGAGGATCTAGATATCCAGAGGGGAGGCAGAAGGGGGGAAAATTAACCTATATTTAAGCATTTTATTGATTTCCAAGGGGGGAAATACCGATATCCTATGGGATACTAATGTATAAATCCATCCAAGGGGGTAAAAAAATAATCCTGAGGGGATTGAGAAGCAACCCCTCAATAGTGGGATGCTCATATTAATAAATGGAATGGCCCATTTGTTGGGAGAACTGGGCAAACGGCCTTTTCACATACAGGTATTGCACAGATCCTGAATAAGTTCCCCAGTAAAAATCATTTATCATTGTAATAAATGGGAATGAGCAGTAAATCACACAGTATAAACTATCTAATTTAATACTAGCTAATTAGGAAACACTTTCTATGCAGTCAGTCTTACCGTATTGATGTTATTTGTAGCAGTCCTACTCCTACTTGTAGTTGCGGCATGATTCGCTGTAGTAACAGATGATATTTGTCGCTGTTGCTGGCCTTGCGGCGATTGCGACGGTCGATCATCAATTACTTGAGCAGTGCCAGTGTGAACTTGTCCTTGTTGCTGTCAACAGGCAATACACAACATTATCATATTAAAAGAGGAAACTTTCTTGTATCCATAATCGTATTGGAATACTCATTAAAAGGTGGAATAAATTAATAAATTAATACTATAAAGCGTTCGACAAGCAAGCTTAAAAAGTTATCAAAACGTATACACTTACCTGCACTGCACGACCTTGTGTCGCAGCAAGAGTATCATTGATTGCCCGGCCTATTGCTTCGGTCAACGTTCTGGCTAGATCCTGTTGCCTTGATCCATTGCTCGCCGCCATCTTGCCAACCCAAAAAGAGCGCGAAAAACCGATTGACCTCTGACCATGTTGAACAACGGGCGCTGCCCGCCAAGTGTGAAGAAATTATTTTGGTTATTTGATATAACCAATTTGTGGCACTGCGATTATTTTGGTTATTTGATATAACCAATTTGTGGCACTGCGATTATTTTGGTTATTTGATATAACCAATTTGAGGCACGGCGAATAATTTGGTTATTTGATATAACCAATTTGTGGCACTGCGATTATTTTGGTTATTTGATATAACCAATTTGTACCAATTTGAGGCACTGCGATTATTTTGGTTATTTGATATAACCAATTTGTGAACGGCAAATAATTTGGTTATTTGATATAACCAAATAAATAAGGAAAATGTGGACACTATTAGCACTAAATAATAAATTCACACTTGGCGCCCCATAAACAATTTGCTAAAATTTTATTTCTACATCCTGTGATATCATATAAATAGCGTTTGTACGAAGTTTGAACTGATTTGAGCAAATAGGTAGAACTGTATAAGCGTTGAAACTTGTCAAATTTTCCGTCCGCCATTAATATCCGCCATCTTTGACCTTGGTGTCTGTGACGTCATAGTCTCAACGGCAACAAAACACCTGTGTGTAGTAAACAAGCTAGCCTGCGTGCAGACGCTTGTATTTCCGGAGCTTGTGTAATTGAATCCCTATAAGAATCCCTATAGGGATTCAATTACCCAAGCTTCGGAAATACAAACGTCTGCACGCAGGCTATAAACAAGCGTGCTTGGAAGAATCGCTCATTAAAATTAAATTATTCCGCCATGCCATCATCACGCTGTTTTGTACAAGATTGCAGCAATCAATCTGACATTTATTAAAGCAGGAATATCGTTGCATAAGAGTCCAATTGACAAAATTGCGAAGCGAGTTTCGATTAAATTTGTCGAAACGAATTTTGTCGAAGCGGTTTATGGTTTGCTCAGATCACTTTTCGCCGGTGTGTTTTGAACGGTCGCTCCATGTGGAAGGGTCACCTCGTCGCCTTACCCTGGGTAGTATACCTACGATTTGGAAGAAATCAACATCATCTCCAGAAATATCTTCAACACGCCGTCGCAAAGTAAGTGAATAATATTAAACTTGAAGTTTATCAGGTGACAGTAATCCATATAAAAAATCCGATGCATTTATAAGAAAATAATTCACGCACATTTACAATTCTTTTTTGGTAAGATTCTCAAAGAAATCCAGCAAGTAAACTCCATTACAACCACGATTGAGGACAATGATTTAATGCATTTGAAAAATACGGTAAGTCGAACTTGAAGTAGCAAAATATCACTTTAATAAATTATCTTGTAAGCGGCTATAGACTAATCCGGAATTATGGATTTATGCTGATGTAAAAACCACAGTAACGTAATGTATGTTATTTGTTACAGGTTTCAAATCCTCCAGTTGTTTCAAGCCCAGAGACAGTTCAAGAAGCAACTTTTTCTGAGGTAATTTAATATACTATAAACAGCGTGGTTGTCCCCACTACAAATTCATCAGAGTTATATTACATATTTGGATTCGTATAATTATTTTAGGAATTGCCCAGTCTAGAGACCATTGGAAACCTATCACAAGATGATAATGCAAATACTGCAATTGAGGTACAAAAATCTTTTAGTTGGCTAATTTAAACTATATTGCACTTATTGTGTTTACTGTATAACAAGCATTTTTCTATTGTTTGTATAGAACTTTGACAAACTACATCATTGTGAAGCCTGCAAAGCAAACGAAAACAAGATACGTGAACTGAGGCACAAATTGATAGACAAGGATGAATATGATAATCAGACATTTTGTAGCGACATTGTTGTATTTCCATGCAGCAGCGACACTCTTCAGGCTTGACCATAAACTCTAAACTACAGTTGTCACATTCACACCTTTAAAATGATAGTCAATTCAAAGTAAACAAAAGTACGGTAAACATCATCATTGCACCGTATTCCCAAGCAGTTCGTATTCGGCTATTTCTTCGGCCGAAGCTAGCGGCTCGACATTGTCGTCGTACGGTTGAAATTCAGATTCAGATTCGTCAGAATTCGCTGTAAGGTATGCAGACGAACCACAAGAACACTCTGTTTCAGACCAGGAAGCAGAAGAACGGCTAGATGTGGACGAAACCGACATAATATACAAGAGTAAAACAACCGTTTGCCTTGTTGTTTGCTTTCCTTCGAGATGTTAGGTTAAGACTATGACGTCACAAACCCTTGTAAGAGACCACGTCCATTTTAATGGCGGCCGCGAATTTGCGTATTTCTTTCGTCAATATCTGCTATACTTTTCCGAATATCAGCATGAAACTTCGTTTGGTAAATCTTCGATACATGCACTTTAGGCTCATAGAGAAAAAAGTAGGGGTAAAAATTTCGTCTCAGTGACACTTTAATATAATATTAATGATATATAATAATTTTCACATAACAGTACGTAAATCTCAGTTTTAAATTTTGTTAAAAAATTCTAGAAAAATTACCAATTGAAAAAATATTACTTTTCATCCGTTTTATACTAGCCTGCGTGCAGCCTCTACCCGATTTCAAAACCTGATAGTATATAGAGGCTGCGAATCGCAGCGAGAAAGCTTGTATGGTCACGTGGATTTCCCAACAAAAGTTGGGACAGCTCATGATTGGTTAACAGGGCTAATTATGCAAGTTTAATGTTAATTTAATTTTTTTTTTTTAATTGAAAGTGTGAATAATTTTCTCAAGAAAATGGCGGTCGATCGTTCAAATCTCGAAGCTGAACCTTTCGAAAATGCTCTTAATGTTGTCTGCGGGTTTTTCGGAGTGAAAAATCTTCACGTATGCCAAATAAAAACCCTGAATAAAACTGTCTCAGACACTTGGCCTCGTGCAATGTCTGGCGATACCAACGGCACCAAGATGGCATGCTGTGTTTTTTTTGCGCGGAGTTGACAGAGGAGCAAATGTTTCACTCTGTTCCTTAGTTTATACTACTTTCTCTGCCTTCTTTTCTTTTATCTCATCATAGGCAAAACATCATCTTTAACCGAGCAGCTAGGAAGATTTGCGCATGGTGGCCGCACAGTTGCTTGTTGTTGTTGTTGTTGTTGTTGTTGTTGTTGTTGTTGTTGTTGTTGTTGTTGTTGTTGTTGTTGTTGTTGTTGTTGTTGTTGTTGTTGTTGTTGTTGTTGTTGCTGTTGCTGCTGCTGTTGTTGTTGTTGTTCATTTTCTCCGCTTAGCCTTTGGTACGTGGTGTCTGGTCTTGATTTATTTATTTTTTATTATTATTATTATTTAAACAATATTTGAAACTCGACATTTGTTCTAAGAGCATATGCTCATCTGGAGAACTCATGTCGTTATAAATTATGGTATTTTTAAAAAGATCACAATCGAAGCATACAGTTATAAAATTACAACATAAAGAACAAAAAACAATTAAAGCAATACGAAATAGCAAGCATTTACAAATCACAGAAAGCGGTTTGAGAGATAAAAGACTGTATAATCTCAAATAAATTAACATGGGTTTGGAAATATACATCAGGAACACCACTTAAAAGTCATTTATCTACCAACAAATGTGAGGCGGAGGTAAGCAGGATGGTGCGTAGAGCAGCAAAAATTGGGCAAAACAAAAGGTAATGCTTCACATCTTCAATGTATGCCCCATATCGAGTACAAGCTGGTGAAGCAATGCAGTTTTTCATAAAAAGATCGCAGCTAAGACTTAAGAGTGCTATTATTGAGTCCTAAACGAGTTTGAAAAATAGACTGTAAGCGATTCCCATGATAAAAAAGGGCTTGCCGCGAGAAAAATCAAAGTGTTTGAAAAGCAAGTGCTTAAACGTGCCTAACGAAGACGATAATCGTACTTCCAGAGGAAGCGATTCCACAATTGAATTGCCGAAAATAGAAAAGACTTCTTATGTCTTTCAGTCCGAACAAAAGGTAAACTGATATCACTAGAAGTACGAAGACCATAACTTGATCTCTCGTTTGCTGTAACAGGACAAAGCTCAGATAAATAAGGAGGCGCAAATTTAAAAAACATTTTGTACATCAAACAGAATTTATGAACCTTTCTTCTGAGACTAAGCTCCACCCAAGAAACGTCTCGCAAAAGACATTCTCTATTTGTCCCCTTTATATAGCTCCTGTGACCAGCCTAGTACCTGCAATTTACAAAATTTCCAAAAAATAACTATGGTCTTGATTCCGATTGGTTGCAAAGATTTAGAACCACTAGTCCCGTTGAATGACAAAGAACGCTTTGCCTGCTGTTTCAAGTTTACAGCCATACCACTTCATGCGAGTAGCCAGCCTTTCCCAAGTATTTCTTTGGTAGTCGCTCAACAATTTTGCATTCAGGTTATGTAATTTCCTTCGGTAGTTTACCCTTTGCATAAACAAACTCAAACAAGGACTGCAAATATGCTTTGAAATTGGTTGTATGTCGACAGTCAGTTTGGCCGAAACAAGATTAACCCTATCTAGACTGCGCCTTTTTTTGTCTTCTGGGGTTGGGGGGGGGGGGGGGGGGGAGAGGGGGGAGTGCTCGCGGTTAATATCTCAGAAAGTATTTATGCTATTGAAGTGAAACTTGGTATGCTAATAGAACATTCAAAAATATTTTAATTGTTATTGGTGTCACCCCAGATGTTACGTATCTATGACGTAATTGGTGACGCCATACTTAAATTACAACAAAGTGAAATACAGAGTAGTTAGAGACAGTAACAAGAAGATAAAACTATACTAGAAGTTACTTTCGCAAGTGAAGTGCTGCCTCAAATGGGACAGAAACCCTACTCCACAGGCAACTCTGTGCAGTCTGTGGTCAATGTGACACCTCCCTTGCCAACTCCACCCAAGATTGCCCACTCCACCTGCGACTGCCCACACCACCCAAGTTTGCCCACCACACCCAAGTTTGCCCACTTCACCCACTCTGACCTCTTCACCATAAGAGCCCACAGAATTGCCTGCGAAGGAGGCTGGAAAGTCCAAAAATTTAATATTAATACTGCACAATAGACAGAATATTACACATTTCTTCTATATTTTTCAATTACAAAATTGAAAACTACAAGTTACTATAACTTATCGCCAACTTCCTGCCCAGGGTCTTATCTCCGCTCCCCCGCCCTCGCCCACAGCTGCGAAAAGATCGTGGTTGCGGCTGGTCACGTGCCTCCTAAAAATTGGTGGGTTTTAATTAACGATTTCAAAAATACTCAAGGAGGAGTGACAAAGTGACAATTACAAGTTTCACCTTTGTTTATACAAATAATATATTACGTCTGGCGCTAGGCTGTCTGATCGCAAAATATCTGTTAAAATGAAAACAACAAAAAACATACGTAACGTACTCGGTGCTAACAAAACATATATCGTGCTTTCTTCTGTGGTGTACGAGTGTACGTTGTCAAAGATCATAACGAATCAAAAAGTTAAAGAAACCCCAACGGTCCGAAGAAGATATAGCAATCGTCTAATAATGCACCGTCGAATACGTGTCGATTTTGTCGCAGTGTTGGTGATGTGAAGTACTTCAAAGGCCTATCACCTCTACAGGGATTTAATATATTTATGATATTTGGAACATTCTGAGAAGAAATGTAATATATCTTCTCAGACAAAAACTTCATCTTCATGGACTTTTTCATTGTTAAAGTTACCGGATATGACGTCAACCAGAACTTGCAAACCGGTTTTCTTTTGTTTCAATTTCATAACTAGTCCTGGTTGATGTCATATCTGGTAACTTTGACAGTGAAAAAGTCCATGAAGATGAAGTTTTTGTCTGAGAAAATATATTACATTTCTTCTCAGAATGTTCCAAATATCATAAATATATTAAACCCCTGTAGAGGTGATAGGCACTTTAAAATTTGCGCAACAAGGCAAATTTTGAACTGCTTTATTCGGCCGAAATGTTTTACCGCCAAAGACTTCCTCGCGACGATGCTCTTCCTCGTTTAATCTGCAGGCCATGTGAAGGAAGATTATATACAAAATCAGCGACAAAGTTCAAGACGTTGCTTTGCGAGAGTCAAACCGCTTTCTCTCGCATTAAGAAATGCATTGACATTTCAGCCTCTGCCCCGATAACCGCGGCGAAAAGAGCCGAAAGAAGCGATTCGGGAAAGATTGTAACTATGCAACATCACGCCGACTCAATTAATCAAGCTTTATTGTTCTATTTTCTATCTTTATACATTATCTGAAGTATCCCAGAGCATCCGTAACTTTAAAGGGTATTGGCAATAAAAATTAAGTTTGTCTCACTTGAAAGAACTTGTCAAACATTTGGTATAAGAACAAGACCTTTTACAATTTTTCCGTATCTGTTTTGGTTTTGGAAATATTTTGACTAAAGACAGCATGCCGTCCGCCATCTTGGAATTATTTTCGATATGCAAAATTATGCGTGTGATGACATAACCAGGGTAAAGTGAAATTTTTATCTTGCCAACCTTATGGCATTATGAGCTAGAAACTCGATTTTTTGTTGCGCTACTTCCATTTTAAATTGACCCACAACATTTAAAAAGTCTTCTGTGGAAATCTGGTCACCCACGGAGTAGTTTCATCAGGTTTACCTTGCTTGTGACGTCACCAATTTCCTAGTTAATTAGACCCAATATTACGACAAGATGGCGGACAGCACATTGTCTTTGGTCGAAATATTTCCAAAACCAAAACAAATACGAAAAATTTGTAAAAGGTCTTCTTATACCATTTGACGAGTTCTTTCAAATGAGACAAACTTATTTTTTATTGCCAAATGTCCTTTAAAAGCAATTTTTCGTAAAATTAAATTGATGACATCACTCAACCTCATTCCCAGGGCCTTTTCCCACCCTCCCAATTTCAAAAAGGCCCTGGGAATGAGGTTGGACATCACTGTATGACATCATTGTTTGGCCATCTTGGATTTTGTCATATTGGAATTGTGATGTCATTAGATGAACTTAAATAACACAAAATTCATGGAATTATATTATACATTAAATACTAATTTAAAAGTTAATCAAATACTCAAAAAAAAAAACCCAAAAACAGAATTTCAAGATTTTTGCCATAAACGTCCTCAAAAACGTGGTTGCTATGGCAACACTAATCAGTATAAAAAAATTTTTTGTGCCAAATTTTGTGCCTTTATTATAAATACTCGAAAAGTTACAAAGCTTTAAATTTGGTGTGGGCACTTTCCACCCCCCCCCCCCCCCCCACCCCCCCAGTCTAGATTGAGGGTTAATATCAGCTTTCTTTTCCAGCTTGACAAAACAGAGTACCATATTTTCTCTATCCTCTGGAGACCAAGGATTCTACTTTCATCTTTCAACTACTGGTACTGTAGTGATATATACCACATCATTCAAAATGGCTGAATATAAATGAAGGAACACCGAACAAAGAAGAAATACAAGTCAGTGAGTCTGGCGTGCTCCCTTGCCCAAACCTATTATTAGCAGCTGCAGGTTATCCAATAAAGTGACATTTTTGTTGCTGTGTGGGTTATACACCGTGCGGGTTATCGCAACAGAAAATACAGTATGCAATAGTAATTTTAATCAGGAATATTAATGTTCATTTAGTACATGCTGGAAATTATTCAGGAAATCCACGTCACCATACAAGCTTTCTCGCTGCGATTTGCAGATTCTATAATATCGGGTTTTGAAATCAGGTAGGCTGTATGCAGGCTATTTTTATACTGCATGACCTAGATTATTCTTAGCTTATTAGTTATTACTTAGAAACACAACATTTTATTTTTCTTTGGGCTAATTATTAAAATAGATAGTTAATATATAAACATTGAATAATTAAACAAACCAATTCTTGTAAGGCTGCAATAATAACTTCAATGCCTGACTGGTCAAATGCTTCTGCAAAATCTCTTTTTGTTTGTACAATCACAGCTATAAAATTATTAAAAAAAAAACAATTAAAAAAAAGTCTATCATGATTTATACAGTAAAGGGATATTAGCAACATTTTTACGTACTATATACTGTAACATATCACATCACAAAATATGTTTACCACATGTTACAGTATTTGTACATAGTTATCTGGGATCAGGTGCCATAAATTCTCATGGAAATTCACACGTCAGGGGGTATTTTGTTTTTTTAACAAGCCATAATTGCTACCTAGCATGTTAGAATTAATTCTTTGAGGTTTAAAATCAACTGATATTAAACAGAATAAAACAAATATATAATAAAGGTGAAGCCAATGTCGGCCAGCTCAGGCAGGAATAGCTGGTTATATAATCACTAATAATATAAATGTTGCCCCGTTGCTGCCTTATAAGGATGTCTGAGTCAGAATTCTTCCTTTGAGATGTAAAACCGTCTAGCAGTAGTGTGTTACAGACAAAATAGAACAATATTTAGGGGCCATTTTTGGTCAGCCCAGGCATTAAGAATGGCAGGGTTAATCACTCATTATCCAGTGTAAGAGACTCTGTCTAAACTAAAGGGATTAATTGGCCAATAAATTGATAACTTGAATTTATCACCAATTTCTGAAAATTTGGTTACCAGGTTGCTTTATGCTGATTGACACATACATATAAATTATAATATGTACTCAATTAATTCAGTGGTTCATCAGGTAATTGCTATTGATAAATGAAAACCAATCAATAATCACAAAAAACTCTTTGATCAATTGTCTACTGATTATCAACATCAATTGATTACATGTAATTGCTATTGATTGTTATTTGAATAATAAGAAATAGAAAATGACCACCTGTGTTTATAGCCTGATGGTAGCTTAATGCAAACACAGACTTGAGTAGGGAAAATTTGAAAGTTTATATTAACTCAAGCCATTGGTGAGTGTTTACTTGAGTACTAGCTTTCAAATTCTCACAAACTCACTCTTGAGAGTGTTAATTTGCATCAGGCTATTAATGAATACAGGGAATTTCTTTTTTGAAATAAGAGTAAGAAATGTGTTGTGACGTCACAACAAGTTTACATATTGGCTGATATAAACATGCAGCCCAGTTGATAAAATAAGAAATAGAAAATGGCTGCCAACCTCATCCCCAATGGCACCTGTGCAAACAGGAGAGTGTGTTTAAACTTTAGAGAATACTTGAAAGATTGTGAACCAAGCCATAGGGGAGTCCCAAACTCACTCAAGTGTTTGCATCAAGTTCTATAAACACAGGGCGTCATTTTCTCTTTCTTTCACGAAATTTTCATGAAAAAAGGACTAAGAAATGTGCTGTGATGTCACAATTTATAACTGTGTTAACATGTAAACACGGTAACTGACCAAACTGACGAATCAGAGGGTATAGCGGTACCATAATTATAAATATAACAACGATTTATAAATTCAATGCAGTACTGAGTACCATATTTCTGTAAATTGTTAAAGTGTGTATTATTTTAGTACTGAATAGTAGACTGACCTAATTCTTGCAAACTTTCAATCGATTTATGAACCACAGTAGAGATATCCGAAGCCTTCGCGAGTGCCATGATGTTGTCGGAAGCTTTATGGCGAAATAATCCAGTGAAAACAACTCATTTTTCGACTTCTATAACCCACAGTGGACAGTGGCCATGTTCTGCGCTGACACCATCTTGTAGTGCCTTAGCAACCAGATCCACGCGTACTTCCGCGTAGTAACCTTAGACCAGAATGCATTGAGACAAAACAAAGCGTATATTGAATGCCTGAATCAGTTGCCATAAACCATTCATTCCGGTAGAACTTCTGTTTTTGGTGGATTTGCTGTTTATTTTAGCCAATATGACGGACTGGGAGTTTGTTTTTGACGGCGTGGTTGGCTTTCTTACCTGTCCTATGTGGAATGTTCCGATCGTTACGTTTATCGAGAAAAATTGTATCGGTAAATGAGCTGTGTTATGAAAAATTATTTATGTGACATTCGTATTTTTGCGTGTTTCTTCGATTTTCTATGTGTTTGCGTATATTAAAGATATATCGCTTTTTGGACAATCTTTTTTAAGTATTCAAGCCTGGTGATGACAATGAACTCACGTACACCGAAATTCACAAAGAGTACAGTAGACTTGTAAGTAACTTTATACTTGTAATAGCCAGGTAGAGTGCCGACCGCCGGTCGATTAAAAGTACACTAATCTCGGCAGGAAATGTTAGATTAATTATGAAACTGTTAAGTGACATATTTCTAAAATGAGTGTTAAGTCATTAGTAATTAGAATTTGCTATACAATGTAGATACAAATTCCAATCATGCGGTATGTAATTCATGTCTATTTGGGTCATGTAAATTTAGGTGGAAGATCTATTGACAAGTTATTTGTCCGATGTGGGGATTACTGAGGAACAGTTTCTAATGGCTTGTCAGGCTGGTTGTAATGGTAACGGTGGTCCCAGGGCAGCTGACCAAGTGAGTGTTAGTTCTTATTTGGAATATACGTTTAGGCTGTATGAATTAATTTAGTACCCTTGTTGTCAGTGCTGAAATATCGATAACACCATATTTGGCAATCCACAGCAGGTTAAATTATAATACAAATTGTGAGTAGTAGTACTGTACCTGTTGTGGGAATAGATGATTTCTATTTTAAAGGATTTTACTAAGACTAAGTTTATTACATATGTATTTATAAAATAACATTTAGAAAACACACACGGTGATCTGCCAGGAACATGCTGTGTTTCATGGATAGCAATCTTTGTACATTTTTAATATCAAATGATATTAATTTGTTTTTGGCTACACAGTGCATGGCAATTACATAATCCCCGAGCCCGGGCGTAGGGCCAAAGGCCCGGAGCCCGGGTGAGGGTGCTAATCTCGACACGCGTGGAGTCCATTTTACACGCGTGTAGAAAAAGCAAGGAGGGGATTTTGAGTGATTTGAATATTTATATATTTAGTCCTTGGTAGGATGTTCAAGTTGCGCCGTAAAAATTTGGGGGGACTGGTAACAATATGAAGCCGGAAAGTCAACATTTAAAATCATTTACTGATCACGATAGCAAAATAAACCGTCTTTTAATATTGTGAAATCATTTATTGTTGATGAAGAATCTCTGGACGGGAATAAAGAAAGCCACTTTTGGATCAGTTAGTACATCTCTTTCGAAGTAACGGAAAGAAAAACTGAGGAAAACCTGTTTATTGTGAGTAAAATGGAAACTAAAAGAGAGCAGCAAGAATAAACTCGAAGGTATAAAACGTCCGTACTAAGGGGGTGTTTATATGGGGCGAGCCAGCCCGGGTACCCGGGCTAGCCCGCCTATCCGAGATGATTTTCATCCCGTGTTTACATGAGAAATTTTCAGCCCTGGTACACACGTAAAAACGCGCAAGCTGTTACAGACCTGCAAGCAAGTTGTTACAAGGCTGTTCAACAGGCTGTCACCGTGATGTCTTCGCATTGGCTGTCCCAGTCTGTTAACATGTCTGTAACAGGTTGTTGACAACTTGTAACAAGGCTGATGACTCCAACAGACTGATAACAAGTTGTTCCAACAACCTGTTACCGTTCTGCATTCGACAAGTTGTTAACAGGCTGATGGTAACAATGTTGTAGCAGCGTTTTGAATGAACAGCACTGTTACAACCTGTTAACAGCCTTGCTACAAGCCTGTTGCGAACACATCCTGTTGACAAGCTGTGAGATTTTTACGTGTGTAGGCGGGCCAGCTCGGGTTTCGCTTCGCGGCAATTTCAAAATGGCGCTTAACATTTTGCCGGTCATCGCTATGACTACAATTCAAGTTGGAGTGTTTATGGCATCGGTCCTGCAGTTACATGGAATTCTTCTTTTGTGGAAAATTTATGACAAGGCAAAAAATGATACCATAATGGCAATGACCCAAAGTAAACGCAATTATTTCTTGCGAAAATTGAAGATGGCAAGGCAGCGAAGACTCAGAAGGAGCAAGAGACGTTGTTGGGTAAAAGCTGGAAGAACAGATCAATGGTGGGTCAATATGATCAATGGTTCAGCGCCTGAAGAATGCTGGATGAAAAATTTCCGAATGTCAAAGGAGTCATTTCAAGAGCTAGAAAGGGAGCTACAACCTCACATTTCACCTAATCCGACTTCACCTAATTACAGAGCCCTCAGTTGTGCAAAGAAACTTGCAATTACTTTGTACTATTTGAAAGATACTGGATCCCTCAATATGACAGCAAATGCCTTTGGTGTAGCTATTAGCACTGTTTCTGCAGTTGTAATAGAAGTCGCAGGTGTAATTTCAAAGGTACTTGGCCCAAAATATCTGCACTTACCTGTTGATCAGAATGAAATGAGAAAGAAGGTCTCCGAATTTGAGACAAAGTTTGGAATGGTACAAGCCTTTGGATGTATAGATGGAACACATATACCTCTGCTTCGTCCAATAAAAGACCCCCAAGACTACTTTTGTTACAAAATGTTTTATTCTTTAAATATTCAGGCAGTGTGCGACTACAGAGGCATGTTTATGGATGTTGAATGCAGGTGGCCTGGCAGTGTCCACGATGCTAAAGCTTTTGCAAATTCTTCAATAAATAATAAATTGAGAAATGGTAAACTGCCAAGCACATTCCAGTCAGTTACACCAGGGTCTGAAAAAATACCAAACTACTTAATTGGTGATCCTGCATATCCTCTGACCCCATTCTGTATGAAAGAATATGCAACCTGTGAAACAAATGAGCAAGTAGTTTTCAATGGTCTCCTGAGAGCAGCTAGAAACCCAATTGAGTGTGCATTTGGCCGGTTAAAAGCAAGATGGTCAGTTCTTACCAAAAAAGTGGACTTAAAGCTGGAGTCAGTTCCGATAGTTGCATATGCATGCTTTGTCTTGCATAATTTTTGTGAGAAAAACAAATCATATGTTGATGAAGATCTTGTGAGAAGCCAAATTGAGTCAAGCTTGAGAAATGAGGTACAAAACAATGTAGACCCTGTATATTCTTGTGATGCTGGTGAAGGTGAAGTGATTAGAAGAATCATAACAAACTACATTCGAGATAACCTACCTGACAATCTGGTAGCCTGAGATACAGGATGTTTTTCAGTAGGCATGCATCATCTACAGTACTGTGCATAATATATAGATACAACAAGTACAAGAAACAAGTTTTTTCTTCAATATCTTAGTTTTTATGTTGAGAACATTTCAGAGATGTTTACTAGAAAAAGAACTGTAAAAATAAGATAATAGTAGCTATGTTGTGTTGATACTTTTGTGTACTTCTGTTCCATCAATAAACTAAAAAACTACAACAAACAAAAAGTAATTATAAACAAGTGCAGTGATTTTGTATCCATTGTATAAAGAAGCTTACAAAAATTTCTAAATCTATAGTTGGTATCAATATTTGTTTTTGAAGTTATTTAATATGAATATAATTCCATTGTGGTATCACAATTATATAATAAATATATAATATAATAATAATATAATTAAATAATATAATAATATACTGCAATTAATATATAATAATAATAATATAATAATAGAGGGGGACATTGGGATTTTCGATATTGTTGTGTTTTTGTATGGTATTTCAGTAATTTTGCTGTTTCGGTATGGTATTTATTTTTATCAATCCAAGGAGTTTCGGTATTCATTTAATTCTCAACGCAGTACTGCGGTTTAGAGCACCCCCCAATGTCCCCCTCAATAATAATAATAATATAATTAATATATAATATAATAATTTAATAATAATAATATAATTAATATATAATATAAATATTACATAGTGGTATCACATATATGCAACACAATATTCTCTTTTCATATACATGTAGTGTAAAACAACATGGGAACTACTGAACATGTATTCCAAAACATTAAATATGAAACTAGTAAGATGAAATGATAAATACAATCTTTTTAAAACCTGTTGTAACAATATCCAATACTATTTTATTACCAAAACCGATGATGCACGGCATAGCCCAACAAAAAACTTGTCATGATTTCCGCCAAAACATCAACGAGTCCGTCCAAAAAGGTTTAGAAAGGCAGACAGATTGGTCAATGTTTTGGGCAGAAATCATGTGTTTTTTGGGCCACGCAACGCATCATTGGTTTTGGACTTTTGGTAATATATCAAACAATTTAAAATTTTGATGTTCTACAAGTTATTGCCCCTCTCACCAAGAATTTCCTTATAAACACAACAAAATAAAACTGATAAATTGTAGTTACAACAGTTCTATTCAAGATTGTACCTTACCATACTTACATGACTTTACATAGAAATCACATTGGATGATATAAAACATTATCTTCTCCATCAAGACTTGGTTCAAACCTAGGGACATCACTGTGTGGCACGGTATATTGGGCTGGGTTAGGATATACACCATGGGCTGGGTATGTACCTTGGGCTGGGTGTGTACCATGAGCTGGGTGTGCAACATTACTTGGGTATGCACCAGGGTTATTTTGATAAAATAAATTTTGATTATATGGCCTGGGTTGGGAGTTTGTCATTATCTGAGCCATGATTGCCTGGGACATCATTTCCATAGAGCGTGAAATCCCATTTCCTACTTGCATCATGGAATTGCTCACATCTTTCAATGCAGTAGTAAAGCATTCTGTTGATTGGCGTGTGGCTTCTGCCAGACTCTTGCAAATAACTGAATCTTCTTTTGCCTCAGTTAACAATAGCTTATCCCGCTGGGCAGCAGACAGGGCTTTCTCTAGATGTTTGCGCTTGTTATCAATGAGGTTGGGAACTTGGTTAACACATTTTCATTTACGACTATCAGTAACTCTTTCACCATCAGAATCTTCCACAGGCATATCAAGTTCAACAGTATCTCTCTCAGCTGTAGTTGTAACTTCACTAACATTAGATTGTTGGGTTAGGGAGCAATCTTCCTGATTCATAAGGGTGGAATCTTCTTGATCTTCTTCTACTACAAAAGTATCAGTGTCCACACCATATGGAAGCGGTTGTGTAGAAGCCGAACCACCCCAGATTGTAACTAATTTATCATAAAATTCAAAAACAATTTTACCACTGCCACTTCTTCTCCCATTAATTACTGCCTGAGAGAAAGATTGCCTTATCTCCTTTACCTTTTCTCTTATTCGTGAATAACCCTTCTTGATCAAATCATTTTCGGCCTTGCTTCGCTTTGTATAATCTTCCTTTTCTTCTTTACTCATGTCTGACAACGGAATAATTGGAAGAGTCACAGAAACAGGCCCAAATAATGAAGTGTCCTCCACTTCGTATAGGTTTGACATTTCCAGTCTCAACCACGAGTATTGGGCTGGTCGATCGCCATCGAAATCCACGTTTTTGTATTCCATTTGGCTCTTATAACTTTGAAGACATGTGATCAAGTTTTCCACCATTGCAGAATCCCAACGAAATTGCTTTCCTTTCCCTTTTTCTCGCATTTTCTTCGCTAAAATATTCACAGCTGTTGAATCCGCCATCTTTAATATAAACACGCGGATCGGAGCATGCGCAAATCGCAATTTTCCAGCCCGGGAAGGCGAGCTAGCCCGGTCAATCGTGTTTACATGGGAAAATAACCAGCCCGGGTAACCGAGATCTCGGTCTCACAAAGCGAGATCTCGGCTAGGCGGGCTGGCTCGGTTCCCATGTAAACACAAGATGAAAATTAACAAGAAATAATAGCACAAGTACGATCTCGGCAAAGCGGGCTAGCCCGGGTACCCGGGCTGGCTCGCCTCCATATAAACAAACCCTAAGTCACTATTAAAAGGTAAGCTTAAGTTTTTCATATTTTCTCGACCACTGAAAATATATTTTCGAATGAAAGTTTCCCTTTTGTTTCATCTTGAGAGATATCAATTTTATTACGTTGAGGGTTTTTGCTGTGTTTAAGTGTTTTGCTGAAGACGCCAATCTTTTAGGACGTGGTATATATGTTTTCCATATTTTTTTGACCACTGTTATCTCTTTTTGAATGAAAATTTGCCGTTTGATTAATCAAAAAGTCTATTTATACTGCCATATTTTTGTTTTCTCTTATTTCTGGTATTCAATCTCTTGAATAGATTCGCTAATTTGTTTTCTCTGGTGTTTTCGACGTGTTTTCTAGTGTTTTTGACTTTGACGTTTAATATTAACAACATACTCTTTTGATTATTGATATGAACTTTGTCAATTTTCGCCGCTGCTTTTTCCTTATTTTGGACTGAAACCTTACCTGTTACTTTTTCATGGCAATCTGATTGTACTGGTTTGTTTTTAGTTCTATTATACTTGTAGTTTTCGAGCTATTAATTTTAATACGTTGGTTTTTCTGTCATTGTGAAACAGACAAGGAAGCCATTTAAACGCTTGTAAAATCTAAATTAAGATCACTTTGGCACTCGTCCATGTAAACAGAATATTATTTTACATTCATACAGAGCGTAAATTAAGTTTTCCTTTTTGTTTAACTTTGCAATTCATGTAGTTGAAACAATTAGCCACTTTAGTCTTTGTGATTATCGTTTGCTTTTGCCGTATGTCGCTGAGAATGCCATGCAGTGAGTCGGACGACGAGAATTTGACACATTTTTTTTAGTCGTTTGTGTATTTTCGAATAAAGATTTGGGGATTTTTTTACTTCATCTTGACAGTCCGATTTTACTGTGCTATATTTACCAATTCGGTTCGATGACAGGTGCTATTGTAAGACCTGCATGAGACAGGGGGGTGTTATAATATATTAAGAAAAACTAATTGGATGCTTATTTGAAGAAAATTATGTATTAAAAGTGGGCGAGGGGTTGTTGCGTTCATGTATTTCTAGTTATATTGTGGTTCAAATGTTTGCCATGGGAGCGCCATGCAAGTACATAACATGTTACATGAATTTCCCAACATTTAAATTTTTCTCTTTTTTTTGTTTATCAGGATTTTTTTATGCATATATACCAACAACACTCATTTTACAGCCATTTCCCCCACTTATGCAGGGGCTAGCTAGTGGCTCCCCACAGCAGTTTCCTCCACTTCTCTCTCTCTGGCACAATTCCTCCCTTTTTAGACCTGCACACTCTCTCATATCCATCACCACAACCTGACTCCATGTCATCCTTGGCCTTCCTCTCACACCTCCCATGGCATATTGACATGCTTTTTTTCACCCAGTTGTCATCATCTTTCTGTAATACATTCCCCAGCCATCTCAAGGTTCTGGTTCCACCTTATGCACATTAACAACAGGCACCAACTCAATCCCCATTATTTTTCTCAACTCCACACTTGGCACTCTATCCCACAAAGATACACTGCAACCCAATGAACCCATCATATCATCCTCATCTCTGTTCTCTCTAATCTTGCACTCTGCTCCATATTTATGGCCCATGTCTCACTTCTATACACGATTGTACTCCTCACACATGTCACATACACTTTCCCTTAACATTTTAATGACACTTTCTTCCTTGTCAGGATCCCTGACAGCTCTTTAAACTTCTTCCATGCACAATGAACCCTTGCCACAGATGCCGAATTTGCACCTCCACCCCCATTGGAGCAGGGGTGGTAACGTGACGTTACATATACGGGCACGTTACACGGGCACATTACATATACGGGCATGTTACATATACGGGCAGTTAGAAGGGTGGTGTCCTAATGTTACATATACGGGCACCAGGGGGTGGTAACCTAATGTTACATATACAGGCACCAGGAGGATGGTGTCCTAATGTTACATATACGGGCACCAAAGGGGGGTGGTAACCTAATGTTACATATACGGGCACCAGGAGGGTGGTGTCCTAATGTTACATATGTAGGCACCAGGGGGGTGGTAACCTAATGTTACATCCAGGGAGAGTGGTGTCCTAATGTTATATATATGGGCACCAGGAGGGTGGTAACCTAATATTACATATACGGGCACCAGGAGGGTGGTAACCTAATGTTACATATACAGGCACTAGGTGAGTGGTGTCCTAATGTTACGTATACGGGCACCAGGAGGTATATGTAACATTAGGACACCACCACCCCTGATACCCGTATATGTAACATGCCCATATATGTAACATGCCTGCATATGTAACATGCCCGTATATGTAATGTGCCTATATATGTAACGTGCCCGTATATATAACATGCCCATATATGTAACGTGCCAGTATATGTAACGTGCCCGTATATGTAATATGCCCGTCTATGTAACATGCCTGTATATGTAACGTGCCAGTATATGCAACATGCCCGTATATGTAACATGCCCATATATGTAACGTGCCAGTATATGTAACGTGCCCATATATGTCATGTGCCCATATATGTAACATGCCCATATATGTAACGTGCCAGTATATGTAATGTGCCTGTATATGTAACATGCCCGTATATGTAACATGTCCATATATGTAACGTGCCAGTATATGTAACGTGCCCGTATATGTAATGTGCCAGTACTGTATATGTAACATGCCTATTTATGTAACGTGCCAGTATATGTAATGTGCCCGTATATGTAATGTGCCCATATATGTAACGTGCCAGTATATGTAACATGCCCATATATGTAACGTGCCAGTATATGTAACATGCCCATATTAATGTAATGTGCCAGTATATGTAACGTGCCAGCTAGTATATGTAACGTGCCTGTATATGTAACATGCCCATATATGTAATGTGCCAGTATATGTAACGTGCCCGTATATGTAACCTGCCCGTCTATGTAACATGCCCGCACATATGTAACGTGCCCATATATGTAACATGCCCGTATATGTAACATGCCTGTATATGTAACATGCCCGTATATGTAATGTGCCCGTATATGTAACGTCACGTTACCACCTCATATGCCCCAATTGAGCGTATATCCCCCAGATAACAAAACTTTCCTACATTTTCTAAATGCACCCCATTTCCCAAATCCATGTTTTCATTTATGCCACAATCCTCTCCGGCCATAACCTGCTCTGTTACACACTTTGACTTTGCACACAAAAGTATATTCAATTCTAGCCAATGAACCCTGTGCACACCTGAACATCTCTTGTGAAAAGCGGTGTTGTCTGTTGACTGTTGATTAGAATTGCCAATTGGTATATAAGCACACATCTATAACCGATGATGCGCGGCATGGCCCCCAAAAAACACGTCATGATTTCCGCCGTATTAACCTATCGGCAGTATTAACCTACTATACCATATTTATACGCAGCACACTACTTTTAGTACTGCATTCCTAAACCTTGGCTAGAGAATTAAAAAGTAGCAAATGGACCAATCATATTTCAGCGATCTCACGGTGTCAATTTCAAAGGCTAAGGAATGCAGACTAATTCGTTAATGTTTCGGTGGAAATCATGACATGTTTTTTTGGGCAGTTGACCCCTATTTTTTGGACCAGAACATCGGAATTTTTGCAATGTTCTGATTCTGAGTTGAGTCTGTCAAATTAGTTACTGCCAGCGTACCAGAGAGTAACTACCGTATTTTCTGGGCGATTACCTGCACGGCATATTGCCAAATTTTGCCTAAAAAAACTTTTTGCCCGCAAATTACTAACCTGACAGAGTCAGGCCCGCTTTTCCCTTCCTGCGGGAGGCGGAAACTTGCAGGCGGAGGAAGGGAAAGAGGGCCTGATACAATTCTTTACCTGGCCGCATGTAAAAAGCCGGATTTTGGCTTCTTCGTCTGATTGGTCAATAAGTAAAAAAAAACCCTGAAAAGCTCTGTTCTGATTGGTTTGTGTACATTTCATTATGAATTAATATGATTTACATAATTAACAGCGCGTCTAACGAATCTAGCGATTCAAAGATGTCACAGACGATCGTTTAGACGGAAGTTTATAGTAAAATATCTAAAGAAAGAACGGCGCGAATGTACAGAAAAAGTCCTGTTTAATGAGGATGTGCCAGCTGAACTCTGTACTGGTTATGTGGCAAGAGTTTAATATACCAACTTCTCCCAAGCGTCTACGAAGAGAGAGCGAAGAGAGTTTATAAGAGACGTGCTCGTGAAGGAATTACTCCGAAACAATTCTAGATTGTAGTCGTGAGTCCGCTCGAATATCTAGGGAAACAGCAAATTTCAAACTTGGAACGGCTGGATTGTGCGATTAAAGCTTCGTCGATAGGCAATTCACAAAATTCGTTTGGGGGCGGAAAGCGGCCAGCTAAAGAGTTGTATCAGGCTGTATTTCTCGTCTGCTCGCCCACCCGCCCGCCCGCCTGCCTTGCCCGCACTAGCTTTTTAGCGGAAGACGAGAATAATGCCTGATACTCAGGTTAGCAGATTATATACCCGCACCGGAAGATATACCCGCACCCAAAATCGCCCCCAGGACTCCCTCTTCACATGGCCAAAGCGCGAATTTTCAGCTGTCAAACTCGTGGTCGAGCTCCATTCTTTCCAGTGTTATAGCAAATAAAACCACTGCAGATGAGATACCAGCTACTACTTATTGACTGAGCGTGAGATCTGTACTAGTGAAATATTGGACCGACGCTTTTAGGACGGGCCGAGGTCCGAGCAGAAAACGGAGGTCCGATATTTTACTAGTACAGAACGAACAAGCGATTAAATATGAATAGTTTATTATATACAAATGTTGTAAACGTTCTGTGAAAACTCGACAAAATGTCAAGTTCGTATTCGCCACCATCTTTCTTGAGAACTAAACCAATTTGGCCATTTTTAAAGTACTTTCTGTTTAGCTAGAATCATTAACTTTCTACCTCAAATAGGATTTTTCAATTGCTTTTGTTAGACATATTCCTCAAGACTGTGCGTTAAGTCATTGAATAAAAAAACACATTTGAAACTTGTATAATACTCGTGACAAGTAAATGTTATATTATTACAAACAATGTTACCAACATTTTGGACATTTTGAAAAGTTTCACATAACGCAGAAACTTGAACTATATACATCAAATGAAAGCTTAACAAAATTTTTAACAACGTACAGTACCTGCACGATATATTTCAACAATGAGTATAGTTCTGAAAATATTATCCATCTTGTTGCAATACTGACATGACTGCGATCATTTTGTTTATAACATTCTTACTGTCACCAACTGTCAACGGTCTAGAGCGGCAGATCAGTGATCTCTATATATACCTGGAAGACTGACTGGCAATGGGGAATTTTTGGACGTCAGCTTTAGGCCCCTACGCGGTCATCTTGGATGTCAGTATTTTTTCACATACACCCTAGCTCTTCCACGCGAACAGTGTTGTCATTTGCTTTGCGGTGAGAGACCGCGTATGCATGTTGTTCTTATTTTGTTTCTGCTTTGTACTTGTTGATGCTTGTGGCTTTCCGAGTTGAGTTTGAACTATATATTTCGGCGAGTCCCACTCACGGTCAATTAACCACTTTATAGCTGATGACTTTCATAGAGAATAGGGAACTTAAGGTGGCTCCACACAGTTTCTTGAAAATGTAAAATACAAGTTTGAGAGTCCAAAAAACGTGCATAAACAATTCCACAAAAGAATGAAACTAAATTTTATGCATAAATAAACATTGTGACAATCAAAAACTGTTACCAAATAAATAGCAACAGTTGTTGCTATGGCAACAATGACGTTTCAAAATGGCTGCCAGTTACCCTTCAAACTAATTTAATTCGAAAAAAACTTTGGTGACCCCCAATTTTATTTCTCATTAAAACTTTACTTGTGGTATGAGTAATCAATAGGCCGATTTTAAAAAAATTCTGTAGAAGGAATAATCATGTTTGTTAATTTTTAAAAAATTTCGTTCTACAGTTGTTTTTTTAAATCGGCCTATTGATTACTCATACTTCCAGGAAAGTTTTAATGAAAAAAAAATTGGAGTTCACCAAAGTTTTTCTCGAATTAAATTAGTTTGAAGGGTAATTGGCAGCCATTTTGAAATGTCATTGTTGCCATAGCAACAACTGTTGCTATTTATTTCGTAACAGTTTTTTATTGTCCGACTGTTTAACTTTGCATAACATTTAGTTTTATTCTCTTTCCGAGTTGTTTAATCACGTGTTTTGGACTCTCAAACTTGTATTTTCCATTTTTCAAGAAACTGTATGGAGCCACCTTAAGCAAACTAGGACGACGATGGCAATCTAATAAAGTTCAGTGTCTAGCAGAAACCATGAATCATTTACTAGTACGTAGTATTTAATACTTAAAGTATGTTTTTTTGACATCCAAAACCTTATAGAGCTAGTTCTGAAAGGATTTCGTTGCATGGTTTGAAGTCAAACTCGACTACGGGTTTCGCTGCGAGGAAATTTGCTTGAGCTCTCTAATATTTCAAACAGCCCTCACTTGAAGCTCCGTAAAATCCGCAAAAACCGCTCGATCTCGCCAAAATTGGCATCACTATACATTTGTCAAGAACTTGGCTTTTGGTTCATTGCTCTTTCGACCCAAAGGTTCACCTTCGCAGCTCGAGAAACGTTTATACAAACTGAGGTGACACCGGCCGTTCGCAGTACGCATACGGCGAGAGCTTTTGTGAACCCCGGTTTGTATATAAACGTTTCAGTCGAGCTGCAAAGAAGATGAACGAGCAATGAACGGAAAGCCAAGTTCTTGACCAATGTACTGATGGCAATTTTCGAGATCGAGCAGTTTTTGTGTATTTTAATTTAAATGAGGGTCGTCTGAAATATTCTCGATATGAAAGTTACCATGCAGCCTTTCCCTATTTTATAAAGAGGTTGTAATTAACCGTGAGTAGAACTCGTCGAAAAGTATAGTTGAAAATCGACTCGGAAGTCAGAAAGACGCAAGCATCAACAAATAGAAATTAAGCAGAAACAAGTTAAGAAAATTTCTTTCGAATTTCGATGGGTCTTGGTATATATTTCATGCATTTTATTGTGATATTATTATGGCCGCGAGAAAAAAGACTAAGACTGATATCCAAGATGACTGCGCAGGGCCTGAAATTGACGTCCAGAAATTCCCCATGTCCGCCATTTTTTGCCTCACTTTTTCGTCCAGTGATTGAGTGCAGAGTTCACTGCGGCAGATTCCAGACCGCTCAGGAACTAATCAAATTGCTTGATTTCACGTTCCAGACCGCTCGCGAAAATAGTCATATATATCCATGTTACATTTAGTCTACATGTTGTTCAAAATTTTGTTTTAAAGGAGCAATTTTAGTTGCTTTTAAATACTTCAAAATTGAGTCACATTGCCGATCTGGCTTAGGCAGACTACAACTATAGTCATGCGTTATCACATGTGCTAAGGTGGATTATGTAAGCAAGACCTTCATTCCTACCGAAATTGATCGTTTTAAAACCATAGCTTCCAATAATTCTGCAAGAAACAATATTTACTGCGCGCAAAGGATTGTGGTTAAATGTACAAGTCTTTTCCAGTGCGGTCAATTATATTACCCTGCGTCCACTCAATCACTGGACGAAAAAGTGATGAGCGAAAAATGGCGGACATGGGGAATTTTTGGACGTCAGTTTCAGGCCCTACGCGGTCATCTTGGATGTCAGTCTTAGTTTTTTTTCTCGCGGCCGAACCACAGGCGGCTCAAACGTACACCCCTTGCACGCGAGCAGTGTTGTATTCCTTTTGTGTTTCCTTTCGATTTCATTTACTTTCCGGGGGTCTGCGTATGTTGACCGTTGGCACAAATTCAAATCGAATTTCCTTCGGTTTACTTCGAATTTCTATGGGTCGTGGGTCAACATACACCGACCCCACCCCCACCCACCCATCCCCCAAAGAAAATGAATCGAAAGTAAACACAAAAAGAAGACATGACACTGCTCGCGTGCAAGAAGGTGTGCGTTTGGTCCGCCTGTGGTTTGGCCGCGAGAAAAAGGACTAAGACTGACATCCAAGATGACCGCGTAGGGGTCTAGAACTGACCTCCAAAAATTCCCCATTGCCGCCATGTTTTTCCTCACTTTTTTACTGACAGTCAGCCTTTCAGGTATATATAGAGTTCACTGGGCTGGGCCTGCCTCCTCCGCCGGCCCTTGTTGCATCATGGACAGGTCACACTTTTGAGAGGGGCTGTAAGATCCTGTAAAAAATTTAGCCAAACTTGGCACGGAATAATTTTGCATAATTAACTACCATTGTTAATAGCCATGACTATATCCGAAGATCTTGAAGGACATTGAAGGTTTATGACATACGAATCCTAGCTTTAAAATGAAGGAATTGTTGAAAAAAGCAATTACAGTTGAACTTTGACAATTTACGGCAGGAATAATCAACGAAAATGCACTTTAGTCTACCCAGAGACTCTTGAGTTCATACTTCTGTTTCCACAACAGTTAAAACTTGAATTACGCTAGACTGTAACCTACAATTTAACAAAATTAATATTAATCTCATTAATTCTTGGTCAGGTGACAGTCTTCGATAGCTTAGTAAAACAAAAAACAATAAGAAAACCTGTACTTTGACCGTCGAATTTGCTTTTGTTTGGCATATATTTTTTCTTTCAATTCATTTTTGTCGCTAAAAATACTGTACACGTAGTGGTTTCTTCATTGTCATCTGTAAGAACGTTTAGACCGAATTTCCTGGTGAGTCACTGAGTTAAAAGAACTGGGACGTACGTTTGCTGAACAGCGGCTGGAATCCATTTTGTTTACATACAAAATCTTGCAGCTCAAAGCTGTGGCCTCTAGGGCCTTGTCTCGCTGTGCATAATGGACCGGTCGCCGTTTTGTTTACAGAATTGTTAAGGCCCTCCAGAAAACGTGTGTGACCTGTCCATGATGCAACGAGGGCCTGCGGAGGAGGCAGGGGCTGGGCCAAGATAGCGGCCAAAAACAAAATAGCGGGACCAAATGCCCTGGGTACAGGGCAACCTCGTTTCCAGGGCCGTTTTGAAATTGGTAGGGGGGGGGGGGGGCCTGGCATCGGCTGGAGGACTCTGCATTTTCATTGGTTGCTAAAAAAGATTAACAAATCTTTCATATTTCGCCTGACATCAAGTGGCAAAAGGTTGAGTTTAATCAAATATTCTTTCTAGTCAATGTCAGCAGGGTAATTTAAAACGAACTTTGTAGCTGTGCGTTGTACCCCTTCCAACATGAGTTGATATTTTACTTCTGAAGTGGACCACAATTCTGATGAGAATTCCAACTGTGGCCTGACCAATGTAAGGTAGGGGATCGAGCTTCCTGATAGTTTGGTCTTCAACATCTTTACACGTTCGTTTAATAAGCCCAAGTGTTCGATTTGCTTTTGCTGTAATCTTTGAAATATGCGTTCCCCAACTAACATCTTCACTCACAGTTATTCCTAGGTCTTTGGTGGTTTTAACACCTTCAAGGAATTCATGTCCCGATTTGTAATCACTGGTTGTTTGGATTTTCTTTCGCGACAGTCTCATAACTTTACATTTATCACTGTTAAATTTCATGCATACACCACTTTTCAGTCCAAGATTTCAATTCATTTAAATCATTCTGTAAATTTCCAGTATCAGCATAGGATTTGATCACTCTGTATAATTTTGAATCATCGGCATACAATGCCATTTCTGTTGGTGGATGAACTTGCTCCGGAAGGTCATTAATGAACAATATAAAAAGAAGTGGACCCAGAATAGATCCCTGAATAGATCCCTGGGGCACACCAGAGGCCACCTCAAGCCATTCAGAATAATGTCCCTCAAGAGCAACTCTTTGAACCCTTCCAGTTAGGTAACTTTTAAACCAATTGTACATAGAACCATGAAAACCATGTTTTCTTAATTTACAGAGCAGTAAACGATGAGATACTTTGTTAAACGCTTTTTTGAAATCAAGATAAATGACATCAACAGAGTGTTTATTGTCCAGTGCTGTAGGAATCTTGTGCATGGTAAACTTGAATTAACTGAGTTGTGCAATTTCTGCCTGCAAGAAACCATGTTGTAAATTATATACTATTCCAGAAGTGGAGTCATAACAACGGTTGTTGGTACATTTTCCCATCACCTTCGAGAACCATGCATAACAAGGAAATCGGCCTGTAATTTTCAACGCAATGCACGTCGCCAACCTTCGGAACCGGAGTGACGTTTGCCTGTTTCCATATTCCTGGAACTTCTCCTAATTTTAGAGAATGGTTGAAGAGGCGTCTGGGCAACCGTCTTAAGAAGCCTTGCAGAAATTTCGTCAGGCCCACCTGTTTTCGTTTGGTCTAGGTTCAATAAACAATTCAATACTTCATTTTCGTTTAAGATAACCTTGAAGAGTTATCTTAAAAGTTTAAGAATTCGCTGAGTAAATATTCCAAGGGAAGTGGGAACTATAATTTTAACTTTTGTGTCGGACTCTCGAACCAGTCCAAATATTTCAATGTTTTCCCACTCTTTTTCCGAGGACGAGCTCGGACGTCGCACATGCGCAAAACGTTTGGCAGCGGTGTTGCTGTGCCAGGGCCATTTGTTCTTGGTCGACCTCTTGGCCCAGTCCCCAAAACTGTCCCTGGGGACGAGGTTGGTTACGTACTTAACAATTGGATGTTTATCACATGCTACATTAGATACACAACGTGATTGTTTTGAAATTGATTTGCGTAAACGAAACGGTCGCTTCGGCAGCGATGAAAAAATCGCCTGGTTTCAGTAGTAATTTTGAACTTTAAATATCTGCAATAACTCTACGCTGCAATCAGCCCATTTCATATTTGATTTGTCTCCCATCTTAGCTCATACTTTTCTTATTCAAACATAAAAACTTTTTTATTCGAACATTTTATGTTGTTTCGACTCATGTTTTTTTTTGTCTCCTAGTCTATCTTTGAACAAGTTTGGGCTGGAGAGGACTTTGAAATATTCAAGCAATTAATGGTTCAGAAGAACATAGATCTGCAAATACAAGCGTTGCATATGATCCAGCAGCGCAATGGGGAATGTCCAAATGCTTTTATTTCAGGTAAAATGTACACACAGGGGGTGTTTGCATGCAGAGGCTTGATTATATAGTGTTTTTACTATAGATCATTTTCATGAGTCTGGCCTGAGATTCAGTTCACGCCAACCTAATCTCAGGTCGCCTGCTTGACCTAACTGAAATTTTGAGGTTGGCCTAACTCCAGGCCAGCTTTCCATGTAAACAGAATCCATGAGTCAAATTCTAACCGATTCGGAGTACGAAAAAACCCCCAGTTTTTGACCGACATAGGAACCAAGGCCAGGCCATATAATTTCAACATTGTAACTCAAACAGTAAACAAAACCCAAAGTGCAAAATTCAGTCCGGAGTTCGGGCAAGTGTCACAGGACATTTATCTCCCCCCCCCCCCCATCGATGTCGCATTACCGACTAAGTTAATTCGAATTAAATTCGTCTATTGTGCGATGTTTAGCGCAGGACGGACAAAAACCATTTTGAGTTAAAGCTTGTGAAAAGCGATCACACCATCTGTCTAGAGAGATTGTCAAAAAATCTTTGACTTATTCAAACCGAAAATTATTAGCATATTCGTGTCGCAAATTTTAGAAGCTTAAATTTGATGAGAGGGTTAAAGTATCTGCCACGTAATACGGCTTAGGCCTGCGTTAAACGTCGCACAATAGACGAATTTAATTCAGACGAATTCGTCGGGATAATGCGAGGTAAATTCGACGTCGGGTTAAACGTCGAATTTCAGTCGAATTTAATTGTTTTGACTTGGACGCGTTGAGCCTGAAAACGATTCCTTGAAAACACGGCGCCGAATTGTCACAGACAGAAGAGAAACATTTAATTATTCGTCGTGTAACTCGAACACGCATTAACGTCGCATTATCCGTCTGACTCAGATGAAGTTAATTGCCGAGACGAATTTAATTTGTGCGTCAAATTTAATCCAGTTTTCTCGAATAAAATTCAAGCAATTAAATTCGTCTGAATTAATTCGTCTACGGCAACTTTAATACATATTTTGTGTTTCAAGCTATTTATAATCCCTTATTTCGTCGCAAAGCAAAGCTTAATGGGCGATGAAAGGCGACGTGAACAGCAAAAAGATGTTTTTAAGCTGAAAAGACTAATAACATATGAAAACTAGTTGGACTTTTTTCTTTTCTTTTTCATTCTAGAAAAGGGCAAGAGTTCCAGCAAGAAATCTAGATCTAGGCAACAAACCGACGACGATAGTGTAATGAAAGAAGCTCTGAAGAGATCTAATGAGGACTACGAGAAAGAGAAGTGGAAAAAGGGAGAAATTGAACGAATCGAAAAGTCACTGGCAAAGGAAGAAATTGACAGGTATGGTTGAAAATTCTCGATGTGAATTCAAAAGTGTACTGTAGTTTTGACTTCTTCAAAGGTGTGGTTTTTGTGACACTGGAATAGGCTCGATTTCCAGTAGCGTATGACTATCTTGGGTCATATCTTGAATTGGAAAATTCAACGAGACTTATACCTTCTAAGTTGAAGTTGGATTTGGATTCTACAAGTCATCAGCCAAGGAGTGAAGGAGTTGTACGGAATTGATGCGTCTGAACTCGAGCAGGACGTATTACTATTAGCCTGCATAGACTGTACCACAGTAGCTTTAAAATAAGCTCGTTTGTTTGCCTTATGCCGTCGTGCATGCATCGAAAAAAGCATCGAAACAGTAGGTTGGTTATCTACTGCTCGATTATCGGAGTCAGAATGACGAAGTGTCGTTTCTGAATCGTTTGATGTTTGGTCGCCGAGCGTGTCAACCGCATCGATAAACATAATTTTCCGCTTGAGGGATTCCTAAAGAGAAAGTAACAGAACAATAATGTGATAACAATCGAAATATAGTAAGGTTAGATATACTGCCGAAACAGAGAACGTAGGAGTCTAACGTTTCGAGCGAAGGTCCTTCTGACGAAGGGCCTTCGCTCGAAACGTTAGACTCCTACGTTCTCTGTTTCGGCAGTATATCTAACCTTACTATATTTCGATTGTTGTTTAGCCGTGGGTGTGGAGGATGGTCCCAAAACGAAGACTGGATTTTACTTTTTGAAGAAGAAGATTTGCGGAGTACGAAAACACGAGCCTGGTTTTGGCGGGAAGCAAGGCACAATTGATTTTCGGTGAGTAGACGGGACAATCCAGTAGATCTCGTATCAATTCCGTGCAACTCCGTAACGACCGTAGGCTGATGACGTGGTAGAATCACGACTGAACTCGCACGAGCTTGTCATTGTCGATTTGCACCAATTACAAACGTGCCCTGCACACTTTCAGCAGGCATATATTATAGGGAATATTATACCTCAAGACAACTGTAAATTGTCCAATCAGAGAGCTAGATTTGTACCAACGTGACCAGTTAATTAATCGTAAAACTGCCATCCTCAGAACATTATATGTCGCCTTCTTCACACACACATTTTTTTGCTTAGATTGAAAATATGGTCCTGGTATTTAATTAATTGAAATGAAATACCTCGCCACAGCGGGGGCCACAGCAGGGTATTTAACAATTATTCACCGAAGTGGAGGTGAATAAATGAAATAACAATTTAACATTCTTATATTTTTCGGTGTTTTCATAGCAGGCACGGTCGCTAGCAACTTGGCGTACTCGATATTTGTCGACAAAACAGTTCTTATAACTTTTGAATATATTAATGGCTATTGTGGACACTTCTCTACTTAATTTTGTTGACTTTTCTCGTTATTCTACAACATCAGCCTTGTATATCAACAAAATCTCCTGCTTCGGTAAACAAAGCAAAACTGGCCGCCATTTTGTTTTGCCCGCAGGTGAAAAGTGCAGGATATCCCGAGCTAGGGGAACCAATCAGATTGCGTGAAAAGCACTATTCACCTACGAGGTATATGCTAAAACTAGTTATACCCGTCACTGCGGGTTATTTGAGTTTGTGTACCTCGCGTGAATACCACGCTCGAAAACTAAAACGAAGCTATCAACAACGACGGAACGTTAAGAAGACTTTCGCCTGAACATTCAGATGTTGTCGCCTGAACATTGAGATGTTAGGTTACAGGAAAGTAAGAACACAGAAAATACAAAGAAAGCAACAAAGAACGCATTTAGAAGCCTTGAGACGATACTTAACATCAACAGAATATAAACAGACAATATATACAAAATATTTAATCTTAAATAAGATTGTGTCTTGGTTTAATTTCGGTATATTTCATCTGGAATGTCCCTCGCTCCAGGTATATAATTAACAATTAGACAACGAGACTGAGTTTTCTGTGAGCTGCTCGTAGAAAAAGAAGGCGAGTTGTCTAATTGTTTTAGTATCAACCATAAACAACTTTTCTTTAACGTAAATAAGTCTTATCAAACGCTCCCAATTTTCAGATAGTTTTACCTTTTTGTTTGCAGTAGTCTCCCCATTCAAAAATGTAGACTAGCTCGATGGCACATGATAACAACCGCTCACAAAAAAACGAGATTGTAATTACTTTGCTTCAAATTTGGTGTAGCCTGCGAGCCGGCTCTCATTTAGGGGCTAGCGGAAAGGAGAGCCTGCAGGGAATGTATTGCTTTAGAATTACGCCCCCAACTGACGTGCGAAGCAATGAACAAAGGCGGACCAATAGGAGCACACCAATGTAAACAAACAATTAGCTTCTCTATTTTTGAACATTGCGTATCGGTTCGTCTCCTTCTGTTGATATGGAAATGTTTACTCAAAAGTCAAGCATACCAAAACCACCGAATGTTTGTTTGATTTCAGGAAAATCTGCCGGAAAATCGATTTTAAAAAATCTTACAGAAAATAGGGCGGATGGCACGAAAAGCTATCAGTTGTTATTTTGTGTGGCCGTCAAGAACGATTTATATAATAATATCGGGATTTCCACACAAATATCTCATCGTTTGTCGAAGGGACCAAAGGGTGCTGGGTGGATGAGATTAAACAATTCAACGGAATGCGACAACGTCCAGGTGGTAAACCCGTAAATGGCAGCAGTCCTGGCCGGTACAAAGAGCTGTTTGTATTGCAATAGTAAAGCTTGAAGCCAAAAGGTATCCCGAACCTAATAACATGTTATACTTTGTTTTGGAATTGATATTTTCTCCTTAATACCAAATTTTAAAGTATCTTATCCACAAGTGGACGATTTGCTTTCACACTAAAGTGTTTAACAACCGTGGGAAATTAAACGAAAATTAAAGGTGTTTTTCTCTCCGCCCCCTTCACTCAGGCCCCAACCCCTAAATGAGAGCCGGTTCGCAGGCTAAATTTGGTGTAGATGTACTCCGTAGGCATAAACGAATTCATTTTCTTATTCGAAAATGTCAAACTGAACAATTTTCCATTACTTTTGGACCAATGTTTTCCTGATTTCATCACTCGTATATAAATTTTAGTGGACGCCATGTTTGGTCTAGTTTCCAGGTTTTGCTTGCAGCGTGAATATGTTGTGGCTTCTGATTGATCAGGATAGGAATATTCCAGTTATAAGAAGGTTTGTCATTGGATAACACTACTAGTTGTCTATCACCAATAGACCAGCAGTAGCTCAGCCAATCAGAATGCCGAATTTGTAATAGACCACTAGTTGGTTGATACTAATTGATAATTATTTAATAGTTGAGTCGACTTGCCTTCGTTCTTCGTTGGGATGTAGCTATGATATAGAGCTATAACCTCTCCACAGCGGAGTATATTCACTTGAATACCCATCCACAGCGGGATATTAACTTGAATACCCCTCCACAGTGGAGTATTCACTTGAATACCTCTCCACAGTGGAGTATTCACTTGAATACCTTTCCACAGTGGAGTATTCACTTGAATACCTTTCCACAGTGGAGTATTCACTTGAATACCCCTCCACAGTGGAGTATTCACTTGAATACCCCTCCACAGTGGCGTATTCACTTGAATACCTTTCCACAGTGGAGTATTCACTTGAATACCTTTCCACAGTGGAGTATTCACTTGAATACCCCTCCACAGTGGAGTATTCACTTGAAGACCTTTCCACAGTGGTGTATTCACTTGATTACCCCTCCACACTGGAGTATTCACTTGAATACCCCTCCACACTGGAGTATTCACTTAAATTCCTCTCCACATTGGTGTATCTCAACAGCGGAGTATTCACTTGAATACCTCCCCACATGCACTGGAATATTTACTTGAATACCTCTCCGCACTGGAGTATTCACTTGAATACACCCCCCCCCCCACCCACCCCCACCCACATACACACACACACTGGAGTATTCACTTGAATACCCCTCCACAATGGAGTATTCACTTGAATACCCCTCCACACTGGAGTATTCACTTGAACACCCCTCCACACTGGAATATTCACTTGAATACCACTCCACACTGGAGTATTCACTTGAATACCCCTGCACAGTGGAGTATTCACTTGAATACCCCTCCACACTGGAATATTCACTTGAATACCCCTCCACACTGGAATATTCACTTGAATACCCCTCCACACTGGAGTATTCACTTGAATACCCCTCCACACTGGAGTATTCACTTGAATACCCTCCACACTGGAATATTCACTTGAATACCCCTCCACACTGGAGTATTCACTTGAATACCCCTCCACACTGGAGTATTCACTTGAATACCCTCCACACTGGAGTATTCACTTGAATACCCCTCCACACTGGAGTATTCACTTGAATACCCCTCCACACTGGAATATTCACTTGAATACCCCTCCACACTGGAATATTCACTTGAATACCCTCCACACTGGAGTATTCACTTGAATACCCCTCCACACTGGAATATTCACTTGAATACCACTCCACACTGGAGTATTCACTTGAATACCCCTCCACACTGGAGTATTCACTTGAATACCCCTCCACACTGGAATATTCACTTGAATACCCCTCCACACTGGAATATTCACTTGAATACCCCTCCACACTGGAATATTCACTTGAATACCCCTCCACACTGGAGTATTTACTTGAATACCCCTCCACACTGGAATATTCACTTGAATACCCCTCCACACTGGAATATTCACTTGAATACCCCTCCACACTGGAGTATTCACTTGAATACCCTTCCACACTGGAGTATTCACTTGAATACCCCTCTACACTGGAGTATTCACTTGAATATTGTACCCCTCCACACTGGAGTATTCACTTGAATACCCCTCCACACTGGAGTATTCACTTGAATACCCTAGCTACCGAATAGACCTGTAGCGAGGGGTATTCCACAAAAAAATACACCGAGGGATGAAATATCCCGAGAGCGAATGAAAGGATATTTCATCCCGAGGGGTAATTTTTTGTGGAACACCTGCCGCGAAAGGTCTATAAATGATATGTTATACCGAAACATAAACTTACCAGAAAAACTTGAAACATTTTAAAAAGTTAGCTTATTAACTTTTGTCCAGTTTTTCGTTGTCTGTTTCCATTCTGTGGATACTTTAAGTGTCGTCTTAAGGCTTCTAGATGCGTCCTTCGTTGCTTTGTTTGTATTTTCTGAATTCTTATTTTCTTGTAACCTAACAATGTACTTGTCAACATTTGAATATTCAGCCGAAACCTCTTCTTGTTCCGCCATGGTTGACAGCCTTGTTTTGGTTTTCGTGCGTGGGATTCTCGCGTGGTATACAAACTCGAATAACCCGCTGTGGCGGAGTATTCGAACTTATTTCCCATCACAGCGGGGTATTTTACTTTAATTAATTCAATACCAGGATAATTCTACGATAAATTAACTGGTCACGTGGTACAAATCTAGCTCTCTGATTAGACAATTTACAGTCGAGGTATAATATTCACTTGAATACCCCTCCACATTGGAGTATTCACTTCAATACCTCTCCACAGTGGAGTATTCACTTGAATACCTCTCCACAGTGGAGTATTCACTTGAATACCCCTCCACAGCGGAGTATTCACTTGAATACCCCTGCACAGTGGAGTATTCACTTGAATACCCCTGCACAGTGGAGTATTCACTTGAATGCCCCTCCACAGTGGAGTATTCACTTGAATACCTCTCCACAGTGGAGTATTCACTTGAATACCCCTCCACAGCCGGGTTTTCAAGGGAATACCACGCTGTCGTGGGTAATTCTATAATACATTGACTGGTCACGTGGTACAAATGTTGCTCTCTGATTGAACAATTTACAGTTGAGTTGTAAGATTGACTTGAGATTCAAGCAAGGATCGCATTGAATGTCTCCAATGATCTAAATTCATGTAAACACGATTTGACTTGAAAATGGCTTGATACACATGAGTGAAGTTGGTGCGTGTCGTGCTAAACTGCAGATATTGAGAGAACAGTGTTCCAAAACCGAAAACAATGTTCCAAGCAGATCAGATTCTCCATGTATAAACATGTGCTCGGATTGACCTCACTCGCGTTTTTCGATCCGATTGGACTGTCAATCCGCTTTGTGTAAACAAGGCCTAACAGGTTTCGCTGTTTCACGACTTAACGTCGTTAAGATTACTCTTGGGACTAAAAATTATTCATCTTCTTTGTTGTGTGAGGAAAATTTTGTTGTATTAAGGACGTTTTCCTTGACTTTCCCGTTGTATTTGCTTAAGCTCCCTATTATCATTCGTCCCGGACCAACCTCGTACCCAGGCTCTTTTCAACCCGCCGCGCGGAGAAAAGACCTGGTATATCATGGTCACGTGACTACCAAAATCTGGCTGTGACAAATTTTGTTTGGACGGGGGTGTAGTAGAGATGATTTAAAGCTTCTCGCCTGAAAGATTTTACCGTTTGAGGAAATACTTCGATCTTGGATTCAAGAGTTCAGCGTTAAGTGGGTACAATATATATGGCTATGATTTCTGATTATGTTCACAAGAAACGGGTGATGTACGAGGGATTGACCGCGGCGTAGAAAAGCGAAAAGCAATGACCGCGAGTGGTAAATATTTTTCCCGTTTTAAATTCGGATTCCTTATCTAGCTCCTCAGGGTTTTTTGCTATAATGCTATCCTTACACACACTACTTCTTATGATGTGAATACTCTGCAAATTATCGAAGTGTGGAGAGGAGAGAAGGTCTTATACTGTTTACACTGCGTCGTTGAACGGAGACAGAAACTGATTCGTCTCGCACACGACGAGGAAAATTTTTGATATAAACAAGTGAAATATACAAAGATATTCAGTACTCAAACTTGAGGGCTGCAGTAACGAAAAATTATCGGCAACATACATCACACCAAATAAATCGTGAAAATTCAAGGCGCTGAGATATTTTCCTCGGGGTTGTCTAGGTTGTTTATCCAAACTAAAACTTCAGACTGTCGTCTGGGTAAATGTCGACGATCGTCCGAATGCTGCTAATTTCTCTCTGCTCTACACCTCGATAATTTACGTATAGTATTCACATCAAAACAAGTTCTGTGTAAGAAGAAGCATTATAGTCGAAATCTTGAGCAACTAGAGAAAGAATAGGTGAATTTGAAATGATGAATTATTTACCGTCTGCGACTCTACGATCTTCTTTGCTTCGCTTCTCTGCGGCGCGAGTCTCTTCTACGCCACGTTACCCATTTCTTGTGAACATAATCAGAAATCATATCGTACCCACTTAGTGCTAAACTCCTGAATCCAAGATCGAAGTATTTTCTCAAACGGTATTTCTTTCAAGCGAAAGCTTGAAATCCTCTCTACCCCACCCCTGCCCAAACAAAACTTGTCACAACCAGATTTTGGTTGTCACGTGACCATTATAATACCAGGGTCTTTTCTCCGTACGTCGGGTTGAAAAGAGCCTGGGTACGAGGTTAGGAAGGTTATGGGAACTATCGAGCGCGGTTTGGGATTCAAGTAGCCTATTGTAAACCTTTTATTAATAACTTCTTTAAAATGTTGTTGCTATAGATTAAATGAATTAGCGGAGCAGCAGCTGAATGTCTATGAAAAGGAGGTTGAGTTGGCTTTAAAGCGTGAAAAGCAAAAGGCCATGAAGTCGTCTTTAGAAGCTGAAGAACGCAGTAGACGTGAGAAGCAAGAAACATGCGAAGCCAAGAAGAAAACGAAAGAATCTTCGGATAGCAAGTCAAAGTTGTCTCCACCAAAGAACAAAGGGAAACCAGGGGGAGCTAAGTTTGTAGAGATACCTTCTACGAAGAAATCATTGAAAACAGGTACAGTAAAACCACACCATGGATTGTAAAAGGACTGGATAGGAAATGAATAGTCATGTGGGGCGTTTTGAGCCCTTTGATTGGTTAAATCACATTCAATCAGTTTGCAAAATGGTTGAAACCTAGTTGAAAATTGTGATGTCACGAATGGCATGAATGTGTTTGTTTTACTGAGATTTTTAAGTGAACTTTTCTTCAAATTTTTCATATTCTCACATTCAGATGACTGTGTTGACGTTTCAAATTATTTTATCGCCTTACAAACCTATATACCTAAGCCATAATCGAGTGTTCCAGGTAAACGTTGTTGATCTTTGTTTTGATGTTTTCTGCGTTGTTTCAAAGAAACTGGCAAAAAGTATATAAGTTCAAATCAAATGAGGCCAAGTAGCTACTGTAAAATGAGTTTAATAAGATTGAATACAAGTTTAAAAACGTTAAAAAGGAGTTGAGCTTTCGTTGTGCTATACAACATCGTCAGAACTATGGGAGTAAGGTGCGGTTTGTATACACAAGAAACGGAAATGTAAGTTATGTAAAGTAGATTACACCAATGAATATGTAAAAAAATACATGCAAATATAATAACAAACAACATGATGATTAAAATAAAAAGTCAGCTAATTCGCTACACTTCTCTCTGGTTTATTTCCGGTTTCTGCGTACGAATGTAAAAGGCTTCTTTTAACTGCAAGTTAACTGGATCTGTTTCTCTCGTAATGATCTTCACTGATATTCTGTTCGCTAAGTTTTCTGTATTATGGAGCTTGATAAAGATGTTCCTTAATGCGGTCGTGTGTTCTGCCGATGTATATAGCTTTGATGGCATTCATTACAGATGATCTGGTAAACTACATTTCTGGGGAAGCAAAGGTTATCTCTAGAGGTGGCGCATTCTGGTTCGTTACAGCTGGACGGATTATCGTTCTTAGATTTTAGTGCCTGTCGTTGTGTAGTGGATTTGTGTGTAACTCGTACCGGGATTCCGTCCTTCTTGAAAATGGTTTTGATTTTGTAGTCGACGGCGTCTGAAATGTAGGGAGTTTGAAAATAAAGCCAATCAGTGTTGTTGTTGTGACGAGTCGTATGAGATCAGTTAACTCGATGTAAGTTCAAATCTGATACCTGGAACGCTAACGCGTAACCAAAAGGCAAAAAGTTCCAGGCCCCTGCGCGGTTTGCAGGTATAGGATTTAGTCTCCCACAAAATGTTTTACACGGCCGCCCGTCTTGAGCGAACTGCGAAGGCTCGAAAAAAGGTTTGAAAAAATTATTTATCAAACATTTTGTCAGGCTAAACGTGTATTTAATGGTTTCCCATTGTTGTGTAGTGCTAGCTGTTGTTGCTTTCTTTACCGTATAGCTGTCCAAAACTATACAGTAAATTAAGCTAGAGATGAAAATACCCTGAGAAAACAGACGTCCTTTTGCTGGCTAGAATAAAAACAGGCAGTCGAAAAGGTTAGAACAAGCGTGAGAAAGCTATTCTTGTGCGAGTTTGAAGACGTATTGATACTTGATATTTCATAATATACATTTAATGTCATTTTCTTATATCTGTTCCTTTAATTTTTTGTTCGAATGTGTTAAACGGCCTTTTGTAACTGATATTTTAAGAAATTTTAAACTGACAACTAGATTGTTTATTTTTCAACGAATGCGGAATGCTTTTTAAACAAAACGACATATGCAACTGGTACTAACAGCATATTCTATACTAAGTTTGTGTTTATTTTTTGTATCCTCTTCGGAGTAACGAAACTCTAATATATGGTATATTCATGATAACGAAAAGTTTGATCTAAGTTCTTGACTGACAAACTTCGTGCACGTTTTGAAAGACAATGACCCTTACTATAGCAACAAATAAACAACTACTGCGTAATTAGTTCGGCAGCGTAGCACAACCAATCAAAATTTAAAATGCACGTTTAGCAAAGCGTGATAAAATGATTCAATAAATAATTTTTCAAACCTTTTCGAGTCTTCGCAGTTCGCTCAACTGGTGGCCGTGTAAAAACATTTTGTGGGAGACTGAAACCTATCTGCAAACCGCGCAGAGGCCTGGAACTTTTTGCCTCACTTTTTGCCCCACGAATGACTGGACGTTAGCGTTCCAAGGTATCAGATTTTAACTTACATCGAGTTCACTGTATGCATGCATGGGATGTAGAGACTTCTTCCTCAAGAGTTTCATCTATAATATGCGTTGCGGGTATCCATTTAAGCGTAATACAGAAAACTTAGCGAACAGAATGTCAGTGAAGATCATTACGAGAGAAACAGATCCAGTTAACTAGCAGTTAAAAGAAGCCTTTTACATTCGTAAGCAGAAACCAGAAATGAACAGTAGGGAGGAGTGTAGCGAATTAGCTGACCTGTTATTTTAATCAGCATGTTATTTGTTATTATATTTACATGTATTTTTACATATTCATTGGTTTTATCTACTTTACATAACTTACATTTCCGTTTCTTGTAAAATTGTTTACATCTCGTAGTTCTGACGATGTTTTAGTGCAATGAAAGCTCAACTCCTTTTTAACGTTTTTAAACTTTTTATCAATCTTATTAAACTCATTTTAACAGTAGCTACTTGGCCTCATTTGATTTGAACTACTGTGGGACAATTTCATTCGATTGGCAAAAAGTACTTTGTTTTGTTTGGAATTTGCGGTGCATTTTTTTACGTAGTAAACCTTGATATTTTTTCTAAACTGAGTCGGTAATTAATATAGATGGGCATTTTATCATAGTGTTGCTTTGTTGTATTACGGGCAATTGGATTATCATTTTAATTAAGCTGTATTAATCCTATAAACCAGGATCCCGCCGGTCACACAAAGCGAGATCTCGGTTGGGCCGGCGGGCTCGGCTCACATAAACACAAAATGAAAATTGACGAGAAATAGTAGCACAACTAGCAAGCGCGATCCCGCGTTGTCTCGCTTCCGTATAAATACCTCCTTAGACTGGAGACACCCCAGAAGGTACACGGTAACCTTCAAACTACATCAGTGGTTTAAACTCACCTAACACAAATTTGCATCACTAGTACTGTTGGAATGTATTACGATTAGTTAACAATTATTCACTGAGGTGGAGGTGAATAGTCACTTTTTTTACAATTTCGTTGACTTTTCTCGTTATTCTACTACATTAGCCTTGTTAATCAACAAAATCTTGTGCTTCTGTAAACAAAGCAAAACTGGCCGCCATTTTGTTTTGCTCGCAGGTGAATAGTGCAGGATATCCCTAGCTAGAGGAACCAATCAGATTGCGTGAAGAGCACTATTCACCTGCGAGCTATATGCTAATGCCGGGGGTCCAAATCTAATAGTAAATATGGACGGGTATCTCGAGATTCAGGAGCCAATCACATTGCGTAAAATGCACTATTCACTTGCGAGGCATATGCTAACAGGTATTCGTGTGGCGATCTCACATTTATTTGATTTTTTACATGTACTACTTGTAGATCCGGTGCCAACTAAGCCATCAACTTCGAAGCAAAAGACTGAAGCATCCCCTTCCTCCAACAGGAAGACTGAAGTGGTTAAATCCGTTGCAGAACCAACCAAACAAAAAGCTGGTAAAAATGAAGTTCCCAAGTCTCTACAGTCCGCAACCAAACAAAAAGCTGGTAAAAATGAAGTTCCCAAGTCTCTACAGTCCGCTGGTATGATTATGTATTTTTCATATTGAAACATAATTGTCCGTCTATTATTTGTGGACTTTAAAGGAAGACTACAGTTCGTTTTGCGTACGTTCTTTGATTTAGTTGTTGAGGACTCCACCGGAAATTTGATATGCTCAGGGGCGGATTTAGCGTCAACCTCGTTCCCAGGGCCCTTATCTCCACTCCCCGCTCGCTGCGAAACGTATGGGCTGGTCACGTGTCACCCAGATTCTGGGTGATAGCAAAAGATAATTTAATGGGAGAGGATGGTAGGGAATTAGGGAATTTAGAGGAGAGACGACATTCACAATTGAGAAAATATATGAATCACCTACTTGGTCAAGATATGGTCAATAGTCTCTTTCAGTTTCTTCTTCCAAAACAACAAAGCAGGCAGCACATGGAAGTTTAAGGACTTTCCATTGCCCGTCGATAGAACAGCAAGTAAGTCTCTACCCAAGAACAAACTTTCCAAGCAAATCACCTGTTTTGGTCGAAAACTTTGTCCCAGTATGGACTATTTATAATAGCAAAATTAAGACACGAAACGAAGGTATATTAAACACTTCGAAGACTTCAACATGGCGTCTGGTCGAGCGTAACAATAAGCACATTAATAGGACCCCTCCCACAATGTTATTTTTTGTTCAGCGACACGTGACCAGCCCATGCCAGGGTACTTTTCACAGCGAGCAGGGAGCGGAGATAAGGGCCCTGGGAACGAGGTTGATTTAGCGTAAGTCAGACGAGTCAAGCGACTGATGTAATTTTTTAGCAAGCATAAAAAATTCCGACTCTACCTCCAGCAGACGCTGTAAAAATTGCGCATCAGGCTATGTTTCGTCGAAAGTTCGGCCGCGTGAGGTCTTTTTTCCGGGAGCGGCGGAATAATACCGATCTGCTACCTGCTAGATTGGGATGCTGGGCAATGGGTTCAGTGGCAGGCAGAGGTTGCGGGTTTGACTAACTTTCCCAGCAATTCGATTGGCTGCAACGGAATGTGACGTCAATTTGACTAACTTGCCATGGATTTGACTAAATTTGGCTTGAATATGATTGGCTAATGCGTGATGCTAATGAATTCTGACTTATCTTGACTAATGTGCCTGATCGGTGAAGATGATGATTCATCCACGCCAAGTGACCCAACTTTGATCCTCGCTTTGATCGGTCATGGCTTCGCCTTCAGTAAGCGTTTTCGAAGCTTAAGCACACAGGCGTTTTAGAGCCACGGACGGCGATTGAATTCAATAGCATTTTTCATTCAAAACAATGATAATGAGCAATTTAAAATCCCAAGAGCAAAGAGAACGCCGTCGTCGTTCTACACAAGACGTCATTGAGAGCATTTTCACGTTCATGAGACGACGGGAACTTCTATAACGTTGAGGCCGGCCTGTCGTCGTTGTTTTACTACAATGAGACATACTTTTAAAGTAGAAAACTTGTATTTTAAGGGGGATAATTTCATTACATTACAATATAAAATACAGGATCTGTATTTTTATATAAAGATGAAATTTAAGCTTATCAGCTAACAGTTTAGATATGTGATTATTCATAGCCTTTGTTTTGGGAAAAAAAGTCTCTTCAAAGAATACGCGGTTCAGTAGTTCTGTATTGTATTCCTGTTCTTCCTGTCACCGTCCGTGTCTCAAAAACGCCTAATATGCTTAAGCTCCCTATCTACTCTTCAGAGCAACGACGATCGTTTGCTCCAACAAATCAATGATGATACATCATCTAGATTGAGCAGCCAGCAGATGGTTTCTTCTGTGGAGCATTTAATAGACGCGATTGGAAGCATTTCGAGCTTCTCAATTTTGGCGCGGAGTCATTTATTCCCCCACTGCTGTAAGGTAAGACAGGTAAGTTAAGGTCGTCTTCTTTCATTTCAAATCTACAAACAGTCTAGTGTCGAATATATGTGTTTTGTTCAGTCTCAGTACCGTATTATTTATCATTTTACGTCCTGGGTGAAGTCTGAGTTCAGAGTTCAGACATATTTTATTCAGCAGGCGGCATTAGCATATTTCACGCTTGTCAGGAGCTTTTATATGAATTTGAAATTCAAAGGATGAAATTATCCTTAAGCCCAGGTTTTGTTCAACGTTAAATTGGATCTTTCTTTTCATGAATTTGAAATGAATACTGTTTTCAAAGTATTGTTAGTCTCTGATGAGATATATTTTAACCGTGTGTTCGTGAAATATAATCTCAGGTTGTCGGCAGATGACATATAATTTTATTAAATTAATCTTTGAGACAATGAATAATTGCACGGGTGTTCGCTTCTGTCTCGTACCGTGGTCTCGTTTAGCTAACTAATATTTTAGTTAGCTTTGTAAATATATAATTCTGTATAATTTTCACAATAAAGTTTAAGAAACATCCAATTTGGACAAAATATTTTGCAATTATGATAAAATGTGGCAATAAAAATATGTTTTGAAAGTTTCAAAATTTTGCTCAAATGTGCTGTCAGATCGCGGGAAATGCCATTTTAGAGACCCCAATTTCAAAAATTTTCCGGGGGGGGCATACCCCCGCACCCCCCTAGATATATGCACCATAAGTTTGACTGACGTTTTCAAAATTCTAAATCTGCCCTTGAATGCTCGTTCTCATTTACGCGGCCAATAGTTGATGTTGATCTTGTTCGTAAACATGCGAGATAGTCAGATCGTCAGATGAAGGCTGAATGTGTTGCATGCTTCACATTGGTGAATATATTTAAGATCACGACGACAGTTATCAGCCACATCTGATCGCTGTTTAACTACAAAGTCAGACAGTCACTTTCAAAATCTACCAACACCGTCTAAGAACACCTTGATCAAAAGGCAAAGCTGTTCAACTTTTTGTCCAATTCCAAAAGCGAAAGGAGCAAAGAACTTACAACATGCCTCACGGCCTCACTCAGTCACACGGCTAACAACTCACGGGAAGTATGAATATTAGCGGAAGTAAACAAGTGTAAAAATGCAAGATCGTGACACCCAAGGAAAAAACCCGAGCTCCGAAATCTAGACTCGGCCTACCACAGACAGGTAGCCCGAGTAACAAGTCCATGGACATACGCAAAACGGGCTGTAGTCCTCGTTTAAAGTGCTTATCTCTCACCTGTAATAAGGATTTTACATATTCGAGCAAACTTGAGCAAAATTGCAATATATCTTGACGTTCCAAAATGTTATCTTTATGGATTTTTTGCTGTCGACGTTTTAATTATTTACCGATGGTTGCGTTGAAAAGGGGAATGAACTTTTGAATCTGAGCACGTGCCCAACTTAAAAGCCCTGCTCAGGAACCAATCAGATAATTTCGATAATTCGAAGTTATACCGTAGAATCCCGAAAGGAGCGCCCCCCCCCCCCCCCGGAAAGTAGCGGTAAATTCGAGATGTCTTAAAAATTTTCGAAAGTAGCCGTTCCCCAGTAAGCAACGTCCCCACTGTAAAGCTCATTTGAAAAGAGCGCGCTTCCGCGTGATACAGTGTGAATACGATTGATGAAGGAAAAATTAAACCAAAAATTATATTTCATGTATATGGATTCGAAATAACGGGAATAGTTAAATGCCAAAATGTTTTTTAAATTTGAACTTTTATTTGTTGTTATACTGAGGTTTGTATTTCCAAAATGGTAATGAGCATGACGTTTATGTAGGCATTTGTGTGTGCATGGGTTTTTTATGATAAACCGCTTGAAGATTTTAATGAAAAAAACACATGATAAAATACAGAATATAGTACTATTCAAGTATTCCATTAATGTGTGAATTGGGTAATATTTGTGCTGTAAGGAACATTGCGTATGCAAATTACGCCTACAGAAACGTCATCCTCATTACCATTTTGGAAATCCAAGTCTCAATATAACAACAAATAAAAGTTCAAATCAAAAAAATATTTTGGCATTCAACTATACACATTAATAAAATCCATATTCAGTAATATCATATTTGGGTTTATAAGCACGTTTAAGAGGATATCGTGCATTCGTTTTATGTAATACAGCAAATACTTTATTTACTTATCCACAATATGTTACGTATTTTACCACCCGCAAGTAGCGACACCACGAAAGTAGCGACCGTCCAAAAGTATGGCAACCCCCGAAAGTAGCGGCTTCCAACAGCGAATAAAACCGAAAGTAAGGGGCCCGCTATTTTCGAGATTCTACGGTTTTCTGGTATCTTCAACTTATGTCTTTTTGATACAGCAGAACCTAAGCCTACTCCAGCGAAAGCTGAGTTGTCATCAGCTGAGGCAGCAAGCAACTGGATGTTGAGCGCCAAGGCCGAGTTTGGTACAACTTCAAGCAAGAGTCTAACAGACTCAAAGGTTGGTTGATTATGACTATTGCTTTCGGCTAAGACTCAGCTCGAATTTGTTCCTTTGTTGCTAACAGCAGTAAGGCCACATAAATATTGTTGGTTCCGAGCAGGAGATTTATATTTGTCTGTGTCTGTGTTTGTGTTTGTGTTTGTGTTTGTGTTTGTGTTTGTGTTTGTGTTTGTGTTTGTGTTTGTGTTTGTGTTTGTGTTTGTGTTTGTGTTTGTGTTTGTGTTTGTGTTTGTGTTTGTGTTTGTGTTTGTGTTTGTGTTTGTGTTTGTGTTTGTGTTTGTGTTTGTGTTTGTGTTTGTGTTTGTGTTTGTGTTTGTGTTTGTGTTTGTGTTTGTGTTTGTGTTTGTGTTTGTGTTTGTGTTTGTGCTCGTGTCTATGTCAGTGTCTATGTCAGTGTCTATGTCAGTGTCTATGTTAGTGTCTATGTTAGTGTCTATGTTAGTGTCTATGTTAGTGTCTATGTTAGTGTCTATGTTAGTGTATATGTCAGTGTATATGTCAGTGTTAGACACTGACATAGACACTGACATAGACACTGACATAGACACTGATATAGACACTGACATAGACATAGACACTGAAATAGACCCTGATATAGACACTGATATGGGCACTGACATAGACACTAACATAGACACTGATATAGATACTGACATAGACACTGATATAGACACTGATATAGACACTGACATAGACACTGACATAGACACTGATATAGACACTGACATAGACACTGATATAGACACTGATATAGACACTGATATAGACACTGATATAGACACTGATATATAGACATTGACATAGACACTGACATAGACATCATAGACATAACATAGACACTGACATAGACACTAACATAGACACTGACATATACAGTTATACACTGACATAGACACTGACATAGACACTGACATATACACTGACATAGACACTGACATAGACATAGGCACTGACATGTCATTGTCTATGTCAGTGTCTATGTCAGTGTCTATATCGGTGTCTATGTCAGTGTATAACTGTATATGTCAGTGTCTATGTTAGTGTCTATGTCAGTGTCTATGTTTTGTCTATGATGTCTATGTCAGTGTCTATATCAGTGTCTGTCAGTATCAGTGTCTATTTCAGTGTTTATATCAGTGTTTATGTTAATGTCTATGTCAGTTTGTATATCAGTGTTTATGCCAATGTCTATGTCAGTGTTCATGTCAGTGTTTATGTCAGTGTTTATGTCAGTGTCTTTGTCAATGTCTATGTCAGTGTCTTCATGCTTGCTTGTATATCTGTGCCTGTATCTTTGTCTTTGCTTACGTCTGTGTTTATGTATTTGTTTATCGTATTTGTATTTTTCTTCGTCTTCGTTTTTGTTCTAGCTTTTGCTTGCATGTGTTTGTGCTTGTGTTTTAAAAATGTGTTTAGTTTCCCAGTAAGCAACAATGAGACAGTGCAGAACCGCTTTATTTCAATAGAATGAGCAGGAAGCATTTTATGAAGTTGTGTGACAAGCTAAGACCTGCATGGTATATTACTGGAAAAGAAACGATAAAATAAGCCATGAGATCCCATTTCTGTTGGGACAAAAGTGTCCGTTTGCAAATAATACAAAAGTGTTCCTATAGCCTGGTTTTCATATAATCGCTACGATCGCCACGATCGCTCAAAAATTAACTTGGCGATCAATATGAAAACCACTGACGCAACGATCGCTGCGATCGTGATCGCCACGGTCGCCGAGATGAAAATGTTTTATCTCGACGATCGTTGCATTTTATTTGGAAACGGTGATTTTTCAATATCAGCAATCTTGCTTGGTGATCAGTCCCAACCGACCTTTACATCCGTTTTCAAAATTGTGCGATCTCGGAAGTTGACATGCATGTGGCGTGATGTGAGTTTTATAGCAATTTGTTGTCACAAAATGGCGGACATCAATACGAACTTAGTCAGAATACCATGAAATGAGAACGTTAATGCTGAGCGAATGCCGAATTATTTAACCATATAACAATGCAACCTAAGTATGTTGAATTGCCATAAAACTCACATTTCGACTGTAATATTTCCGGCCTGGTCCCGTAATTTTGAAAACTGGTGTAAAACAATGACCGCGATCAGCGATCATATGGAAACTGACACGATGTTGATCGCTGCAATTGCCGAATTTTGGGCGATCGTAGCGATTATATGAACGAAACGCCAAAACGATGAAGTTGAAAACGACACATTTAAAAACGTTCGGTAACTTTACCATGTGTACATAGTCTTAATTAAATATATATAGCGTGTTTTTTGGGTTTGTTTTTTTTTTGTATTTTTCTTATTCCTAATTATAGACAGGAGAGAGAACAGCTACTGAGGATGAAATCAAGGAACGACAAAAGCATTTCCAGGCCCAACGAGATAAATTGATGAAATTTAAGCAAGAAGAACGGATGAAACAACTCGAAAAATACGCACAGCAAGAGAAAAGACCAAAGTCAGCCCGGGTAGCTCGCGATAGAACCCAGAAGAATGCTATAGCGGAGAAACCTGTGACAATTGATGCCGAAGCGAACGAGAAGAAATTGCAGTTAAGTCGTGCGTTGGCTGCAAAACTGAAGACGGAAGTTGTCAATGCCTCTTTTGAAAATACTAGTAGTGCAAAAATGTTTGTTGATGTTTAATGCGTGCACGCAGTGAGAAATTCAATTCGAAATCAACTCTCTTCACTTCAAAGAACTACAGAATTTATAAAGATTGGCGTTTGCAATTCACTTCAAAATAATGGCAGAAAACTTGCGTTTTGCTCAGGTTTCAGTTTGTTTCGTTGAAGGGTAATGGCAGTAAAAATTAAAATTTTCGGTTTATGACGTTCTGATAAATAAACACATTTACTAATGTATCATTACAATCCAAGCGTGCCCATCCTCCCCCCCCCCCCCCGCCATTTGACAATTTTTTTGAAAATGGTCTAATCCCCCGTGGTGGGGACGAAAAGCAAGTGAAATGGTGGGGCAAAAATCTGTTGCAAATTCCCCACTCCGGGAGAAGTTGTACTCTACTCTTAACGATTCGCGATATACTAATATGAGTATTTTATTTCGATATACTAATATGAGTACTTATTTCAATCACCTCTACTAAACTCTCCGCGCGTTTGCTTTTCAACTAAGACGCAACAAACGCCGTATCTTTTGCTTTAAACTTTTCCATAATCGAGTGGAAAGGGCAACAGACAATCCAAACCACGCGTTGAATCTGTTGATAAAAATACTAAAGGAGAGGGACACAATTCAATTACCTCTCCCCCAATCTAGTTCTGCGCCAAAGGAACAAGTCTCAGAATATTGGAAAAATATATATCTAATGCCCCACCCCCGGGCGATGATTCGGTTTTCAAATGCCCCACCCCTGGGAAAGTCTAATATGTCAAATGCCCGGGGGGGACGCTTGGATTTGTCATACATAATGTAATCCACAGTTTTTGTCAACAACAACATTGCTAATTTCGACAACAGTTGTGTCATCCGCAATATTGAAAAGTTTTTGTTTGTTGCCATTGCTTTTTAAAGGCACAGCCTCAGGTATTAAATTACCGCTTCATATTTGTGTGCAAAGAAAAGGAGAAGTATTCTTAACTAATGAGTGCATTTTCTTACGGACTATTTAGTCCAGGTTTTGACGTGTATGATATTCACCAAAATTTTAATCATGTGAACTTGCTATGGCCCCTATTGGAGTTCTGGTCCATGTCGTTACATCTTCCGTATTTACAGGCTTTTTAGTAAGTCATTATGCAGTGTGACGCAAAATGAGAAGCAATTACGTGTCAAACAAATATTAATATCTTACGAATATCTTAGTTGTAAACGCCAATCTTGTATAATTTCTAGTTTCTTTTTTTAAGTAAAAACGTTTATTTTGAATTGAACAGGCACTGCACAAGCCAGTGGCGTGGTGTCAAGTTTTAGGCTGGGGTGGGCAGATTAGCTTTGCCCCCCACCCCCCACCCCCCCCCCCCACCCCCCCACCCCCCCCTCCCCGAAAAAAAATGGGAAAAAAAGAAAGACATTACTGTATTTGATAAATGGTCACATTTTTTGTTTTAAAATAACTCAAGTAGCAATATATAATATTACAACAAACAACGCCACGCCAATGCGAGCACCAAAGTAGCGCCAAACTTCTAGGGGGGTCCTGGGGCATGCTCCCCCGGAAAATTTTGAAATCTAGAGTCTCTGATATGCCATTTCCTGCATTTTGGAGTGAGATTTTACAGAATTCTGAAGATTATAAAACTTCATAGAAAACACAAAAGATTACAGATTTCAGATCTTTATATCCCCCATTGAAGACCTAGCTATACAAAGAAATAGGTTTATTTTGTTAAGTTTTGGCACCCTTGCTAATTTTGCCCCTTCTGCAACCCCAGCTGGGGGGGGGGCCTTGGCCCCCCCTGCCACCACGCCACTGGCACAAGCACTTTAGGAGGGGAATTGTTTCCAGGTTGCGTAACATGCGTTCAAAACATTCCGCACACAAAAAACATTTCTTTTGGCATTTTTTCAACTACCAGTGAACATGAAATATAATTAAAGAAAAAGTGTTACGTTGCCTTTTGCTTTTTTAAGGTGGTTCCCTACTATTTCAAACTTCAGAAAGTGCTCATGCCAATATTTTGGAAAAGAAGGGAACTGACGTTATGCAGAGAATAAAGTTCAGGGCATCAAATACAGTTAGTGAATAAAGTGTTTAATCTGTTGCTATCACGTTTCAAAATGGCCGCAAATTTACATTTATTTCAATGTATTTCAAAAACGACGGTTTGGTGACCCCAATTTTTTGGCATTAAAACATTTCTAGGTAATCGATAGGCAGATTTAAAAAAAAATTCTGTAGATCCAATTTTTTTACCAAAGTAAAATCAAGGTTTTCTGTTTTTTAAAAAAGAAAACGGATCTACAGAGTTCTACAAATCTTTTTATTGATTACTTAATTTAAAGAAATGTTTTAATGCAAAAAGACATTCTCGTATTCATGGCCTTTTTGGAATTGGGAAAGCGAGAAAAGGCCCTGACAGCACCCAGAAAACTGGGTGTAATAAATTAGCATTTTAGTTAGTATGTAAATCATTCTGAGTAATGCAGTCCCGTGGGAGAAGTTCATTGTAATGGCGGTCCATTGGTTTCGTTACCTGTCCTGTTGAAGGTATTTGATCATAACTGGCACAAAACTATGCGCAATTATCTTTCTCGAAGAATGTTTAAGAAAAGCAATCGACCAATGAAGACGCAGGGTCTACCAACCTATGCCAGGGCCTTTTCCCGCCCTCCCAACTTCAAAAAAGCCCTGGGAACGAGGTTGGCAAAAATAATTGGGGTCATCGAACTCGTTTTTCAAATAAATTGGGGTAAATGTAAATTTACGGCCATTTTGAAGCGTCATTGTTGTCGTAGCAACAGATGAAACACATTAACTGTTAACAGCATTTGATGCCCTGAAAGTTTTTCTACGCATCATGTTAGTTTCATTATTTTGCAAAATATTTATAACTATTTTCTGAAGTTGAAACTTGCATTTTTTTCTACTTTTCAAGAAAAAGTACGGAGCCACCTTAAAGCAAGGTAAACCATTCTGGGAAGTTTAAATATTTTTTATATTTTGTTTGACTATTCTTGCTATTTTCCCGCTTATTTAGCTGACATCAGTTAAACCGGGTTTGAGAAGTTATATATACCCCAGTTTTGAGCGCATATTTCGAAATATACGCGACGTTGAGAAAATTCTCCTAAAAGTTTGCGTTTATGAAAACAAACTCGACGTGTCTTTGAACTAAATCCTATCATGAATAATAATATTTAAGTAATATATACAATAGCAGCCGAAATGCATGGAAATTTACAACGGCGAGTTAAACATTCATTTCCCCCTATTTTTTCCATGAAGTATTGATGACTGGATAATAATGTTTTAGGTAATATAATTGTGAGTGTTAAGACCTAAACGATGTATTGTTATCTAGCTTTTGTTAACATTTATTTAATTTTACAGTGATAAATTACAGTGACACTAGCCAAATGGCAGTAATTATAAACTTGTAAATTGCAAAACGTCAGAATTTTGCCTGCAGTAATATATTACATTTGTCGTGAAAAGATGGAAACACTTAACTTCTGATATTTCAAATCTTAATTTATAGTGATAATAAAGGTATATTACAACAATGAACTGGACCTTGGACCGGACTTTGGTCTGGACTGGGACTTTGGTCTTGTCTGGATATTGGATTGGACTTTATCCTAGATTTTACACTGGACTTTGGATTAGACTTTGGTCTGGACTCGACTGGACTTTAGACTGGACTTTGTATCGGCTTTAGATTGGACTTTGTACAGGACTTTAGACTGGAATTTGTACTGGGCTTTAGACTGGATTTTGTACTGGGCTTTGTACTGGACTTTAGACTGGACTTTAGACTGGCCTTTGTACTGGGCTTTAGACTGGATTTTGTACTGGGCTTTAGACTGGACTTTGTACTGGACTTTAGACTGGATTTTGTACTGGACTTTAGACTGGACTTTAGACTGGATTTTGTACTGGACTTTAGACTGGACTTTGTACTGGACTTTAGACTGGAATTTGTACTGGACTTTAGACTGGAATTTGTACTGGGCTTTAGACTGGACTTTAGACTGGACTTTAGACTGGACTTTGGACTGGACTTTGGACTGGACTTTGGACTGAACGTTGTACTGAACTTTGTACTGGACTTTGTACTGGACTTTAGACTGGACTTTAGACTGGACTTTGGACTGGACTTTGGACTGGACTTTAGACTGGATTTTGTACTGGACTTTAGACTGGACTTTGTACTGGACTTTAGACTGAATTTTGTACTGGAATTTAGACTGGACTTTGTACTGGACGTTAGACTGGATTTTGTACTGGACTTTAGACTGGACTTTGTACTGGACTTTAGAATGGATTTTGTACTGGGCTTTAGACTGGATTTTGTACTGGGCTTTAGACTGGACTTTGTACTGGGCTTTAGCCTGGATTTTGTACTGGACTTTAGACTGGATTTTGTACTGGGCTTTAGTCTGGACATTGTACTGGACTTTAGACTGGATTTTGTACTGGACTTTGTACTGGACTTTGTACTGGACTTTAGACTGGACTTTCTACTGGACTTTAGACTAGGCTTTGTACTGGACTTTAGACTGGATTTTGTACTGGACTTTGTACTGGACTTTAGACTGGATTTTGTACTGGGCTTTAGACTGGACTTTGTACTGGACTTTAGACTGCATTTTGTACTGTGGACTTTGTACTGGGCTTTGTACTGGACTTTAGACTGGACTTTAGACTGGGCTTTGTACTGGACTTTAGACTGGATTTTGTACTGGACTTTGTACTGGACTTTAGACTGGACTTTAGACTGAACTTTCTACTGGGCTTTAGACTGGGCTTTGTACTGGGCTTTGTACTGGACTTTAGAATGGATTTTGTACTGGGCTTTAGACTGGACTTTGTACTGGGCGTTAGACTGGATTTTGTACTGGGCTTTAGACTGGACTTTGTACTGGGCTTTAGCCTGGATTTTGTACTGGACTTTAGACTGGATTTTGTACTGGGCTTTAGCGTGGACATTGTACTGGACTTTAGACTGGATTTTGTACTGCACTTTGTACTGGACTTTAGACTGGACTTTCTGCTGGACTTTAGACTAGGCTTTGTACTGGACTTTAGACTGGATTTTGTACTGGACTTTGTACTGGACTTTAGACTGGATTTTGTACTGGGCTTTAGACTGGACTTTGTACTGGACTTTAGACTGCATTTTGTACTGGACTTTGTACTGGGTTTTAGACTGGGCTTTGTACTGGACTTTAGACTGGACTTTAGACTGGGCTTTGTACTGGACTTTAGATTGGATTTTGTACTGGACTTTGTACTGGACTTTAGACTGGACTTTAGACTGGACTTTCTACTGGGCTTTAGACTGGGCTTTGTACTGGGCTTTGTACTGGACTTTAGACTGGACTTTAGACTGGACTTTCTACTGGACTTTAGACTGGACTTTGTACTGGACTTTAGACTGGACTTTCTACTGGGCTTTAGACTGGGCTTTGTACTGGGCTTTGTACTGGACTTTAGACTGGACTTTGTACTGGAATTAGACTGGACTTTGTACTGGGGTCGAGGTTAAAAGGGATGACTCAAAAGGACCCGTGCGATCCTTTCGCGGCTTTTCCATAATATGTCATCAAATTTGTTTGTGTTTTTTTTTAAAATTCGTCATCAAGCTTCAGTGAGTCTCAAGATTTTAGCAATTTTTTTGATAACCTAACCACAACATAAACCCTAACCCTAATCAGAAACCTGGTTTAACCCCTAGCTTTTTGAGAAAAAAACCCATATTTAACGACATTCTGCAAAAGCCGCGAAATGACTGGACGGGTCCCTTTCAGTCATCCTTTTTAGCCAAAACCTTGTACATGGTCTTTAGCTAGACTGGACTTTGTAGTAGGCTTTAGACTGGACTTCGTACTGGGCTTAGACTGGTCTTTGGACTGGCCTTTACACTAGACTTTGGACTGGACTTTAGACTAGATTTTGTACTGGACTTTGGACTGGACTTTAGACTAGACTTGACTTTGGTCTGGACTGGGCTTTAGACTGGACTTTAGGTTAGACTTTTTACTGGACTTTAGACTGGATTTTCTACTGGACTTTAGACTGGACTTTGGACTGGATTTTACACTGGACTTGACGAATTGGTTTGTACTGGGCATTAGACTAGACTTTGGACTGGATTTTACACTGGACTTGACTAATTGGTTTGTACTGGGCTTTAGACTGGACTTTAGACTAGACTTTGGACTGGTCTTTGGACTAGACTTTTGGACTCGACTGAGCTTTGGACTGGGTTTTAGATTGGACTTTGGCCTGGACTGGACTTTTGTTTGGACTGGCCTTTAGCCTGGACTAGGTTGGACTTTGAACTGGAAGTTCAAAGTCCAACCTAACCACAACCCCCCGGCAACCTTAACCCTAACCCACATCCCCCCGGTGGCCCTAAACCTAACCACAACCTTCCAGGAAAAAAGTCCCACCTCTCAGACCCCGACCACAACACCCCTACTGTTTTTTTAGAGAATTACCTACAATTACCAATTATTGGTAATTCAAGGCCGTTTCACACTTATTAATTATTGGTAATTCTAGGTAGGAGGACATGTTGAGAGTGTCTGGTTAGCATTCAGAAGGTTGTGGGTTCGAGTCCCCCTTAGAGCTCAGAGTTTTTCTGAGTATTACTAACTAACACAGCTTGTACAGCAAACGACTGACAATTAATACAAATATTGCGTGGACCTTGAAAATTTTATAGGCCGTTAAAGAATTGTTCAGTTCGCAAAAGCAAACGGGCAAGAAAACGGCAGAAAGGTTAGCAACGCCGAACGTGTACCTGAAATGATAAGGATAAAGGATAAAGGACTGGGGGTTGCAGCCCAGCATATCGCCATATCCTCCTACCTAGAATTACCAATAATCAGTAAGTGCGAAATGCCTACAATTACCAATAATCGTTAATTTTAAAAAGTAATTCTCAACCCCACACCCTAACCCTAACCCTAACCCACAACCCCCCGGTGGCCCTAAACTTAACCACAACCCTCCGCGAAAAAGGCCCCACCTTTCAGACCGCGAACACAACACCCCTACTGGTTTTTTAGTTATATGCAATTTAGTTTAACATCCCGCATGTGGGACAGAGAATTACCTACAATTACCAATTATTGGTAATTCAAGGCCGTTTCACACTTACTGATTATTGATAATTCTAGGTAGGAGGACATGTTGTCCACCGGCTGAACAATCTCGTTCCCAGAGCCTTCTCATGCGGGCCGTCAACGGGCACGGCCGCGTGAGAAGGGTCTGGGAACGAGATTGGCGGCTGAATTGCCAGCATATCCTCTCATTTCGAAATGATGATCATCGTCATTTGTGAGATGTCGTTGAATTAACAATAATCATCATTTTAAAAAAAGAATTCCCTACCCCAAACCCCCAACTCAACCCCCACCTCTAAACCTGACCCTAACCACAACCCCCCTGACAACCCGAACCACAACCCCCCGCTGGACCAAACCCTAACCACAACACCCCCAATGGTTCTTTGTCTTTTGTGAGATGTCGTTGAATTAACAATAATCATCATTTTAAAAAAAGAATTCCCTACCCCACCTCTAAACCTGACCCTAACCCTAACCACAACCCCCCTGACAACCCTAACCTAACCACAACCCCCCGTTGGACCTAGCCCTAACCACAACACCCCCAATGGTTCTTTTGTAGTATCGCGCCTCTCAGACCCCGACCACAACACCCCTAATGGTTCTTTTGTTATATGCAATTTAGTTTAACATCCCGCATGTGGGACAGAATCTCACTTGAGTATCATATGATAATCATCATATTCGACTGTGTGAAGAAATGATGATTATCATGATACTCAAATGCAACACGATCTCTTACCAAAATTAAGTGTATATCTTAATTGTAAAATAGGGCTCGAATTAAGACATGGCCTTAATTTTAAAATAGGGCTACAATTAAGACATGGCCTTAATTTATCTGTCCCACAAGCGGGCAGGTCGACCTTAAATCCAAAATTAAGGATTATCCTTAATTCTCAACTCGCCTGGAATTAAGGATAATCCTTAATTTTAAATGAAAACTCATCCCCCATACCCCAACCCCTAACCACAACCCCCCGGTGACCCTAAACCTAACCAAAAAAAACCGGTAGCCCTAAACCTAACCAAAACCCCCCGGACCCTAAACCTAGTCACAACCCTCCGGAAAAATCGTCGACCGACGGGCACGGCCCGCGTGAGAGGGCTCTGGGTACGAGATTGCGAAGGACGCAGATAAACGTGGCCGTGTCGAGGCCAAAATGCGCTCCACGGATCACAGACATGAAGCCCTATCTTTCAAAAGGTAAGTTGATTATTTAAGGTATTTATTTTTCCTGAACACCATAACAATGGCCCCAAGCACTGTAGTTTTTTTTCCGGCACGGCTCCAATCTCACAACAGTGACATTCTGTACACCTTCAAGAGAGCAAAACATTCGCTTGTTTTTGAAACTACACAACCGGTGAATCGCTCAATAATAAGATTTTAATAGCTACGTACCATGATTGCACTGGGACTTCACAGTTTAATAAAACGTCTTGAAAATTCCTGCTGTTCTTGTTGTTCTCTTGTATTCTCCTTCATATTCTATAAAATATGCGCTTCTTTCTCAAGCGGCCCTAGATCGTTGTCAAACACTTCATAGGGTTGATTTTATAGCAAATGATGCCCTCAAGTCACCTTAAAGTTGCTTTTACTCTTCTATTGGTATACCTTCTAAGCATAATAAGTGATTGCCACTTTAAACATATGCTTTACTTATCTCAGCTTTTAATATAGACATGCCACGTGCACGTACTTTGGTCTCTAGTACGTGACCGTGCCTCGCATGAGCTATCCGACCCGTTCGCACCTTTCCCGTTTGGGTTATCTCCTTGTATGCCAGGGTCGAATCCGTGTAAACCTCACGCCGAAGCTGCGCCAAGGCTTTCAAAACACCACGCCAAGGTCTTCGGAATGACACACCATTCACGCCAAACCTTCAAAATACCACGCCAAAAGCCCAAAACCAAGGTCCTCAAAATCACAAAATGCCACGCCAAGGCTTTCGATGTGCTACGCAACTACGCGGCAAAGTTAATAATCACGTGAATGAAAATTCACAGCCATTTGACGTTACGAAAGAAAAACCCGCCTTATAACCGCCAGAAATAACCATACTGTATGCACGACTATCGCAAACCGGCAATTCCGGCAAACGACGTGCTGCGTTGCTGGATACATCTGCATTCCCCAGTCCGACAGTCGCCACGATCTCACGCCAGTACGCCGAGGATTTTCAAACTCCACGCCGAAGATCTTCGGCGTGACATACATGGATTCCACCCTGGCTTGTATGTAGTTTCATTTTATAATTTCTTCACTCTTTCCTGTCCGAATTTTATATTAACGCCAGACGATTTATATGAGATGAAGTACTTATATATATACTCTGTGACCACTGACCAGCACGTACCGATCACTCAGTTCTCTCTGGATTACATAATTTTTTCCTTCTTCTTTTTATAAATCTTCTTTTTATAAATACCATCAGCGCTTTTACCTAGGAGGGAAAGTGAGCCATATACATTGTATTGTACCGTATATGTTTCAACATGGGTCTGAATAGTTCGACTATGCTTGAGGATGAAGATATTGAACGAATCAAGAAAGAAACCGGATGTAAGTAATCGGTGTTTGTAATGTTTTGTTTTGTACATTGCTTATTTTATGAAATACCCGTCTACTTTTGAATGTTCCTTATAGAAAGAAATACAATCTAGGATTTCTTAAAAACTTTTGTAGTGTAAAGCGGAAGGTTTATATTGTATGGGCTTGTTGTTTGTGATGGATTTAATTAGGTATTTTAATTAAAAACTAGGCAATCTCAGAAATATGATTCTTATATTAAGACATGGAAATCCTGAAAGTGGGTACCGTCTACACATGTAAAAATCTCACAGCTTGTCAATAGGATGTGTTTGGAACAGATATGTAGCAAGGCTGTTAACAGGTTGTAATAATGCTGTTTATTCAAGAAGCTGCTGCAACCTTGCAGAGTGGTACACACGTAAAAACGCACAAGCTGTTACAGACCTGCAAGCAAGTTGTTACAAGGCTGTTCAACAGGCTGTCACCATGATGTGTTCGCACTGGCTGTCCCAGTCTGTTAACATGTCTGTAACAGGTTGTCGACAACTTGTAACAAGGCTGATGACTCCAACAGACTGATGACAAGTTGTTCCAACAACCTGTTATCGCTCTGCACTTAACAAGTTGTTAACAGGTTGATGTTAACAAGGTTGTAGCAGCTTCTTGAATGAACAGCATTGTTACAACCTGTTAACAGCCTTGCTACAAGCCTGTTGCGAACACATCCTGTTGACAAGCTGTGAGATTTTTACGTGTGTAACAGGTTGTTGGAACAACTTGTCATCAGTCTGTTGGAGTCATCAGCCTTGTCACAAGTTGTCAACAACCTGTTACAGGCATGTGAACAGACTGGGACAGCCAGTGCAAACACATGATGGTGACAGCCTGTTGAACAGCCTTGTAACAACTTGCTTGCAGTTGCAGGTATGTACATAACAGCTTGTGTGTTTTGACATGTGTAGTACTACCATTTTTTGGAAGAAGATTGTGTTTATTATGTTTATTATGTTTCAATCTATTTATTTATTTATTTATTTATTAACTTTGCCATGATTGCCATATTACAAACATAAATACAGACATTAAGACAACAGGCTGGGCAACCACAACAGCTTATGCCAATTACTGCAGACCCCCAAACGGATAGAAGCACTTTATGAATTACAAAATCTAAACAATACAATGTACGAGATAAACAATAAAGGATAGGTGATACAGTACACATAGTCTAATAACAACATGATGGTAGGATGTTCGTAAGATTCCTTGCTGAATTATATTTAACACACACAGTTTTCCAAGTGCATGGACCTTCTATGTTATAGGTACGTATTTTGCAATGCTAAAAGATAGTAGTTAAATAGTGATTTCTGAAATGTTAATCTATAAAGTTAAAGACCCTCCAGGATGGTCTGAGACCGTGCTTCCCCAGAAAGTTTTGAATTTCAGAAGCTGGCCCCAGAAGTGCATTTCCAGCAATTTCTGTGAGAAATTTTCAAAAAAAAAATCTCAAAGTCAAGTGTAATATGCAGACATTCTAATTTTTTGAAGATAATGATTAGTAGATAGATTATTAAAAATGAAGAAATAACAAGAATTCTTATTGAATATGGGTTAAAAAATAGGTGTATACATGGATGTACAACTGTATGCTGAAATTAGCACAGTGTACACCAAGCATTTAGCAACAACAAACTTTTGCTGACTGACCACCATCAATGGTTTAATTGAAACTGCTTTGCTTCATTCACTAAAACATCAAACATTTTACTCATAACATCTAACCTGACTTCTAGTCTTCTTGCAGAAACTTTAATGACAATATTAAAAGCGAAACTCCTGTATTTCATCTAAATGGTCAACAACTCTATGTTTTGGTTGCCATATTGGATTTTCTCATGAAAAACAAAAAATCCTTCATCTTTCACTCCTTTCAACCAATCAGGGTGCTGTAATTTTGTCATGTATATTAGTATAGCTTGTACACCGAAAAACTGTACAGTACTGTGTATTACGCTTTTTATCAGGACAGTGCTAGTTATTCAAAGCATGGATAACTATATATCTAGTGGATAAGTCTTATCCATATTTCCTTGAATAAGTGCCTGGGTGTTTTAAATTTTGGGTGAAAAGGTAGGTGGCTATTTTAGGGAAGGTGCTTAATATTAAAAGTCTTATAAATTGTTTTAACCCATTCAACTGAACATTTATTTCATGGCAAGGATATGGCATAGAGTGACATGCATGCACCTAACAACACAAAGCTATTTACATGTTGTGTGCTGAGTTGCTGTTCTTTTAAAGTCATAGAATAAAGTCTTTGGCTTTGCTTGCTGATTGTAAAATTATTAGACTGAAAGTGAAGGAAAAGAAGCTTCGAATCAGTGGTGCACATGTGACCATATTTGCGACTCTGGTTTGTTGTGTGAGTCCTACATCATAACTAGGCCTAGGCAGCTAGGCCTCTGCTGCAAGTTGTGCTTGGACATGTTAAAAAGGCCAGTTTCGAATGCTATTTTGACAGACTGTTAAAATGAGCTTTTAATTAAAAATAAAGTTCTTCATTGAAAAGAGGGCATTTTAAAGTGCCAAAATCATCACACTACATAAAAACAAAATTTACGTTTCATATGCCCTTTAAAAAATTTTAACCAGTTTTAATCTGTGAAATCCATAATACTTTATACATTGTGAATACGAAGAAATCACTACGTATATAGCACTTTGAATCTTAAGGTAACCTAATCGTTTCAATCTGATTCAGGTTGTGAAACGTACACATCTGACATTGAAATATCTTAAACAATATCTCATAGATGTTTAAAGTGCTTATATCACTTGTGGGGTTTCAACGTACTTAAATAGGGCAGAAAAAATCAGTTGACAACTTATTTTGCCGTTTTTGATTTAGTCAAATAGTTCCTGACATATTGGCTTCTGAAAAATTTCCGTCGTTCATTTTAACACCTTGGGGGCCTGGGACTCAGGAATGAGTCAATCCAAAACAACTACGTTTCGGCTTATTGATTCACAGAAACATATATTTGATTGAAAAATCGAAATGTCGAGCTCACGCCCGTTTTCCAGTACGCACGTCGCACGAGAGTTCCAACTAAGAAGACAGTCGGCTTAGGTTCTTGAGTATTCACATTTACCCCAGTCTCCCTATCCGTGTAAGAAATAACTAGACTTCTGTAATATATTAAAGATGGCGGTCAGCGAAGAGGCACATGGCGTTGATAGCAGGAATCCCTTTGGCTTCTTATTGGCCGATAAATTAATCACTTTCGCATGACGTCTCTTTATCTGGCTGTGGCGATATTATATGTGGTGGCACAAATATAATCGCTGAGTACGGATTGATTTTATTATCGCGCTTTGAGTATTCAACTCATTCTATTTTGCTTAACGTGCACAGCAAACTCTTCAGGGAGTTAAACTTTAATTTTCATTCACAACAATACGAAGCTGCTGGAAGGCCAGTGTAGTTGCATTTTTCGCAACTGGTCCCGGTTTGGTCTTAAAATGTATATATTCTACACTCGGATTTTCTTTCACCAAAAATCTCTATAACAATACGACACTTTGATGTGCGAATAGGACTATAAACATCATTTTATTAAAATTTGAGAGTGATTCGTCTAAACTTTCAAATCTATTTCATTATTTTTTTATTCCCAATAATAATATATTCATGTGGCGACAGATCATCTTGACAAGAGAAGTGCTAAATTTATCGGCCAATCATGTAGATGGGCAATTCCATGCTAATGGTGACATTCATAAAACAAAATAAAGTTGTCAGGAACTTTAAAACAACAAATTTTGATAGCATTATTCAAGGCCAATAGGAAAGTCAATTTGGATCGAATACTGCCATTGGATTGCTTCTGTGCTCTGTTCAATCATTTGTTATCTCAGTTGCCAATATTTTAATCCTCCAGAGATAAATAATTATCACCTACTATTTTCTCCTAGATGTTTATTCAATTATTTTTATAAGGTGGTGTGAAATATCTGCCCAAGTCATAGCCTCTTTAATAAAAATAATTGTAGTCTTAAATTGTAATCACTACAGGCATTATTTTTTATGTCTGAGAGGCAATTAAACACGTTTATGGACTGGTTTATAACGAACGCTTAAGATGTAACATGAGTCACGTAACATGAGTCACAGACATTATGTAACTGTTCTACCTATTGTCATTTAAAATTCAACTCATTTTTATGCAAATAGTTTGTCTATCATAAAATCTCTAAATTCAAGATAGATTCTGTTTTCTCCCACTTCTAATTTCTGAAGAAAGTTCAGAAGAAGTTAAGTACATTTTAGGTGATGTCACTGTGGTGTAACAAGAGTCACACACCACTCTATTGTCCTAATTAGTGGCATTGTACAATCAAATATTCCATCCTCACCATGATTCAATACCTTAGGACCTTAGGTGTCTACAGACAATAGTTGAAGTGTTAAAATAAATAAATCATTAAACTAGATCGGAATTGATCCATTTTTTTGTTCAAAATGTAACATGAGTCATCATGGAATTGCCCAGAAGCTGGTGAGATTCCTGCTAATAACGCCATGTGAAGCGGCGAACGTTCCTTGTAAGGAAAACTTGACGGAGCTTATGTACACTGTACGACGTCGTACGTCATGTTATTTCATTTATGAGGTATATGCTAAAACCTCAGTGCCGGTGAATAGTGTAGATATTACCTCGCGGCTCGGTGAATATCCAGCACTATATTCACCTCCATTTTGGTGAACAATTTTAAACTAACCTTTTTTTACTTAAATATCAGTTTCAGAAAAGCAGATAAAAAGATTATACTTCAGGTTTTTACATCTTGACTCCAGGGGCTGCGGAACTTTGAGGTAAACTACTGTAATTCTACCACTGACCTGCCAAGAGAATTGCATTATCATTATTTGTGACGTGTTATATTTTTCTTATTATTTAGTCGGGAAGATTTTGGTAGAATTCCTGAATTAGCGATCAACCCTTTGAACGAAAGAATTATCGATTCATTTTACTTTGAATGTAACGAGAATGAGTAAGCATCGCTACAGTCAACAAATATGGGGTTCAGAAACATTTTCTGTATGAGTCACCCTGCGAGCAGAGCCTTATAAATACTCGCCGCTGGCAACTCATAAAATAAGGCTCTGCCGAAATCAAGTCAAATCTTTGTCGAACATGCGTGACAGACCGCAGACGTTGCTAAGGAGTGGATGGCAAGTGGGCGTGTAGTAATTAAAGTCGGGCATTCATTGGTTATATCTTTCTCAGTGTTGACCAATCAACGTATAGAGTATGCGTTCCATAGCAACGGCGAACCAAGGGGCTCAGATTTGGCAAGCGCTTTTCCTCTAAACTCAATGCGTGCGATCTAAAAACCGGTTTGGTGAGAGAAAACGAGATTGACTAGTCCAGAAGTTTGGACTGCGGCGACTTAAAAGATTCGACTCGATCTCGGCAGAGCCTTATTTTACGAGTTGCCAGCGGCGAGTATTTACAAGGCTCTGCTCGCAGGGTGTGCATGAGTATATGAGCTGAACGAATGTCAGTGCATATCGTTGCATTAAGCCCTAATCAAACGAGAACGCAAGTCATCGCAATTTGGCAGTCACGAATTCCTGTGGCGGTCTTCGAACTCTCCAAATTAACAAAATAAAGGTTTCATGAGTTTTTTAAACAAGTTTTAACTTTATCACGGTACATGATATTTTCGAGAAACTATTCAGAGCGGCTGGCTGAGATAGCGTGACTGCCAACTTGCGATGACTTGCGTTCTCGTTTGATTAGGGCTTAATAACACCAAGCTCGCAAACGTACCACATGCACCACATGTATTTAATACTACCAAAATCAGTGGAGTGCTCGTCACGCCTTAAATAGCGACGCAGCCTAACGCAAAAGAATGTGATCACGTGAGTGAGGTAAAAAGGGGAGCACGGGTGGCGTGTGCTGTTAGCGCGTTGTCTCTTGCTAACTCGCGGGGATATTGTTTACAAGACTCAATTATAAATAGGTGATGGCAGCAATTGCCGGCAGTTAAAAACAACTTCAAAATGAACGAAAATGTGAGAAAAGCTGGCGGAACACCCGTAAAAACGTCGGAGGAATATGTAATGATGTCGTCTCTGTGCCCTGCCATACAGTACAACGAAGTCCATGGGGCGACCAAATCATACTGATTTCTAAATCTGGCGAACGAAAAACTTGGTGAACGAAGTCAAAAAGTATTTTGACTGCGAAAGGAAAGTACACCACAGGGAGGAATTTACGTGTTTGGTCACTGAGAAGCCGGCTTTCTTCAAACAAGCCCAAGAATTCTCGACTAAATGAGGCCTAAATGTTTTTCAAAACGCTGAATTGAATCCGCCGAAAAGAAGGCGGCCCCGGCCCGACAACGGCAATCCAGTTTCCGTGAATTTGATATAATTTGAATACTAAGCATTCACAGATATTTATTAAAAGTCTGTTTATGTTAGTAATTCGACAACGTATTTGGAATTGAATGTTTTGATTGTTTTCAGTTTGGGTCAGTCAAGCTGAACTAAATATTCAGAAAAAATTGAGCCTGACTACGCGCGATAAACTAGATAGATAGAAAATTTTATTTAAACACGCTAACGACGTCAACAAAAGCTGGTTTCCACGAAGGGCGTGAGTGAAGACGGGGTCCGAGTTAAAAATGCGCCATAATGTGGCTCATTTTTGGTAGCTGTACCAGGGCCATTTGTTCCCGCCATTTTGTTTTTGGCTGCCACCTTGGCCCTGGAATGTCCTCGTTGTCGAGCTTGGGACTCATGTGAGTCGAGTTGTGGTTGATGTCTCCTGTGTTTCGAGGGTTTTGAATTTCACCGGCTATATAGATCGTCGCAATGGATGAACCAGGGGGAAATCTAATTCTAGTAAGAAATATTATTGCCCAGCATACTGCTTTAAACAAAACCATAATACAAAATAATTTTGAAAATATTTACTAGCGTTTACATGAAGGTGACTTAAATAGGTCTTCGTATAGGTTTTCAGGGTCATTTCTGTAAATCACTCTCAATTCGTCAGACTTTATGCCACAAAAAAAAAAATAGATATCGTTAGAAATCTCTTAATTTGTAGAATACAATGGTGTCTTTGGTTTTGTGATAAACACAAACCGTTAATAGTTGTGAATTTTTTAATTAAAACCAGAGGGCTTCGCTCGGGGCGACTCGAATAAAAAGCGTTTTATTTTGTTCAAAACCTTTTTTTGTAATTTGATTCCGAGAAAAATTTCGGTGTCAGCCTTTTTTGATATGTCGAGTTTTGCCGATTTTATTGACGACCAAAGTTAAAAATGCTGTTTTTCGACCAACATTCGGAGAAAATAAGTCATAAATTCGAAACCAGGCAATAAATAAAAAAAACGCTGACACTGTTTTGCTGGACATTTATCTCGGAATCGAACTGCGAAATTTTTTTTTGAACAAAATGAAACGCTTTGTTCTTAAGTCGCCCCAAGTGAAGCCCTCTGGTTTTAATAAAAAAATTCACAAGTATTAACGGTTTGTGTTTATCGCGAAATCAAAGACACCGTTGTATTCTACAAATTCATAGCTTTCTAACGATATCTATTTTATTTTTGTGGCATAAATTCTGACGAAATGAGAGCGCTTTACAGAAATGACCCTGAAAACCAACACGAAGACCTTAACTAGTTACAAAAATAGAAAGTGACAAGGTAATATAGATCTTAGCTGATCCGTGGTCTAACATCTGTCGTATGGCGGTTGCCTGCAGTTCTTTGATATGAGTGATAGGCGCAGTCGAGTTGGCTTTTGTTGATAGGCAACGAGTTGTCTAATTGTTTTAGTATACAAGTAAATTAAAGTGTTTATAATTAATTAATTTATTATTGAGTCGGTTTTCTTTGTTCTTTCGAGGGCTTTGTATCGCATAAAGCCCTTGAATACTAATTAGATAAGAAATGAAGAAAAAAACTAGGAAAATCTTTGTCCAAGGTAGAAAAAAAGACAAAAGTTTGTTGGAAAACCTCCTCAATAATAAATTAAGTCAGATAAATCCCTCGAACGTCGGGATGTATGCGATATAAAGCCCTCGGACGCTGCGCGTCCTCGGGTCTTTATATAGCATAAATCCCTCCTTCTCGGGATTTATCTATTACATATTAATATACCTGAACCTGTTGGGTTTTTTTCAGTGAACAAGAAGGCTGTAACTTCAGAGACTTTATGAAAACGCTAGCCCATTTTCGACAATTTTCAAAAAAGGGAGCGAACCCATTAAACACGGAAGAGGAAAAACTGAAGTGTACGTATCTTAAAGATTTGATGCTTGCCATGGTGGAAATTATAAACATGAAGTTAATTTCTGTGCATTTTTATAGTTTATTTTTATTTTAGAAAAAAACAAAACTATAAGAATCATTATTTATATAATCATTATATCAGAAATTATTTTATGTTTGTACGTATTTTGTTTACTTTACGTGCATGAAAATTACGAAGGGGGCATTTCAGAATATGTTACAATATTGACAAGGAAGTCATGCACCAATTACCTACCTTAACGTTTTAGTACTAATTTATCTTTTGTGTGGGACTCTCGGACCAGTCTAAATATTTCAGTGTTTTCCGCTTTTTCGAGCTTGGACGTCGCGCAGGCGCAAAACGTTTGGCAGCGGTGTTGATTTCGCCAGTTTTTGTAGTCAATTTGGCCTTTTACATCGCAAAGAATCTGACGAAAAATCGCCGATTGTCGGTGATCGATGTTTCCATTTATTAACTGTTGTTGCATCGGCGACTGTTGTAATTGTTATAAAAGTTGAACCAGGTTCAAATTCTACAACAGTCGCTGATCGATCGCCAATTGAATTACAACAATTAGAACGGCAGTGGCTTTGGTTTTCATATAGTATAATAATTGTGGTAATTCAGCCGGCGATCATCGCTGATCAAGTCTTACAACAATTACTCGGGTAATTGTTGTAAGACTTGATCAGCAATGATCGCCGGCTGAATTACCACAATTATTATACTATATGAAAACCAAAGCCACTGCCGTCGATACTTAAATGTCACTCCCAAGTGTCTTTTTTTAATGCAACTAATCCTTTGAATCTCTTCAGTCATTTTTAGCATTTATGATGTCGATAGAGACGGCAATATTGGCAAAGACGATTTGTTGAAGGTATATATAGACTTAGAAATATTGATTACTCAATGGTGAATACCGCCTGCGTACGATTTTTATCCACGGGTCGTGATGTATATTTATTGTTATACTCTTGCTTTTCATCTGACATACATACATAGTATACACTGTGATAAGCTGTAGCCTACATGTAGTGTATGTGGTTACGTTTGCGAGCTTGGTGTAATGTAACAGACGTTTGTTGGACGTTCGTCAAGCTCAATTATTCAGAAAATATTTTCTTATCACATCACTTTAACTATACTTCTCAGACTCATGAATAATTCATGAGCTAATTAGCCAATCAAAAACACGTATTTCGTCACGTGCGTGAGTTGCGAAACCCCAGTAATAAACGAAAAATTGAATTAATAATTAGAAATTAGATAATAAACGCTTTAAACAATAAAAAGCGTACATTACAACATTTCTAAATTATAAAAACAGTCAAAACAAAGAAAACTGTATTATTACCACAATTCTAAATTATAAATGCAAAACTCAACACAGAAACCAATTACATCGCGCGATTTTCATAATTGTTCTCTCGAGTTTGTAAAACACTCAAGACAACAAAAACCACTCGGCCGTGCCGGCCTCGTGTTTTCATTGCCTTCAGTCGTGTTTTACAAACTCTCGAGAACAATTATAAAAATCGCTTGGTGAACAGCCTCGTGAATTCAATTGTTCTCGCGTGTTTGGAAACCCTGGTAAAACACTCGCACTCGTTTATGAAATATTACATCTCATATGCAAACACTCCACTAGGAGCACATTTGACTATGAATTTGCAACCACTTAGCTTCACTGGCTCAATGGGTTCTAACCGGTCATTTGGGACCTTAAGCAAGCTAGGATGACGACGGCAAATAAGTTACTACATTAAAAAGAAACCATGGATCAGGATATCGTATATTGTATGCTTTATGTATTTTGTAAGATATTTAAAAAGCAGCCATAGCTTCGACAACATGAGGTATGATTGATTAACGCCTAAGTAAACTAACAACTTTTGCCGTTCCTTGCCACAACATCGTCTTGAAAACGTGAAAACGCTTCAGTTGACGTTGTATGTGCAACGAGGACGTTGTTGTAATTACTCTTGGGACTGCAAATTATTCAACGTTTTGTTTTAGTTGAAAAATGCTATTGTACTTGGGTCGTCGTTGTGACGTTCGCGTTGTGCTTGCTTTTAAAGTCCCTATTAGAAGGTTGCGAACCTGTCTGGGACTCAGAAATCTTTTCTGAGTAATTGAGCTTGACGAACGTCCAACAAACGTGTTATTAATTAGTATATACTAAAACAAAAAACAATTCAACAGCCACTTCAGCCAGTCAGCCTTCAACAGTGTACAGTAGTATTACAGTATTAGAAAACTTATCTTATTGGATGATAAGTTGACAATATAGTGTATTTCATTTGTTTAGATCTTAGAGATGATGGTTGGAGTTAATATCGGGAAAGAACAATTGGATTTAATTGCTTGTCGAACTATCAAGGATGCAGACGAAGATATCGACGATACCATTGACTTTGAGGAGTTTAAGAAGGTATGCCTTTCTTTCTGTCTTTCTGTCTGTCTGTCTGTCCGTCCGTCCGTCCGTCCGTCCGTCCGTCCGTCCGTCCGTCCGTCCGTCCGTCCGTCCGACTGTCTGTCTGTCTGTCTGTCTGTCTGTCTGTCTGTCTGCGCGACATTTTTCGCCAAGTGGAAAACCGCCTTTATAGATCACATGCATTAAAACGTGGCTAATACTGGACGATATATATATATATATATATATATATATATATATATATATATATATATATATATATATAACAATTCGACAACGAGACCGAGTTTTCTATGAGCTGATAGTCAACGAGGCGAAGCCGAGTTGACTATCTGCTCGTAGAAAACGATGGCGAGTTGTCTAATTGTTTTAGTATCAACCATAAACAACTTTTCTTTAACGTAAATAACGAAAACACACAAAGTTTTCGTGGCGGCCATCTTGGTACTCCAAATCCGTCATCTTCGCTGGCTTCATTTTTTGGAGCTGGATGAGCAAGCCAGTTACATAGAGATCAGTGGACTTATCATGCACGTGCTGACGTCGACCCGTTCAGCTGGGCAAACCGAAGAAAAGCGCGGGAAAGTAGCAACTGTCTCTGAATTACATTTTCTTTAACGTTTTTTTGGTTCTGAAGGAGTGATTTTCTTTACATTTTCAGTTGAAAATGTGTAATAAATCGATTTTTTTCGATACCAAGAATTTTCAAGGTCTCACACCGCATTCTCAGCCTCATCCTTCGACAGATAACACAGACTTCGACCTTGATAATTCTTGATATAAAATAATTGTTTATTATTTAACAGGTCATGGAGTTAGAGGAAATCGAAACAAAAATGACGGTGCGATTCTTGAACTGACAGTTTTCCTTCGCGGATCAATCTTATTCAACTCACCAGTAAATGATGACGGATTTATAAGTGTATACAATATAGTTTTAAAATGCATGTGACATGAAAATGAAGTCTGTTTTATTTGAAAGGACACTTAAAATAGTAAAGTCTTTTGCAGAACAAACCAAAATATCTCAAAAACGAAGCAAGGAAATGGAAAACTGCAAAAGATGTTACTTCGTCATCTTCCGTGTTCTTTCAAATAAGACAAACTCAATTTTGATGTCATAGGCACTTTAATGTACAATTCTTTTCCCGCCGAGTTAGCTCAAATGTTCCAACGTTGTATAATATCGGGTAATAAATAAGTGCCTATGAAATGAAAAATTCATTTAATAGTAACTCTTATTTGAAAGTAGTTTTACGATTATGAAGATTGGTGTTGATATAACTCTTCTCACTTCGTTCTTTTTGTATTTATATTATAGTTATAGTTATAGTTATAGTTATAGTTATAGTTATAGTTATAGTTATAGTTATAGTTATAGTTATAGTTATAGTTATAGTTATAGTCATAGTCATAGTCATAGTCATAGTCATAGTCATAGTCATAGTCATAGTCATAGTCATAGTCATAGTCATAGTCATAGTCATAGTCATAGTCATAGTCATAGTCATAGTTATAGTTATAGGTAAGAGATAAAGCCCGAGAACGAGGGCTGTATGCTATATACAGCCCCGAGGACGCGAAGCGTCCGAGGGCTGTATATCGCATACAGCCCGACGTTCGAGGGATTTATCTGACTTAATTTATTATTGAGGAGGTTTTCCAACAAAGTTTTGTCTTTTTTTTTACCTTGGATAAAGATTTTCCTAGTTTTTTTCTTCATTTCTTATCTAATTAGTATTCAAGGGCTGTATGCTATATACAGCCCGCGGTACATCAAAGAAAGCCGACTCAATAATAAATTAGTTATAGTTATAGTTATAGTTATAGTTATAGTTATAGTTATAGTTATAGTTATAGTTATAGTTATAGTTATAGTTATAGTTATAGTTATAGTTATAGTTATAGTTATAGTTATAGTTATAGTCGTAGTTATAGTCGTAGTCGTAGTCGTAGTCGTAGTCGTAGTCGTAGTCGTAGTCGTAGTCGTAGTCGTAGTCGTAGTCGTAGTCGTAGTCGTAGTCGTAGTCGTAGTCGTAGTCATAGTCATAGTCATAGTTATAGTTATAGGTAAGAGATAAAGCCCGAGAACGAGGGTTGTATGCTATATACAGCCCCGAGGACGCGAAGCGTCCGAGGGCTGTATATCGCATACAGCCCGACGTTCGAGGGATTTATCTGACTTAATTTATTATTGAGGAGGTTTTCCAACAAAGTTTTGTCTTTTTTTCTACCTTGGATAAAGATTTTCCTAGTTTTTTTCTTCATTTCTTATCTAATTAGTATTCAAGGGCTGTATGCTATATACAGCCCGCGGTACATCAAAGAAAACCGACTCAATAATAAATTAGTTATAGTTATAGTTATAGTTATAGTTATAGTTATAGTTATAGTTATAGTTATAGTTATAGTTATAGTTATAGTTATAGTTATAGTTATAGTTATAGTTATAGTTATAGTTATAGTTATAGTTATAGTTATAGTTATAGTTATAGTTATAGTTATAGTTATAGTTATAGTTATAGTTATAGTTATAGTTATAGTTATAGTTATATTATCTAGTTATATTATCTAGTTCTATTCATATCTTCTATTCGTCTTCGTTCTCACTTCGGGACATTAAATCTTTCATGTTTGGGCCTCTTTAAAGGGACCGGTCATTCTTTATAACCAGGGTGGGGGCTGAATCACCCTGCGAGCAGAGCCTAATAAATACACGCCGCTGGCACCTCGTAAAATAAGGCTCTGTCGAAATCGAGTCGAATCTCTGTCGAGCATGCGCGAGAAACATTGTCAACCCGCTTCTGCTTAATATTAACTTAATCGAGTGGCGAGAGCGATTGGACAATTCATTCCCAGCATATCCTCCTACCTAGAATTACCAATAATCAGCAAGTGTGAAATGCCTAGAATTACCAATAATCGTTAATTTTAAAAACTAATTCCCAACCCCCACACCCCAACCCTAACCCTAACCTCTAAACCTTACCCTAATCCCTAACCCACAAGCCCCGGTGGCCGTAAACCTAACCACAACCCTCCGGGGAAAAAGTCCCACCCCTCAGACCCCGACCACCGCCCCTGACCCTGACCACCACCTCTCAGACCCCAACTACAACAACCTTACTTGTTTTTTAGTTACATCCAATTTAGTTCCCAGAGGTCACGATCTTTTTGGCTGCCAAATGATCGTGGCCTCTGGGGACGAGAATGTTGTGCATTGAAATACTTACCATATATATATATTTATATATATATATATATATATATATATATATATATATATATATATATATATATATATATATATATATATATATATATATATATATATATATATATATATATATATATATATATGTATATATATATGTATATATATATATATATATATGTATATATATATATATGTATATATATATATATATGTATATATATATGTATATATATATATATATATATATATATATATATATATATATATATATATATATATATATATATATATATATGTATATATATATATATATGTATATCTATGTATATATATTTGTGAAATTCATTACTAATTCATGAGTTTTGCAGCCAATCCAATTTCAGAAATTACGTCACATTTATACCCCTGTAAACCCCATACAAATTAAAACCAATGATGCTAATTAGTTACAACCACTAGTGGATGTATACTCTTCTGATACAACCACTAGTGCTTGTAACTAATTAGCATCTCAATATCCCAAAGGGATTTTTACTATTCATTCATTTCACAAGTTGTTTACAACACTCGCGTCCTTGTTGTATTGAATATACAATCACTCGCCTTCGGCTCGTGATTGTATATTCAATACAACACGGCCGCTCGTGTTGTAAACATTACATATATATATATATATATATATATATATATATATATATATATATATATATATGTATATATATGTATATATATGTGTATATATGTGTATATATATATATATATATATATATGTATATATATATATATATATATATATATATATATATATATATATATATATATATATATATATATATATATATATTTATATAATTAAATATGTGGACTTTGCCGATTAAAATATTAGAACAAGACGTCGTTTTTAGGTAGACCACGTGGGAAAAGGACTAAGGAGAGACTACACAGTAGATTTCGCTCGAGACTTTACATTCGTAAGTGAGAAAGCACGAGTAACTAACTATTGAAGAGCTAAAACAACCGTGATTTTGTGAGGATATCAAAAGTTTATATTTAAACTTCGAACGTCGCGTTTTGTTGGAGACCTGAACAAGCACCAATACAGTACAACGGGCTCAGATTTGGCAGTCAGTTTCCCCCTAAATTCAATGCGTGCGACTATAAAAACCGGTTTGACGGAAGAAAACGAGATTGACTAGTCCAGAAGTTCGGACTGCGGCCACTTGAAAGATTCGACTCGATTTCGGCAGAGCCTTATTTTACGAGTTGCCAACGGCGAGTATTTATATGGCTCTGCTCGCAGGATGGGGCTGAAGAGAAAATACCTTGGATCACATTTTTTTAACCCCACCATTTTTAAAACAAAAAAATGTTTTAACCCCACCAGTGTGAAACAGGGAAAAAAACATTTACCCCACTGCTATACACCGATTTTGTTAACACAAGATCCCAAGTTAACTCTTTTACTGCCCAAAGTAGAGGATGTTTTAAAGTGCCAAAGAGCATTAGTACACATTAATGCCTGCATTAAAGAGACGAAGGAAGTCAATGAAAAGCTTCTCAGTAGAAAAATGGAATTGTACGACTTAGAATTGAAACCAAGATCCTGGGCAAGCAGCGAGATCTTATAGAAACCTTTTGGGCTTTCCCCAAAGGTGGAAGATATAACCAAAGAAACTTAGTCAATAGCACTGGATATTCAGCATGTCATGCATTAACTAGAGAAATTTTGGGTTGATTATGCTGTACACTAATAAATATATACGCTATAAAAAGATTGTTAAATATTTTTTACCCCACCTTTTCCTCTATTAAATTTTCTTTCACCCCACCTCAAATATGTGTTCATTTTTTAATTACCACGCCATTTTCTCTTCGGTCCCCACCCCGGCCATAAATAATGACCGGTCACTTTTATATCTATAACAATCTCGTTCCCAGAGCCCACGTTCCTCTTACCCAGCGGGCGAGAAACGAGAGGCTCTGGGATAATCCGTTCACGCCATCACAGGATTCTTGTTATCCGGAAGAAGAGTTATATAGAGTTCACTGTGTTCATCAGCCAATGAAATATCGATGTGAAACGGATTATCCCAGAGTCTCTCGTTTCCCGGGTGGGGAACGTGGGCTCTGGGAACGAGATTGTATCATAATCTTTAGAATATTTTCAAGGAATTGCTCAAACAGGAGGTTCGTTCACAGGGGCCCCGCATAAACAGTTTGCCTGTATATATGTAAATATATTATTTTATGTATAACATGTAAATACATATTTATGGCAAAATAATGGATATGATTATGTTAGTGAATATAAAATAACTTACATTGGTTTAACTACATATATTTTGTCCTTTCTGTGGCTTTAAAATATCCATTTTGGCGGTTACGATGATCATGCTATAACCTGGACAGGCATGATCATCGTAACCGCCAAAATGGATATTTTAAAGCCACAGAAAGGACAAAACCAATGTAAGTCTATTCCCATTATTTTACCATAAATATGCATTTACATGTCATACATAAAATAATATATTCACACTTAATATTTCCAGGCAAACTGTTTGTGCAGGCCCCTGTGGTTCGTTCAGTTCTGTAAAGGATAGCTGCTCTCACTTCAAACATGACAAAATTTAAATCGCTCAGAAGCAAAACAGTCTTGGCATCGCATGGCCGCAAAATTTGCAATTGAACTTGAAAGATCTCGTCATTTTGATGACGTCGCATGAAAACAATCTTTATCACAAGAAGGAAGTGAGATGATGTTGATATTCTTTATTATGTTAAACTGCCTATGAAAGAAAACCATATCTGTCTTATTTGAGAAAAAAAACTCTTAAACACTTTTCGTCGTCAAAGTAACATCTTTTGCAGTTTTTTGTTTCCTTGCTCTGTAGTGTTTTCAGCTTGAAGTTGGTAAAGTTTTTTTCGTTTGCTTTTGCTTTACGTAAGTTTAGCCCAGAGAAAAACTCTGAGCTCCAGACGGGACAATAAACTGACACAATGAAAAACATTTATACTGGAAATTAACTGGGGAAACAGTTTTGTTTTCCCGAGAGTCTTGATATTTCCCGAGACTAATAATATAGAGGGCAAAATTACTCGAATATGACTGGCTAATGAAGAGGGCATTTTTTTGTAATTCAGGGCAAAATTAGTTGTACTTGATTGGTTCCTTGATCAGCAGTTCTTGCATGTGATTGGTTGCTTGGTTACTTAGCAACAGTGAACCTCAGAGGACTGACTTTTTTTCAACAAATCTGCAAAGTTTTTCGACCTGAAAATGCTTTTTTGTTTACTTTGAACTAATTTGAACGATTGAAGGAGTGTGAACTATTAGTGAAAATGAATACACTAGAAAATTTACGAACTTTTGCCTGTGTTTACAAGAAGAAAGCTACATGCACAGCGATAGAGCGAGGGAAATTTGTAATATTGCTGAGTACCGCCGTGATAAGGTACATGTACTTCGACATTTTCTGGACATAACGTAGCTCTTAAATAATTTTGCCCGCTATATTATTAACACCTAATCGCACGAGTTCTCGTAAAATTAAGGTTTAATTTCACTCGTGTTTTCAAAGTCTTACAAATTACCCTCGTCGCTTCGCGACTCGGGCAATTTTATAAAATTTTGAAAACACTCGTGAAATTAAACCTTAATTTTCCTCGGCCCCATGCGATTACCTATACGAAGTCGAGGGAAACATCGAGGCTCGGGGGAAAACAAAACTAACTGTTTCCCGCGGGAACAGAATTAAGTGTTTTGTTATATAGCTTGAGTTTCGCTGAATAATTTCGATGTTTATCAAGGGAAAGTACACAAAAGACAAACGCTATTAAGACTTACCAAAACATTTCGCCTGGCTTCGTAATTTCCCTTCAACCAAACAAATATGAGTCTCAGAACAAAAGAACAGCAATACATTTCTCTAGTTAATCTTAACATGCTTTGAAGACGTATAAATTTTCTTTTTTTCGTACCAAACAAGCTTTTGTTTATAGGAAACCGTGAAGAGTCAAAATTCTAGCGGGCAACAATTGAAAACTTACTGACCGAGCAGGCAATAAGTTCTCAATTGTTGCCCGCTCGGTAGACATTGAAATTTAGCTAAGGTCATGTGACCACAAACCAACCAATAACAGTCATCGTTGCATCCAGTGAAACTCTAGCTGTATAACAATGCGACTTGTAGCCCAATAATTAGTACTTGTGACACACGTACGGTTTGACTAATTCCCAGGTATAAATATCGAAAACAACCTCCGTCTACCATCTGTGTTCCAGTACTGGCTCAATGGCGAGAACGTCTGGCTGGCATTCGTAAGGTTGTGACAGGGGCGGATTTAGCGTAAGTCAAACGAGTCACGCGACTGATGTAATTTTTTTGCGAGCATAAGAAATTCCGACTCTACCTCCAGCTAGCAGACGCTGTAAAAATTGCGCAATCACAAGGCGACGGCATTTAACGCCCGCTTATCAAGAATATGGTTTCGGCGAAAGTTCGCCCGCGCGGGGTCTTTTTTCCGGGAGCGCCGGAGAGATGACCCTGGGTACTTGCATACCGATCTGCTACCTGCTAGATTGGGATTCTGGGCAATGGGTTCAGCGGCAGGCAGAGGTTGCGGGTTTGACTAACTTTCCCAGCAATTCGATTGGCTGCGACTGAATGTGACGTCAATTTGACTAACTTGCCATGAATGTGACGTCAATATGACTAACTTGGCTTGAATATGATTGGCTAATGCGTGATGCTAATGAATTCTGACTAACTTGACTAAAGTGCCTGATCGGTGAAGATAATGAATTCATCCACGCCAGGTTTGTCGCTTTGATCCTCGCTCAGGGTTGCCAGATTGGCCTTTTTGAGGCCAAATAACTCGAATTTGGCCTCTTTTTTTCTTGTTTGGCCTCGAAAAAAACATTTGGCCATTTGGCTACTTTTTGGCCTCTTTTCACTTTTGAACAATCACAGAAAATTAGATTAATTATAAAAATATTTAGTTCTAAATTATGCAGGACTCGGATGTACCTACGCGGTTGGGGACTTGGGGTCGCTAAGCTCTGGGAACGAGATGTGATAACTGACCAAATAGATTACTGGCTCACATTAACTGCGTTAGTCACTGATCTATATATAGATCACTGATCTATTTAGCATTCACAATTCACATTATTAATGGCGTCCAAATGGAAAGGTTCATACGATAGTGGAAGAAAATATAGTAAAGCATGGGAAAGCAAATTTATTTGGGTCACGAAGGCTTCGGACGGGAGTCAAGATGCCTTTTGTAAACTGTGTCATGTGTCGATAAAGCCCAAACAAGCGAATTTGACGAAACACGAAAAAACTGACAAACACGTGCAGCGTGTCAAACTGTGTAATTCAACGAAACCCCTCCAAGTCGTACGTGTCCCGAAGCCGAAGGTTGCTGACGAAATCAAGATCGCAGAGGTGGAACTAGCCGTAACAATGGCATGTCATTCAGCGCTTTTGACGATGGATCATCTCGGGGAGGTAATTGCCCGCAACGCGAAGGGAAGCCAACTCGAAAAAATTAGACTACACAGGACGAAGTGCACACAAATTTTGACGAGTGTTGTAAGCCCAGCACTGAAAGAGAAGCTGATAGCTGATGTTCGAGGAAAGAAGTTCTCATTGATTGTCGATGAAACAACCGATGTTGCTACGGAAAAGCAACTCTGCGTTATGGTCCGGTACTACAGCGAAGCCGAGAGGCCCGAGAAGAAGATTGTCACAGCGTTTGTTGACCTGGTTTCTGTTGTCCACGCATCCGCAGACGACCTTTTTAAAGCCATTCAAGATTGTCTGGGTAAATTTAGCCTCCACTTGGTGGACTGTGTTGGCTACGCTAGTGACGGTGCTTCTGTGATGGTTGGTAAGCATAATTCAGTGTGGACAAGGATAGCTGCTGTTGCTCCCCAGTGCGTCAAGGTGACCTGCGTCTGCCATTCATTGTCCTTGTGCGTAGAACACGCGTTTGAGAAACTGCCCTCGACTCTTGGATTCCTTCTGGCAGAAATTCCCAAGTGGTTTTCCAAAAGCACCATCAGAAGAGAAGCATACAAGCAGCTTTACGAAACCATGAGTCCCGACGATGACCAAAAGGCACCTTTTGAAAAATATTCAAAGACAAGGTGGCTGGTGAGAGGAAAGGTCATCTTCCGTATTCTCATGAGTTGGCATGAGTTAAAAGCATACTTCCTGATAGCACAGCCAGCAACCAACCAGAATGCACGTTACAAGGCGCGTATCCTTCTGGAGATGCTCAACGATCCGATCCTGTTTCTGTATTTCCACTTCGTGTCACCCCTGGTTACAGAGTTCGATAGGGTGAATGCTTTCTTTCAGGCCACAGATGCTGATCCCGAAGAAATGTACACAGAGTTGAATTCCCACAGCAAAAGTCTACATGGGAGAGTTTTTGATCTCGAAGGAAGACCACTTCCCATTGAGAAGGTTGATTTTGGCGCGAAGTTCCAGTTCGAAGCAACGAAATATATCTCTTCCCAACAAGACAAAGTGGCTGCTGGGGCTAAGGTTCTTGAGGTAATAAAAAATAAAAATAATTAATTAATAGTGTAACCTGGTATTTATAAATTATATTTCAGATTTTTCATGTGTTCTGGCCTCTGGGCCACAACTTTAATCCAAGCTTCCATGCAGTTTAGTGTGAGTGTCCTCCTTCATTAAATTATAACGTATTCTACTTTAGGTGAAAAAACGGTGTCTAGATTTCCTTCTGGAAGCTGTCAAGCAAGTGGAGAAGCGTCTACCTGATGCTGGCAATACCTTTAAAGGTCTCAGAGCCTTACATCCCTCGAAGGTCCTTGATGCAACAAGAAGGGTCCCTTTCAATCAGCTGCCACTCCCTGGTTTACGAGAAGACAAATCCGACGTGATCGAGGAGCAGTACAGAAGGATTGTACACCGCAACTGGAAAGAGGATCCAATTTTCAATGGGGTCATACCAGATGCAACAGTGGCATTTTGGTCCCAGATTCTTGGCTTTCAAACATCTCTCGGGGACAAGCCGTTCAATGAATTGGCAACCTATGCCCTGAACTGTCTGACCAACCCCGTGAGCAATGCAGTGGTGGAAAGAACCTTTTCCTTGTTGGCAGCGGTGAAGAACAAACAGCGAAATAGGATGGGCTTGGAGTTGTTGAATGCAATCCTACGCATTCGCTGCGATTTCCAATTCAGCGAGAAATGCTGCATAAACTTTAAGGTGACGAATCGGATGCTAGAGCTGTTTACTGCAAAACAGTTGTATGGCACATGAGATAAGAGGGTATAAAAATAAACTATCATTTATACGGGACAAAACAATGATATTAGAGTTGATTTACATTAGACAACAATCTACAAATGTAAATAGTACCAAATACTAGCCTGTATACAAGCTGCAGTCATGATTCATACTGTACCATTGCTAATAAGATTATAAGTTCTACAAAATATTTTTATTATTGTTAAAGGTTTCGTTTCTCATTAAAATACAAACGTTTGTTACGTGTTTGTTAGATTAACCTTTTCGATTCTATGAACCACAAGTCCACAACCTCACTCACACAACTCACAGCCTCGTACCCAGGCGCTAAAGAGAAGATCTGAGCGCGCTTAGCACAGATTCCGATCCAAGCCCCACGCGCGCAGGCGCGCTTAGCTCTTCTCTTTAGCGCCTGGGTACGAAGCTGCACAACTCACACAACAACAAAAAAAGCACTGGGTACGACCTGCAGGCTACCAGCCCCAGTACCGGACAGCGTAGGTGCTAAAAACGGAAGTTTGGCCTCTTTTTACCAAATTTGGCTACTTTTCAAATCATATTTGGCTCCAAGCCCTTGCTGGACCTGGCAACCCTCTCCTCGCTTTGATCGGTCATGGCTTCGCCTTCGGTAAGCGTTTTCGAACGAGTATCATCTGCTCTTCAGAGCAACGACGATCGTTTGCTGCGACAAATCTATAACGATATATCATCTCGACTGAGCAGCCAGCAGATGGTTTCTTCTGTGGAACATTTTTAAATGTCCTTTTAAAAGTGCAATTCGTAGTACTTCAAGCTTCCTGAGTAGGAACTTGGGCGCTGAGACCTTCATTCCACAGCATGCAAAAGCAAAGGAGGGAAAGGCTTGTGTCTCTGTGAGGTACGTCAACAACTTAGCTTATTTTATCAGTATTCAGTTTAAGGAAACTGTAGTATTATGTTCCTCATTTTTTCTGCCTGGCTTCTTTGATTTTGTGTCGGCTAAAGTGCTACGTGAACTCATTAGCATATATGGCGCTCAAATTGACAACATCTGGACGGTCTGGTTTGTTTGTTGTGATATAAATATTCAAATGAGTAAAATCAACGATCCGTCATAAAAGGACTCGTTACATAGGCCGCATATCAATACTATTTATCGAAATAAGAATGTATAGTAAGGTAAGTTTACTACCGAAATATTGAGGAAATAATACTATCAAACCCTATAAACGTTTTTGTCAGGGCCTTACTCGAAAGGACCTTGGCTTCGATCTACACGGTATACACTATTTCTCAATATTTCGGTAGAAAACTAGCTTTTATACTGTATTTGGTCGCATATACGGTATTGTCAAGATAACATTTACGCATTTTTAGTTGCAAATCTAAGTCCTGTATAAGATTTATTGATCTTACTTAGAACCTGTACCCTCAGACCTCGTGGAGGTGAAGTCTATAAGAAATATGACCCTGGCTTCCGCTTGGCCAATTATTATAAGGTCGATTATATATATATATATATATATATATATATATATATATATATATATATATATATATATATATATATATAATTAAAATTATAGGCTACGGTATAATATATATATGTAATATATTGTTATATATTTATTAAGGTATCTTAGCAATAGATTACAGAAAGATAAATTAAGCCTCTCAACACAGAGGTGCAACAACTCAAAAACCACAAAACGGTTGAAAGACCGTGCCTACGACAGTTCGCGTCATTATACGCCATATACAATAGTTTAAATATCATAACAATCATAGCTGAACCTCAACGAGTGCTAGCCACTCAACACTATTCCCCCTTATAAATAGAGGGTGAATGTCCGTTCAGTTAAGTCTGAAGTTTTATCGATCGTGCATAGTCTTGCATCCACATCGGGGCTCTCCTTTCTCGATGTGGTCTCCTCGGGAGTGGACCTTCTCCCGCTTCCACATCTGTTTCTTCTGGAACGTCACCTTGGGACATTCCCAAGTTCCCTGGTTCGTCGTGGATTGTTTCTGGTGTTTCCGGTGTATCCCCTGTGGGTGACTCTGGAAAGTAGCTTGACCATGGAACATCACCTTGGGACATTCCCAAGTTTCCTGGTTCGTCGTGGGTTGTTTCTGGTGTTTCCGGTGTATCTCCTGTGGGTGACTCTGGAAAGTAGCTTAACCCTGGGTTAGTAATCCCTTGGGTTGGCTTTTTGCGCATGCAATGGTTCCTTGCCGGTAGTATCTCCACAACATCTTCGTCATCACTTGACTGATCACTGCAATCCGGTGCGCGATTAGCCTTCGTTTTCTGATAAGTCTTCTTAACGTCCCTCTTGGGTGTTTCTGGAGTTGTCTTTTGACTGGTTTTGTCATCCTCTTTCCCAGGTAGCCGACAAGGTTTAAGCCTATTGAAGTGAACTACCATCCTCTTTCTCCCCCGACCGACTTTCTGGATACGGAAAACAACGTCCGACAGTTTCTTCACAATCGTGTAAGGGCCATGCCACGGTCTTGCCAGTTTTCTTGACAAGCCTCTCCTTACAAATGGTTGGTGTAACCACACTTTATCTCCAACCTTGTAACCAGACTCTGTTGACATGCTGTCGTAGTAGTCCTTGTATCGCTTGGACAATTTACCGGTTCTTGTTCTTGCTAACTCATGTACTCGTTGTAGCGTCTCTTTCATTTTTTGGACATATGTCGGTACATCTTGGATCAGTAAGCCCTGGTCGGTTGGTCCCTCTACCATTACATCGATCGGTATTCTTGCTTCCCTCGCGAACAACATCTTATGGGGGGTAAAACCAGTTGAAGATTGGACAGCCGTTCGGTAAGCCAAGAGCACATGCGGAATCCACTCGTCCCAGTCGTCATGATTGTCGTTAACCACTTTCGACAACATATCCTTGATAGTCCGGTTGTTTCTCTCCACCAGGCCGTCGCTCTGGGGATGGTATGGTGTCGTTCTGGTTTTCTTGATCCCGAGAAGTTTGCATAATGCCTGGAAGACTTTACTTTCGAATTCCCTTCCTTGATCGGTGTGTAAATACTGCATTACTCCAAATCTCGAAACCCATTCTTCCATCAGTTTCTTCGCTACCGTTTCAGCTTCGTGGTCGCTTATGGCGAACGCTTCCGGCCACTTAGTGAAGTAGTCATTCACTACAAGGATGAATCGGTTGCCTCGTTCGGTTGTTGGGAGTAGACCTACGATGTCCATTGCTACCCTCTCCATAGGGTAACCGCAGCGACTGGTCACCAATGCCGCTCGTGGTTTCTTCCTGGGGGGGTTTCTTTGTGCGCATTTCTGGCACCTTCGACAGTAGTTCTCGACGTCGTCGCGCCACCCTTTCCAATAGAAACGTGACTTGATCCGTTCACACGTCTTGGTAGTCCCTAAGTGACCGGAGGTAGGTAGGGCGTGACTCAGTTCAAGTATCTCCTGGACCATCTTTTGGGGCAGGCATACTTGGAGAACTTTTGTGGTTTCATTTTCCAACTCGTACTCTCGACACAATACTCCGTTTACCAGCTTCAATCGTTTAAATTGACTCCAAAAGCTCCCCGTCTCTGGGCTAGCACCAGAAATCTCGTTTCTGCTGGGTCTGGCTCCGGATTCTACCCATCTTACCACTTCCTTGAGTATGGGGTCATCACGCTGCAGGAGAACCAACTCATCATTATCCCAGCGGCAGGCCCATCCATCGCCTTCAGTGACGGCACAAGTAGACAATTGACTCGAACTCTGACTGTGATCCTCTACCATCTCGTCTGGCTCGGCATCTTCCTTAGTCGGTATCCGTGACAATCCGTCTGCATTCCCGTGTAGTCGTCCTGGACGGTGTTCGATTGAGAAGTGAAACTCTGCTAATCTTTCTAACCAGCGGGCGACCTGTCCTTTGGGTTGCTTGAAACTTCTCAACCATGTTAGCGCACTATGGTCTGTTCGCACCGTAAATTCCCTCCCAAGAAGATATGGCTCGAAATGTTCCATGCCCCAGACTAACGCGAGCAGTTCCTTCCTTGTGGTGCTATAATTGCGCTGTGATTTGGATAGTGCCTTGGCGGCGTAGGCTATTACTCGCTCCTTCCCGTCTTCGACTTGCGACAGCACAGCTCCTAGACCAGTGTCGCTGGCGTCTGAATCCAGGATAAAAGGACGGTCGAAGTTGGGGTAGGCTAAGATTGGTGAACTTGTTAGTCGATCTTTTAGGATATCGAAAGCTGATTGGCATTCTGACGTCCACTTGAAGTTCGCTCCCTTCCTTTCAAGACCATAAAGTGGAGATGCGATGTCGGCGAAGTTGGGTACGAACTGTCTGTAGTATCCAGCACACCCTAAGAAGGAACGTAGACTGGATACATCATGCGGCTGAGGGAACTCCTTGATAGCTTTCACCTTCTCTGGATCCGTCGCGATACCCTTCTGACTAACCACATGTCCCAAAATCAGTGTCTCCGTCTTCAACAATTGACATTTCTTTGCATTCAGCTTCATTCCCGCGGCTTCGAGTCGTTCCAGTACAGCTTCTAATCTGCGGTTGTGTTCCTGGAAATCCTTTGCAAAGATGACAATGTCGTCAAGGTAAACTAGGCAATCTGTCCAGGTAAGGCCATTTAAAATGGTGTTCATAGCGAGTTGGAATGTCGCTGGAGCATTGGTTAATCCAAACGGCATTCGTTTGAATTGGAAATGTCCTTCTGGGGTCGAGAATGCTGTCTTTTCTCGGTCTTCTTCCCTCACTCCCAATTGCCAGTAGCCACGGACGAGGTCTAGATGGGTGAAGAAAACAGCACCAGAAAGAGCTTCCAATACGTCGTCACATCTGGGCAAGGGATATACATCCTTCTTTGTTACTTGGTTCAGCTTTCGATAGTCCACACAAAATCTTGGAGTGCCGTCTTTCTTTCTTACCATTACCACTGGTGCTGACCAAGGTGATTCGGACACTTCAATGACGTCGCTTTCGAGCATTGTCTCAATTTCTCTGCGTGCTTCTTCCCTCTGGTGATACGGTAGTCTACGCACTGTCGCTCTGATAGGCCTAGCTTCGCCTGTCTCGATGAAATGTTGGCTCGTTTTCAATTCTCCTAGGTCAGTCTTTCCTCTAGAAACTGCGCCACTGTGCTGACTTAGTATGTTGTATACCGTCTCCCTCTGATCTTTTGACAACGATGGGTTCTCTATCTTAAATAAATTAGCCATTTCTTCCATCGTCTCTTTGTTGCGTTCCCGACGACTTGTCACGGATGCATATGTCTCCTTTACCTCCGAATTGCTGATACCTTGGCAAACGTGATAACATGATTGTTGATCCTCTGTCGTTTCTTCTTGTTCGGTTTCTACTAGTGGAAATAGCTTCCCAACTGTGCTACCTCTGAAGATCCTCACCGGCTTGGATAGGGGGTTGAATACTCGGACAGGGATTCCACCCTTGTTCACTGTTGCCACGACCTTGATGATACCTACCGAGTATCGGTTCTCAAATCTCGGTTCAGGTTCAAGTACTCCAGTTGTTTTACCAACGACACTGGCCTCTTCCACGTTACAACAAACGTTTACCATACATCTGGGTGGTATGGTAACTGAGGATGCTACCGCGACATGGCAAATCTTTCTAGCACTCGTCGAATCCATCTTGCATTCTAGGGCTCCAATCTTAATGGTTTCCCTTTCAAAGTCAATAACACAATTATTCTTCTTGAGGAAGTCAGCTCCTAGCAGCAACTCTTGGGCCAGGTCTTTGCACACGTAAACTCGATGTTGAATAACGGTATCTTCAATCTTTATATCGATTTCTGCGATTCCACAAATAGCTAAGGGATTGTTGTTTGCTCCTAGTATTGGTTGATGCGATGACCACATGCTGGTAGCTTTGCTCTTTGTTCTATAGAAGACGTCCGAATGTATTAGCGTGACCGCTGCACCGGAGTCCACCAAGGCGTTGACGTGGTGTTGGTTTATTTCACACTTGATAAATGTCGCATTCCCCATCGCCGCACTCGATACGCATTTTGGTGGATTCATAATCTCCGGGTTGACTGGCGCGGGCGGAGTCACCATCGGTAAGACCCCGCCCTGTTGGCGTTTCCCTGATCACTTCCGGATTGGTTGGTGTTTCTGTCATCAACTCTGGATCGGCATTCTCGTTGGTAATGACCTTGTTTCCCACACTTGTAGCAAATAACTGAACGCTTCCCTGGTGTTTTCGGAGCCGTCGTAGCTTCTAGTAATCTTTCCATCAACTTCGTCTGCTGGTCGAAATAATTCTTCGCCCATGCTGGGATATCGTCGTTTCTTGCGCCCGCCGTATTTACGCCAGCGGTTGACGTCACATCAACAATGTCGGCCATATTGATTCTTGCATCTCGGTGTTTGTTTTCTATGGCGTGAAGGCTCTCCAGTCTCAGGCCCGTAGAAAGTGCTTCGTCCAAACTTGTGGGACTTGTTTGACTTACTCCGATGCGTAATTCCCTCGAGTCGAGCGCACTGATAAACTTGTCAATGATCTCGTCCTCGATAAACGACGAATCTTTTCCCGGATACGCTCTTGCTGCCAATCTCCGCAAGTTAGTCGCCAAATCCACGAGTTTTTCTCCTTTTTCCCGTTTCCTCTGACGAAATGCTAATTTGTGAACGACTCTTTCTTGCGGCGGTGTCATCTTTTTGTTCAGGGCTGCCAGTAATTCTTTGTAGCTCGACTTTTCCTCGGTGCTTAACGTGATGTAAACCGTTTGGGCTCGACCTCTCAAGGAAACTGCTAGTTGCTGACAGCGTTGGTCTTCATTCCACTGGTTTATCTCTGCGCACAACTGGAAGTGGTTCAGCCATTCCTCCCAAGGCCCGTCTTTGTAGACATCTGGTTTCGCCCTGGAGTTTACCACTTGCTTTGCCACTGACTCAACGGACGGCGTCCGACCTCGCATTTCTTCCTCCATTTCTTTAAGACGTTGGGTAAGTTCCTCTACTTCTATTTCGAGGTTTCTTTCTTTCTCAGCCATCCCACCGCTGCCACCAAATGTTATATATTTATTAAGGTATCTTAGCAATAGATTACAGAAAGATAAATTAAGCCTCTCAACACAGAGGTGCAACAACTCAAAAACCACAAAACGGTTGAAAGACCGTGCCTACGACAGTTCGCGTCATTATACGCCATATACAATAGTTTAAATATCATAACAATCATAACTGAACCTCAACGAGTGCTAGCCACTCAACAATATCAACAACGAGTTTGAGTGTTTCATCAGGGGATCCAAACACGAGAAAACATGATGAAAGCACAAGGCCGAAGGCCGAGTGGTTTTATTGTTTTCGAGTGTTTGGATTCCCCTGATGAAACACGATAAACGAGTTGTTGATATGGCATCTCAATCGAGCGATTTCAATTACAAAATACAATTAAAATAAACCCTTAAGAGATTTTATTCTTGAGCGTGTGTAAAATTTATTCATACAGCAACTTGTTTATTTTGCATAGATAATTAAGATCTTAAGAATTAGATGAACACCGGTTTTCATCTAATATCTTGGGCTTTCCTGGCGTATCCAACGTCAATCAGGTGATTGAATGGACTAGTGTAATTGGCTGATTATCTCATGAATTATTAATGAGTTTGATATATATATATATATATATATATATATAAAATTATATAAATTATAATACTAATACCCCCCCCCCCCCCCTATAAAGTTTAAAACCTAAAATCCACCTCATAAAACCTAACCCTAACCCTGACCTTATTCACAATTATCAGCCCAAGTTTATTTCACAAATTAAAATAAGTTATAATTAAATTTAAAAATAAAAATAAATTATAATACTAACCCCCCACCCCATAACTTAAAATCCAAATCTAACATACAACTTTAACTCTAAACATAACCCTCTTAACCCCAACCCTAACCTCCATCATCTCAATCCCTAACACCTTAAACCTCAAACTATCAACCATTTTCCACCACTATTCACCAACACAATACACCAAGGATGGTAAGTCACAGCCAGGATCCAAATACCTGAACCTTATGATTTACTTTTACTTTTATTTTACATTTTTTAAAAAAATGTAATTGTAAATATTTCTTGAAAATGATAGCCGTCACTATAAAAATGCAATTTGACACCTTAACATTTTGGGCACTGTAGTGCCCTCACAAAGCAGGAAATGGCGTTTCAGAGATCCAAAATTTAAAAATTTTCCAGGTCTCGGCGCAAACTGGACCCAAACAAATCTCTCTAGTGTTTATTGGATTTCCCTTTCCCATTCCCGGAAAAAGTTAGTCTTACATACTTGAAAAGTGCAAACTATCACAAGCAAAGTCCAATTTGGACAAAATCTTTCTTGAAAATGATAAAATGTCCCATTAAAAACATGTTTTAAAACATTTAAACTTTTGCTCAAAAGTGCTGTCAGAATGCCGGGAATGCCATTTTAGAGATCCAAATTTCAAAAATTTTTCGGGGGGGCATGCCCCTGGACCCCCCTAGAAAAGTGGACCACGCAACTTTGACTAGGGTATAAAAATTCCTAGATCCGCCCCTGGTTGTGAGTTCTCAGAATTTTTCTCTGAGTTTAACTTACGACAGCGTGCACAGCAAAAACAAACGGGGGAAAAAACTTTATAGTTCAAGTTGTTTGATATGGAAATTAAACATTTTGAGGTCACATGGGCTCAATTCAAAATTTTATTCACACTTTTTTAAACAAAAATAAACTTTACAATGCTATTTATCCGATGAGTACAAAAAAAAAAAGAAAAAGTAGAGTACATAGCGGGAGCCATTATGTCGGCGAAATCTTGAGTGAGTGTTTTGGACACACTGACCTATATATATAACTGGACTGCCGGTGCCGGCCAAAAATGTGTCCCCATTTTCACTTTCAAAATGGCGGCATTTATGGGTCCTTCTGCTAATGGTAGCGACCACTGACATGTACTTATCGTAGGAAAAAAGAATATTTATGTAAATACACATATGCGAGGGCTTCCCCAGAGGTGAATAAAATTGTCTGGCATTAGCCAGAATAAAGTACTAAACACCAATTCGGACAGGAAAGAGTTAGATAGATCGTTTATAAATAGTTCCTGTCCGAGGGCTTCCCCAGAGGTGAATAAAATCGTCTGGCGTTAGCCAGAATAAAATACTATTAAAACACCAATTCGGACAGGAAAGAGTTAGAGACAATGTTAAAAATTGTTTCTGTGAAGGCTTCCCCAAGAGGTGAATAAAATCGTCTGGCGTTAGCCTGAACAAGATACTAAAGAGTAAAGACCAATAAATTCGGACAGAAAAGAGTTAATGCATGCATGTTGGTTATTGTTAATTTCTTGTGGGACGACTCAAGCTGGGGTCTGACCAAATAGGAATATCGCCTCTCAAAAGCCCCTAAAAAGAACGCCTCGCTTCTTTACGATTTTCTCGTGATCTTCAGCGGTTCTTTATAGAGCTGGCGACTTCATAAAACGAAATGTTTGTAGATTTCTATTACTATGTGTATTGACAGTCTTTTTTATTTTAATGCCAAGTGTTCGTGCTGTTCCGCCGGCCGGCACGTCTTTAATTCAGACTGCCAGAAAGCTACAACAGCAATTGTCTAGGATAAATTATTATTATTGTAGTTCAGAACTACAATAAGACTCTTTAATATCATGAAAACATCCCGGGCCGCTCAGCAACAAACATAAATATTAAATATACATGAAAAACCACCGAAATATATTGTTTACACAAACTCGAGACCAGGACGATATTATGCTGACTTGGCAAAAATTCTGACAGAAAATTCGACAAAGTTTGCCTAGTCCGTCTACTCCAAACGTTTTCTCAAGAAATAATCCACTGTAGAAGTTATAAATTATATTGGCAAAGATAATTCACCTTGCTACAACATACGTACAGTTTATCCGACCAAATAGCTTAATTTCCCTAAAAAATGCGAAATACCGAACATGTGCAAAATCATATTAAATTATGGCCTAGCCTCCTCCGCAGGCAACTCTGTGTTTTCCGGCGACCGTGTCTGGGAAAATGGGGAACTGTGGGCGATAGACAGGATTTGAGAAGGGATTGAACAACGCACGCAGAAGGGGACACTGCCATATAATCACAGTAGACACAGGTACCTATGCCAGCTCGTGTCAGCTAAATATTATGCTCGGATAAATCAGCTCACACATCTGGGAAGACACAGAGTTGCCTGCGGAGGAGGCTAATAGCGGCTGCTACTTTGAATTTTTTTTTCGTATGTATTATAATGTCTTCTCCGAATGTTTTCTCGAGAAACAAACCACTGTAGAAGCTATCAAATATACTGGAAGAAAGATAATTCATCTGGCTACAACATACGTACAGTTTATCCGACCAAATAGATTAGTTTTCTTAAAAAAAGCGAAATACCGCCGAACATGTCCAACACGAGTTTGAGATGCTTGCGGTTCTTTGGTATTGGTCAGCGACCTTCACCATTAGCAAAAGGACCCATAAATGCCGTCATTTTGAAAGTGAAATGGGGACACTTTTCCTAACTCAAAGGTAATAGGAGCACGCAGTCCAGTTATATATATATAGGTCAGTGTTTGGACCTCACTTACGTCATACTCGACAGCTATCGTCGGATGTCGGCAAGATCGCCAGGCATTCGAGAAGTGATCGCGTTCTTCGTGAGGGGCCAGCAGAAGTGAAACCGGTTTATTAGAAGTAATCTTGGTAAGTAGCCTCGTGTTTGTTTTCGACTGCTCTGCTATTTAATAGTGCTCTTGGCGTATCTTCAACGCTGCCTTTAAACATTTCCTTTTCGGAAAGGTTTCTGTCTATAAATTACAAGGTAAGAAGTAGTGTCAAAGCTCTGACGTTTCCTATCTTGCATAAATCTATGTCAATAGATCTGAATCTGAAGCAAATCTCCAAGACTCCAACTGAGCTACTTCGCTCCTGTGACATCGATCGGTTTGACTAGGTGCTTTGTTTGCTTTTTTAGGTGTTTTTCAACATCTTGTTTTATTTTATTTTGTTAAAGAAACGAAAGTTTGCGCAGACCCAAACCAGCGGTCTGACTGAGCGTCAAGTGTTATGCATGAGTCAATTCCATGAGTGACCATCCCCCCCCCCCCCCCCGGACACCCCCAGGAATTTGCTCGGTACACTGTTCCCAGGGGTCGGGAATTTGCTTGCCAAACGGTGCACGGGGGCTGGACATGTACTACGGCTCAAAGACCGCCGGGAGTTTGACACTGTTGAAATCCGCAAAGGACTGTGGGAGTGAATGGTTTTCTCGACTCCTCGTGTCGACGTGTCCACAGAATAGTAATACAACCAGAAGTCCAACTCGAGTGAAAACTTGTCCGCATTTCTTCAATGCGCAGGCGCGATATTTTACGCCATCCGACGCCATCCTACGCAATGTCCTACGCCATCCGACGCCATCCTGGCAAGTTCCCCGGGCAGTTTTAACCTTCTTTTGAAGGTCCAAACTGCCGGGGGAACTTGCCAGGATGGCGTAGGATGGCGTAGGATGGCGTAGGATGGCGAGGAATCAATATGCGCGAGGATATAAACTTCAAAGGTTTCCGACGCGAGTTGGACTTCTGGTTGTTTTACTATTTTGTGACGTGTCGTTGCAAACAACACATTTATTATTTTAAAACTGCTGAGCTTTCCATCTGTTGACTCATGTACTCCAACACAATTTGGATACCAAAATCACACAAGATCAAAATAAAATCTTTATTCTAATTAATAAAATTACAAGATACCAAGACTCGCGCCACGACTCTCGACCGAAAAGAGCAGACCATGTGCTGGTTAGCGCTTGGCATAATTCGGTTTTGTTTATGATGTGAACATACAAGATGTTGGCATTTGCTCTGATAAAGGCCTGAGACTATAAATCACCAGATTGAAAGCTCAGTAATATAAAATTATATATGTGGACCGGTGTTTCCACAAGTTATTGCTTATAACTGTTAATAATACAGTTAATTGTTTTGATGGCTCCAACAGTCATTTCATTTATATTCTGTTGCTTGATGTTGGAATAAAAAATAGAAATTCTTTATGATAATCATTGTCTGCCTATCTTTACAAAAAATTGCAAATTCCCGGGGGTATTCCCGGGGGGGGGGATGGTCACTCATGGAATCGACTCATGCATTACGCTATCGAGACGAAAGTTTGCGCAGACCCAAGCCAGCGGTCTGACTGAGCGTTAAGGTTACGCCCTCTATTGAGAAAATATTGAGATTGAGAACTATTGAGATATATATTATTGAGCGATTATTGAGAACTATTGTGAAGCTGAAAGCCTTGAAATCTGTTGTATAAACTTGTGAAGTGAACTGCTCGTCGTTTGTTCGTCAAACCCACGCGAGAAACACACGTTTTTTTGTTATTGCAAATTTTCAAGTGTGACGTCATCTAAACTACTGCAAATACTTCAAAATGGACATTACATTAGAACAATATCGATGGAAAATCGGCTGTCACAGCATATTTAATATTTATGGCAAGTAAAGATAACAAAAGTCCATTATATCAAATAATTAATGTACTTGAAACTTCAAGGAAATCAGTCGAAGTTCGGTGATAATGCAGGTAAACAATGCGTTTATTGAGACACTATTGAGATACTATCGAGAACTATTGACAGCTATTATTGAGAACTATTGAGAAACTGAAAGCCTTGAAATCTGTTGTATTTATTAACTTGTGAAGAGAAGTGCTCGTCGTTTGTTCGTCAAACCCACGCGAGAAACACGCCTTCTTTTGTTATTGCAAATTTTAGAATTTGATAACGTATCAAATTCCGAATCTTACACGCGACCAAGTTAAGTGTTTCTTTCACAAGTTCAGTTGTTCCGATCCTATTAATAAGGCGCCTTGGTTTATGCCACGTTTTTAACAACGTCCCTCGCCCAAGATAAACATGTGAATGTATGTCGTACACACGAAAAAAATGTGAATGAAAACTTAACTGATGACATTCATACAGTTTGGAAATATGTCATGTTATGTTGATTATACTTCGATTTCTCTTTCATTTTACCTCTTTGAACCCCATTCTGCTATTAATCACACAAGATAGCTAGGCGATGTCGCGACGACAGCCAGCACTTATAGTCCCTATCGATGGCACTTGGTCGCAAACAGAAGACAGACTTACTTAAATGTTCCAGTAAACTTGCGTCCGAAAAAACAACAAACGAAAATCATATTGTTCTTGCACTATTATAAACATAAGCGATGACCAAAGACGAAAAGTCAATACTTACGTATCGCTTCCTGGAACCAGATACAACAATTTGGGTCACGCTCTGACTGTTCACAACAGACGGCGTGTACAGAAGCAGCCTAGCCTCTTATAGATCGAGCTGTTTATTGATTGCAAGCGGCTACGAACGCCCAGATAGAAATAGAAACGATCTAGACTCTAAGATTTAATATCAAAACTACTGTGATAATGCAGCTAAACAATACGTACCAACAGTGATGGATTACAGGGGTGCGCGGGGCGTGCCAATTGCCTTGTGAAATCCAAGAACTTTAAAGCTAGGACGCATTCATTCAATGTCCGTGTAAACTTCATAGGACCTAGGTATTAGGTATCATAGCTATCTGCTATCATATGATTCATAGATATGATTCATATATTAGCAATCATATGATTCATAGGTATTAATAGGTATAAAAACAAAAGGTACGCTATGCGTACATGTATCTGCGCCAAAATTGGCCTAAGGGCCTGTTTACAACCCGGGTTACCCTTGAACATTGCTTGTTTTTTTGTTTGTTGTGTTTATAAGGATGCTAGGGTAACCCGGGTGCTAGGGTAACCCTACCTCCTTGTAAACAGGCCCTAAAAGACACTCCCGAATTTGTTTTCACACTTTAATATTATTATTCACCATTGTTCACACCCATTGAAGCAAATTTGGGAAGCGTCAATCAATTCAGCCATAGTTAATAGAAAATATACATGGTTTGGAAACCTGGCAAACTTCAAAGTGGTTAACAAGGTACATGAAGGTACATAAATCCTTTGTGTTCGGTTTATTAATATTTAAACAGTACGGTTGAGTGATTGAACCTAAATGTTGCTATTGGATGATGGCTTCATTTAATATACAGAAAACACAATATGTTCAGTAACCGTGAAAGTGCAAAAATTTCCATAAACCTGAACAAAAACATAAAAAAATGGCTTTTGTTGAGCTTCCAAACCATGCATATTTTCTATTAACTATGATCCAGCTCAGTTAATGTATTAAATGAGCGAATGAGATGAAAGATCAATCCCTTGATATTAAAAAGATATCGTGGGCAGATCATGGCTATTTAGATACTTCATACAGCGAGCAGTCAATGAGTACATGTGTACTGTACTGCTAATAAACTTGATTGCATTAAAAATAAAAAACGATGCTACCAGTTGTGAAGTATATACTTGTAAGTTTCCAAAGAGAATTGTTTGTCTTCCGAAGAGTAATGACGGTCCTATTCATAAAGTTACAGTTTACATGTGTTGGCCTGAGTCGCCTGCATGACTCGATAAATCGCCCAAACTCTTTAATCTAAACTCTTCAATCATTCTGTATGACGCACAAAAACTAAACTGTGGTAGATCACACTTGCAAGTTTACTATAAGTCATGTCAAAAATACTTGCCATTTGTAACAGCAATATTGTCTTTCTTCGAAAATAGTGTTGCTCTTTGACCAGCTTCGAATTTGTATAAACACGCGTACGGTACGATCGGGTTAAAGAATACTTGTTCCCATCGTTCAAACGGACAACTCGTACGTCGACGCCTAAAAACTCTCAGCTCCGATTGTCCCCGATGTAATTGTCGCGCATTGGTTAGAGTTACACCACAGCACACACTACAGGTCAGTGGTTACCCAAAAAAGTTAACACACAAACACACAAATACACACACACACACACACACACACACACACACACACACACACGATAGCAATATATCTGCTGCGCAGATACAAAAAATTCTGGCGGGCTTCGCCCCCATGCCGGGGGCTGCTTGTATCATGGTAACTGTCTATACGATTGTATCGAATGTTCTGTTAAAAAAGACTTCTAGTTGTTGACTGATGTTCCTGCTATGGTATCAATAAATGGGCAAACATATAATTAAACCTATCGTGGGGAATCGTTAACTGGTGAATTATTTATGACAGATAATAACGGGCCTTATATCTCCTTAAAAAATGCATTTACAAAGATATTTTTTGGAGGAGAAACAAATTGTAAGTGTTGCCTGTTATATTATTGATTGTAACACAGTCGCAGTGTTTAACATGTTGAACAATAGTTGTAGAATCTTTGATTCTCACTCAAAGCACATGCATGGCATGGCAAGTTATTCTGGAACATGTGTCTTGCTGACAGTTGATGGCCTTGAAAACTTAGTTGCATTTTTTCAGATTACTTCTTGTGGTATTTTCTATTATTTTCCGCAACATTTAAATCATTGTCATCTCTATGCTTTTTCTATAGAACTATTTAGTCCAAGTTTTGAAATGTCTGATAGCTCACTATGACTTTAATGATGCTGACTTGAATTTGTCCCCGAATTTTTCAAATTTGCGTCTTAGTGACACTGTGCCTTTAAGCCGCGTTAGAAGCAGTACAATGAACGGTAGTCACATGCACGCTTAGCGTGCCTATTTTTATGTAAGTATGTAGAGACCAAAGTAGCATAGCTTTCGAGTTCGTCTCTGCCAAGTGGAAAAAATATTTTTCATAGCCTGAAAAATACTTTTTAGCTTAAAGATAAATTAGAAATATATATATATATATATATCTATCTATCTATCTATCTATCTATCTATCTATCTATCTATCTATCTATCTATCTATCTATCTATCTATCTATCTATCTATCTATCTATCTATCTATCTATCTATCTATCTATCTATCTATCTATCTATCTATCTATCTATCTATCTATCTATCTATCTATCTATCTATCTATCTATCTATCTATCTATCTATCTATCTATCTATCTATCTATCTATCTATCTATCTATCTATCTATCTATCTATCTATCTATCTATCTATCTATCTATCTATCTATCTATCTATCTATCTATCTATCTATCTATCTATCTATCTATCTATCTATCTATCTATCTATCTATCTATCTATCTATCTATCTATCTATCTATCTATCTATCTATCTATCTATCTATCTATCTATCTATCTATCTATCTATCTATCTATCTATCTATCTATCTATCTATCTATCTATCTATCTATCTATCTATCTATCTATCTATCTATCTATCTATCTATCTATCTATCTATCTATCTATCTATCTATCTATCTATCTATCTATCTATCTATCTATCTATCTATCTATCTATCTATCTATCTATCTATCTATCTATCTATCTATCTATCTATCTATCTATCTATCTATCTATCTATCTATCTATCTATCTATCTATCTATCTATCTATCTATCTATCTATCTATCTATCTATCTATCTATCTATCTATCTATCTATCTATCTATCTATCTATCTATCTATCTATCTATCTATCTATCTATCTATCTATCTATCTATCTATCTATCTATCTATCTATCTATCTATCTATCTATCTATCTATCTATCTATCTATCTATCTATCTATCTATCTATCTATCTATCTATCTATCTATCTATCTATCTATCTATCTGATTAAGGCAAGTTGTGTCATTGAATTACATGTTATATGCGTCTTTTAGACTGTAGGGTATGCATGATCGATGGAATCCTAGTACTGGTTTATTAACATGAATTTCTTATATTCTTTCTTAAAAGCCCAGATTCCTAATTGTTTTATGTTGAATGGAATATCTTCCCAACTTTAGTGGCAGAATATCGAAATGAAAATGCACCATAATTAGTTCTAATTTGTGGTCTATGTAAGTTATCGCGTGAAGAATATCTAGTGATATAGTTGTGTAGTTGTGAAACTGGCTGAAGGACTACTTGCAAAACCAATGGAGTATTATATTTGTCATAGAGTATCTTATGAGCTAATATTGCAACTTGTAATTGATATATTTTGTTAATTTTTAATATTCCCAATAAATTGTAATAGGGTTTAGAGCTTTCCCGGTTTGGGACAAAGAAAATGCTTCTAATACATTTTTCTGTTTGGTTGTCAATTTTGTCAGTGAAGAAGTGTAGGTGTTACCCCAGCTGCTGATGAACATAATGACTTATCGGAGAAAGTTATATATCGTTTCTTTTATCAGATCAAATGAAATTGATGAAGGGAGGTGTGATCTCAAATAATAGACTCATTATACTGGATAGAGCATCTATTGTTTCGCGCGTGGCAAAAATTGAAGTCGGAAGTGAGGCTAACAATCTCGCGGCGGCCATATCCGGTGGGACCCTGAATCATAGTTTTCGCCTCTGGTTTTCGCTTTAAATGATCGGATTTGTAACGAAAACCAGCTAAATTTTTGTGACACGTATCTGTCGCTGTGGGAGAACTAAAAAGTGGCTGCATGAAAACCAAGTGGGTCCCACCTGAAATGGCCGCCGCTAATTTATTCCGACTTCACAGCGAGCACCGGATGCTCTATCCAGTATAATGAGTCTATTACTTGAGATCAGTGGTCAAGATGTTTAATATCTGAAATAACTGAAATATCTCAAAAACGAAGCAAGGAAACGAAAAACTACAAAGGAGTTACTCTGTAATTTTAAGTATTTTTTCAAATAAGACGGACTTAGAAGACAAACTAGCTTACAAGACTATCAAAAATCAATATTCTCGAACGCTGTCACTTAATACGTAAATTACGTTAGACCAAAGCCTTTGCTGTTTTTAATGGCTAACAGCAGACGATCCTGCAGTTTTTCCTTGGAGCTGTACTCGGGTAACATGAGCTGATTAAAACAAGTCGACGCCGTCGGCAGTTTGTTCGAGTCTTCGCCTTGTTTGATGATTTGAAACGCGACGCTTGATAAGCCCTTGAGAGGAACTCGATCACTGCCGGTCACAAACGACAACAAACTCTTCTTTTCGTCCGTGGCCATGTCGTGAACTATCTCCCAAAAGGCAACTATGGTAGGATGCTTGCGAGAAAAGCCATTGTCGTAGCTAGTGGATTCCTCGATGGCGGAAAAATCAATGTCGGGACTGCCGCAAATCAAGAGCTCTAGTTCCTCCACTTGGAAGAGCTTCAAACACGTATCGTCGCAAACCTTACAAACAAGACAAAGAAAATTTTAAGGTTTTAGGTTCCAGCTTAGTAAAGTTTCCAGTTCACTGGTCAAGCTGTAAGTATACACGGAGTTCTAGATGGTTGTGATAACATTGGGTGCATGGTGGTGTCCTTTATTTCTGGGTGAGACTGGTTTGCAGTTAGCTGCGAGTACTAGCATCTAATTAAAATGAACTCGTAGCGAATAATACGCGAGTTATTTTTTAGCCCTCCGAAAAATGACCCAATTGGAGCCTGTTCACGTGAGGCAAACGGGGGATAGGGTTATTTCTATCCCCCGAGATATCTAGATGTTAGTTCACTTTCATGTCTAAAAAGTAAACCGTTCACATGAGAGCAAGTTAACTCGGTCTGGTCTGAGCGATAGGATAACCCTAGGGCCAGAGTTATCCCGCCGCTATATGTGAACGCTTTCACGTGAGGTATCTCGGGGTCAACTTTTGTATAATTACGCATGCGTACATCAATGGAGCTCTATTGTTTTCCAGTATAATTCGGGGTGAAGCAGGGGATAACTCGATAGTTTCGTATTATCATGTGAAACAGGGCCAACTTTGACCCGAGGAGAGAACTATAAAAAGCTCAGATAGTTTACAAACATTTTGAAAGGCAAAAACGCTTGTCGGTAACCAAAAAGTGCAACTAAATTTAAACATATTTACAGGTTTTCTTTTAAAAGATAATTTTGAATGGTTTTGTTATATTTGTACGTTTCTTGACGTTCTTAGCAGATGTTTAAATTTCTGTTTTGTGCTTGCTTCATTCGATAACAAACACAAAGAAAAAATAGGTACGCAATGCGTACATGAGTCTACGTTTAGGGCTACGGTTACATCTTTTGCAATGACGTGACATTGGACGCCATCTTGGTCACAATCTGATTTTCCTCATGATACACATGATAATTGAAATAACACATAACCGACTACTATTGTATAATAATTACATTATAATATATATTTTATCAAATTAAATTGGCCATTTCCTGTTTTGGTAATGTGCTCTAATGTTATAAGTTTTTTACTGCCAGTTTCTTAATGATTATCTCACCAAAGGCCCATTCACATGATCCGATTAATCAGACTCAATTTCCCTCCTGCTCCATGTGATGTGGATTTGTCGGAGATTGAGCTAAAAACAGACTACGTATTTCCGCCGGAAATAACACGCATAGTCCTAAGCCGAGGACTGTGGGAAGTGAGTGTGATTGTAAGGGCGTGCTTCCAGCGAGAGTTTTAAGTGACTGCATGTGAACTGTGAATAAAACCTTTAAAATCTTATTGTGATTTATCTTGGATAAGCGAAAAGATTCAGGATAGAATTACTTATTTGATTAGTATAGCATGTAAGAATTTGCTACGATACACATGCAGAAATAATACTGTCATAATATGTTACATACTGGTTATATCTTTTATATATATATATTATCGTAGTCAACAACATAGTAAAAACTGACACTGGTTGTGTCTTCACTAAAATTGGCACAGCTCAGTCAATTACATCATAAACAATGGGTCCAGGATTTTCCTCAGTGTTATTTGCTATGCTCAGTAATAATGCATTAATGCATGCAACACACAATATAGCATACTACACATTTCAAGACAAAAGGCACCCCCTTCAATTTTTACAAAATTATTTTGCATACCAATTTGAGTTAAAGTATGTATTACTTGTTACCCCTATTCCAATAGAACAGTTCAATAGTTATATACCTATTACTTATTTTAATAATTCTATTATGACATTTAGTTTAGTGTAGTGTAGTGTAGTGTAGTGTAGTGTAGTGTAGTGTAGTGTAGTGTAGTGTAGTGTAGTGTAGTGTAGTGTAGTGTAGTGTAGTGTAGTGTAGTGTAGTGTAGTGTAGTGTAGTGTAGTGTAGTGTAGTGTAGTGTAGTGTAGTGTAGTGTAGTGTAGTGTAGTGTAGTGTAGTGTAGTGTAGTGCAAAAAAAAAACCCCCAAAAAACAAAAAAAAACTCATAAAATTACTGACACCTCTATTAAATCGGTCTCCGTAGTAAGATCTTACCCTGAAAGAAAGAATTTTATTTGCTGTCTTTGCGGAAATACCTTCGTCAATTTTCCTAACTTTAAACGTCATTTTAAAAAGATTCATCCTGATACTCTTATTTTGGCATCTGCTCATTGCTCAATATGTGATATGGATTTTTCTAATGCGCAGGCTGTTAGTGTTCATTGCCAACGTTCACATGGTGTTTCAAAAACTAACCCACATGTTCAATATCCTCAAAGTCCGACTCCAATAATGTCTCAGATTACTGCTGACCTTAATGTTACATCTGGTGTTGCTACCCGCCGTTCAACCAGACCTGTTCGTAAAAAATGTTCTTCCAAACAACGATCTTCGACCTGTACAGGTCAATCCTCCTTCCCATCCTCTGTCCAACTACCGTCAAGTCCACTTGATGATCCTATCTTGGTCCCAAACCAGTCATCTTCATCACCAGAACTCCGTGATTCGTGTTCTCGACACTTATCCCATTCTCCTATCTACCCCGTTATAGATTCAACTCATCATATACCTCATGTCTCCAATTTGGTCTTCTCTTCTTCCACACAACCACCGACATCACCTGACCCTGAGTCGGATCCTGTCCTTTCATCAACTACTTCGCTTACCGCCTTCCCCGATAAATCAATTGAATGTTCCCCTCCCACCATCATTCAGCATCAGACTTCCTCCGCCAATTCTCAACAAACATTGAATTGTCTCAGTTCTTTGCTTGGTCTTAACAAACCTCTTCCATCACCCCGATCTGAACAAGCCTCAAACTCCTTATCGCGTTTCATTCGTGAATGCAATAATATTTCTCCTTCTGTTCCTCAACGAGCTCCCAAAACAGTTGGTTTACCTTCTTCACCTATTTCTTCATCAGAAGTCTCTTCCATCCTAACTGTTGTTAACGATTCATCCCGATCCTCGCCTCCTGCTCCGAGTCCTTCTCCTAGACGTTACCAAAGACCAACAGCTGCTAGATTCTTTTCTCCCTGGTCATCTCCACAACCTCCTCGTCGTTCACCTAACGTTGCCCAATCAGATGTCGATGACCTAATTAATTCGACTTTACATTCTTCTGCTGAGATACCTACTCATTCTTCATCATCGCACCTCACTCCGCTATCTTCCTTTACCTCTGACAACGTTGGAAGTCCTTCGACAAATACCTGTTCAACTTCTGAGTCGCGATCTCTTCCTGTTAATGATTCTTTACCTTCTCCTAACATGCATGATGATGATTTCACACAATCTCAAAATTCACCATCGCCCATTCCTTCAGAATCACGCTTGAAGAGAAATGCTTTTCGTGAAAAATGGACAACTGCCTTCTCCGGGGACATTCCGTGGTCGGACTTTTGCACCCTCTGTGACGAATTTGCCGTTGAATCTCGAACTCTCGCTTTAGAAATCGCTGCAGAATTTTCATCTTCTTTTCGTCGCCCAAAACCTCTTCCTCGTCGTGATCGTCCTTCTGGCCGTCGTCCTGCTTTCCGTCATCGACCGCTTTTATCCAATCCCGCCGAAGCACAACGCATTCAAACTTTATATCGTCATTCTAAGAAAAGAGCTGCTCGGAAAATCCTCTCTCCTAACAGCCCTTTCTACACTGGATCAACAGATAAAGCAGAATCATTCTTTAGAAATACATTTTCCTTTCGTCAATGTGACACTACATCCCTTCAAGACAAATTAAAAGATCTCGTTACACCTGCTCCGAGCGATGACTTCCTCTTTTCACCTCCTTCTTGTGATGAAATCCGTCGAAAACTCTTCTCTGCCGCCAATACCTCTCCTGGGCCTGATCGCGTGGAATATCGTCACTTGAAAAGCATTGACCCATCGTGCTCTATCCTTTCTCTCCTATTCCAACACTGTTTCAAGCAACGTGATGTTCCTCCAGCCTGGAAATCTGCGACTACGGTGCTCATCTATAAGAAAGGTAGCACAGACGATCCTTCTAACTTTAGACCCATCGCCTTAATGTCGTGTCTCTACAAGTTAGTTATGGGAGTTATCGCCAAACGACTAACATCATGGGCCATTGATCACGATCTTTTATCCAAAGAACAAAAGAGTGCTCGTCCCAGTGAAGGTTGTTATGAACATACCTTTCTCTTCCAGTCCATCGTAGGTGATGCCCGACGTAATCGGAAAAATGCTTTTGTCGCTTGGCTAGATCTTCGCAATGCTTTTGGAAGTATCCCTCATTCTGCTATTACCTCTACCCTTTCCCATATTGGAGTACCACAACCACTAATTGAAATGATCACCAATTCTTATTCTGGAGCCACCACCAAAATACGTACCCCCACCAGTTTGACCTCTGATATACCAGTTTTATCAGGTATCAAGCAAGGTTGTCCGTTAAGCCCAATCATTTTCAATTTGACCATCGACATCATTTTACGTGCAATTAAACAAAAAGCTTCAGACATTGGTCCTGCTAAACATCACGGTATACCTGTCTCTGTCTTTGCTTATGCTGATGATCTTGTCATAATCTCCAGAAATAAAGACCGACTCCAGAAACTCTTAGATGCTGCTTCTTCTACTGCGACAACCCTTGGTTTATCCTTCAGACCTGATAAGTGCGCCTCTATCAGCCTCACCTGTTCCAGATCTAATCATTCTGAATCTTCTTTTGAACTTAATGAATTCATCGTCCAGAATAATTCCATTCCTCCACTTGATCGTGAACATCCTTACAAAGACCTTGGTGTTCCTATTGGCCTAATCCATGACCCGGATAACATCTCTGATTTGGTTCAAAACCTTTCACGTGATTTGGACAATATTGAGAAATCCCTTTTAGCTCCTTGGCAGAAGTTAGACATGATTCGTACCTTTCTTCAACCTTCCTTAACATTCGCCCTTCGTGCTGGATACCCGAAAAAAGAACATCTTCGTGAATATCGTTCAACTCTCGTTTCTACCATCCGCAGTATATGTTCTCTACCATCTCGAGCTTCTGCTTCCTACATCTTCGCTCATAAACGCGCTGGTGGTCTTGGCCTCGTCGATCCAATCCTTGAAGCTGATGTTCAAGCTATAATTCATTCGGTTAAGATTCTATCGTCCTCCGACCCGACTGTAATCCACATTGCTAATGCTGAATTAAACGAAACCGTTCGACATGCCTCCCGATCTAATCCTACTTCTGCTCTGAAATCCAACTACCTGTCCAGCCTTCCTGATGATCGTTTAAACAACATACACTACCGCATTCAATCGTTGTGGACCCGAGTCCGCAAATCCACTCGTAACCTTGGTATTGAAATTAAATTCAATGACAATGGTCTTCCTGTCCTTTCGTCGCAAAACTCCGGTACTGTTCTTGCTAAAGAAGCCAGTCGTCTTTTGCATTTTCACGTCCAAGATCGATTCGCTTCTACACTATTTGCTCTTCCTGATCAAGGAAAAGTTGCTCGGGCGCTTACTACTGACACCTTCGCCAATGGATCTACTTGGCAGTACAATGGCTTCAACATTCGTTTTAGAGACTGGCGTTTTATCCATCGTGCTCGACTCAATTGCCTTCCACTTAATAATGTGAAGAGTCGGTGGTCTAATGCCAGCCCAAAATGTCGCCGTTGTACTTCAGACGAAACCCTTCCTCACGTCTTGTGTCACTGTCTTCCTAACATGCCAAGTATTCTTCGCAGACACAACACCATAGTAGACCGTATCACCAACGCCGTTCAACATGGTACCATTACTACCGACAAACAAGTTCGTGCCGCCAACTCACGTTTACGTCCTGACATTATTGTTGAAGAGGATAACAAAGTTCTTATAATTGATGTTTGTTGCCCCTTTGATAATAATGCTGAAGCCCTTCATGATGCTGAACAACGGAAAATCAATAAATATGAAGGGCTGAAGCAATTTTTCATTGGTCAAGGCAAGCAATGTGAGGTCTTTGGTTTCGTGGTTGGTGCTCTCGGCTCCTGGCATCCTCCAAATGAAAATGTTTTACGGCACCTTGGAATGTCCAAAAGATACCGTTCCTTGTTCAGAAAACTTTGTTGCACTGACGCAATTCAAGGCTCGACAAACATTTACCGGGAACATCTTGGCATCACAGACGATGTCTTAGAAGTAGAAGTTGATCCTGAGTAAACTGTTCATATATTGACTCGTATCAATAGTGTTATGTTAGAACTTTATTTTTGAACTTCTTTAAACATTTTAACCTTCAAATTTTCTTTAAGAAGTTACTTATCTCATGTATATAATTATCTATATTTTTATGACCATTAATGGCACTTATTGTTATCTCGAAGGACTTAATCAAGGCCCATCACCTGTAAATTTTAATTTGTAATAAAAATCAATAGTGTAGTGTAGTGTAGTGTAGTGTAGTGTAGTGTAGTGTAGTGTAGTGTAGTGTAGTGTAGTGTAGTGTAGTGTAGTGTAGTGTAGTGTAGTGTAGTGTAGTGTAGTGTAGTGTAGTGTAGTTTAGTTTAGAATGTATGTTCAGTTTAACCCAATATATTGATTGTGATTATACAGTTTTGTTGTAATTTTCCTGAATTGGTACAGTAGTTGTTTGCCTCAATGGACATGTTGTTTGCTTCCTGTGAGACAACTGTCACAAGCTAAGAACACACAGTCAGTATTTCTAAAACAGAAAACAAAAAATCAGGGAATCTATGGAGCAAAAAAATTGTTAATTGTGGTAGGCGCATTTAACGAGGGTAGAAGAAATCGTTCGCTTACAATCATTTAATAAATATACACAGTACATGTGATGTAAACTATTTTGAAGCATAATGCAACAATGCATTTCAGAATACCGCCATTTCCAGCTGAGTTTGCAGCTTGCGTTAATTAAGACGTTTCATCGTTTGAAGCTCTGCGTTCATTGAACCGCGACGAATTGTTGCCAAGGGCACAACGTGACGTTGCTATGGAGCATTGACAATTACTGAATTTGTTATTCAATTACTACTAAACGATTTATAAGGTTGGGAAAGCTCTATCACACGACTTAAGCAGAAGCATTATTGATAAGATATTGGAAAACGGTGGAGAAAGAGCAACTTCGCCACGAATAACAAATTAATCACTTTGAAACCCAGTCAAGCTCCATAGCAACGTCACGTTGTGCCCATAGCAACAATACGTTGCGGTCCAAAGAACGCAGAGTTTCAAACAATGAAACAACGTCTTAATTAACGCAAGCTGCTCAACTACAAATGGCGGTAAATGAATCAGCCAGGTATCATATTTTGAAACGATAAACTGTTTTGTCTGTAACTGTCGGGCCCAAACGCCTCTAAGTTGAGGACAAAATTACTTTGGGTTGAGAGCAAAACAACTGCAAATATATATTTCCTTTCAAACAACTCTGATCTGATTATATTGATTCATCCCCGAGCCCGGGCGGAGGGCCAAAGGCCCGGAGCCCGGTTGAGGGTGCTAATCTCGACGTACGTGGAGTCCACTTTACACGCGAGATAAAAAGCTGAAAGCTTTTTTGTGTCAACAACGAAAAAAGTAAGAAACCGCGAACGAGAAAAACAATCCGAAAAGAGTAGACTTGGCAGTGTTTGTGGTCACAAAAGTAGAAGAAAGTTTAACGGTAGGAGATTCGTGTTTAACAGTTTAGCTGAGTTAAAACGGAAGAAATCTTGAAAATGAAAATTAATATAAATAATATATTGTCTAGAATATTTGTCTTTCAACGCTAGAACGTTGACATTGTGTGATTTGGGTCTTTTCTTGGCCACTATTTATATATATTTTTGAATGAAAATTTGTCATTTGGTTCATCTCGTGTTTTTTTCTAATATTGACATTGCATGTTCTTTCGGTGTGTCAATACACGACTACAGATGAACCTTACTAACTAATTTTCTGGATGTTTTCTGATCTGTGATTAATACAACAACAAAAAGCAGAAATTAGGGGAGGGGAGGGGGGGGGGGGGGTGGGGTGGGGGTGAGGGGGTTAAAAATGCATATAAAGCGGGCGAGGGGTTGTTGCGTTCATGTATTTCTAGTATATAATTATATACAACCTAAAAGATAACCCAGTACAAGTACAATAGGTAATTTATATCGTGTTTCCACAAGTTCCATACAGATTGACGCTGATGTGACACAATATAAGTTATAACTAGTTTCTTACCTTGATAAAATCTCCCGAAATTAAAGAAACAACTGGCTTTCAATGACTCGATCGTTCGTAGCTAAGATGGACGAAGCTAGCTCAGAAGCAGAAAGCAGATTGACGCCATATCCATTAGATCACATTACCCTGATACTTACTTCGTTGTTTTATCGGGAAACATCGGCACACCTTCGCCTATATCTTGGCTCAGCGATTCGCTCCGAACGTTTCGCGCGCTGATAAATCTGATAGAAACAACCGATTACGTCACAAAAGTGACAATACCCAGCCAAACGGTCAGATAGCTCTATGGATAGCTTTTACGGGTACACAACGTCTACTGTTGCTATAGCAACATAGACGCAAAAAGCGTGGACTTTTCCACGGAACCTTTGTATCATACCAAGGTTTACATGCATTTCAACGTTTTTGAACTTTTTACTTTAAAAAATAATTCAAAATGTTGTCGTGAGTCGCTAACACTTCGGTCTACTTTAAGCAGTCGGAAGACCTAACAAGATGGCGCCGGTCAATTGGGCATATTTTATGGTTAGGCTCACTTGATGTTGTGGTTCCTACTGCTGGTGTACACCTTACGTTATCGTCGCCATGTTGGATGAATTTGACAAAAGTTTTTCATCATTTCATCCAACATGGCGAAAATACCTTTATCCCTCTGATCTCAGGGGATTGGTTGCACACATCTACAATGTGACATCACAACATCGATTGAGTCCAGAATAACCTCACCCTTTTGGCATTAGCAAGTATCGGGAGGAAGGTACCCGCAGTCCAGCTATATATAGGTCAGTGGCTGCGAGACAGTTTCTGCGATGATTGGAAAAAAGACTTACGGATCAGGTGGCAGACCTAGGTTATTTCGTTGGTCAAACATACCTTGTGAAATCCACGAGAGAATGCGTTAAACTGCCGTTCGATGCTTTTATTTAGTAAATAATCGACGTAAAGCTTAACGAACTCTTCTCTGTTTTCTTTCGTAACTGCTAGAGCTCCGCCATTCCTCTTCAAATCAACGTCCACAACTTCGTCAAAAATTCTGTGAGAGATCTGTATAGAAAGAAATGTAGTGTCAGCGTACAGTAAAAGCCCAAACAAAACAAACTGCAGATTAAGAACCTCGGCTGAATTTTAGCAAATTAAGAACCCAATATTATCAAACAAAATTATTTGAAATTCCACATGTTTGGCGTTATGGGAAGAACATATGATGATAGCAAAGATATACAACTAACCCCTTCCGATAAGTCAATACGCATGCGCACGTACGTCACAACCTGTGACAATTGCATATCAAACAAACTCAAATATCTCAGAAACGAAGCCAGGAAGTCAAAACTGCAAAAGATGTTACCAGGTAAGACAAACTCAATTTTCGTTTCATATATACACTAAAGAAAACCTGCACTAATAATGTTCCGGGACATTTTATTGTTTGGTGGCCAGTTGTATAAAACTCTTAACTCTTAGTTAAATCGTAGTTAACTTCTCAAACTCTGGTCCTGATTGTCTAGAATTAAGCTCTAACTACAGTTAAAGTTAAGTACCTTTTTATACAACCGGCCCTTTGAATTAAGATACATAGTTCACTTCAAATCAACTCATAAAATTTCCCGCCAAAACTGGACCAGGCGGTAAGTATATGATTGGATCCCGACAGCTCAGCAACCAATCAACTTGTAACTTTTCCATAGGGACCGGAAACGACCATTGCACATTACGTCAAACGGCTGATCTGGAGGTAGCCTGAGAAAACAGCCGCCTCTTCTCGCTCGCCCCCGGCGGAAGAGACGTCTGAGCAACGATCCAAGAAATTCCATACTGATGACGTAAATGTACCGAGATCCTGGTACAGCTGTTGATTGGTTACTTTGTAATCATACGATAATTAATTCAAAACTCCAACATCATTCCTGTCTGAAATAACAAAGTTAAAGCTTAGTTTTTGACAACAAAGAAAGATAGATACTTTTGCTAAAGCGAGTTTGAGTTGCAATAAACAGCAACATTTCCCATCGAAATTGAACGACTTTGCCAGACATCGAGTGCCACTTCCTGTCGAGACTTCAAACTGTCGTAACGTAGCAACGCAGGTTTCATATTTCATTCAAGCAAAATACAGCAGTTTGAAGTCTGGACAGGAAGTAGCGCTCGATGCTGCTGTTTATTGCAACTCAAACTGACTTTAGCAAAAGTATCTATTTATGTTTCTTTGCTGGCAAAAACTAAGCTTTAACTTTGTTATTTCAGACAGGAATTATGTCGGATTTGATCTTGGTTGAGCCGAGTTTTGAATTAATTATCGTAAGATTACAAAGTAACCAATCAAAAGTTGTACCAGGATCCCGGTACATTTACGTCATCAGTATGGAATTTCTTGGCTCGTTGCTGAGAGTCAGACGGTTCTTCCGCGGGGGGCGAGTGACAAGAGGCGGCTGTTTTCTCAGGCTAATCTGGAGGCTAACGTCAAAGTTCCGTCGTTCGACAAAGCGATTCATTGTTTAGACTTAGTAAGAGGGCCAGATTTCACCTCGCATTTACATGGGAATTTTCTAACCCTTCCAAGTGGGCTGGCCCTTCATCCTCATGCATGCGTACGATACCTCTCTTCAGCGCATCTAAAAGGGCCATCCCTCTTGAGCGTCGTTTACATATGGGAAACTGTCATCCGTCTTAGGTGCTGATTATAATAGCCGGGGCTAGACCAGTTAACCCGCCTCACGCGATTGATTAGGATCTTATTGTGGTTCTAAAACTCACATAAACTAAATTTACAAAGAAGAATTGGTTTAGTTTAGTTGTAAACGAATCTTAACATTAATTCAGATCTCCTTTTGCAGCCGAGGAAAGAATTTCGTGACACGAGTCAGCCCCTTATGCCAGATCACGGGTGGTCAATAGCAAAAAAAAAGGGTTGGCTCTCCTCGTATATATACCAGAACTAATTTTACAACGGATTTGACTGACATGCAGGATCTCGGCAGAGCCACCCACACCCCGACCTCACGAAAATTTCATATAAGACTTCAAATACGATACGATTTCATATATGAAATGTCAATTTCATATATTAAGTTTGTAGTTCCATATATGAAATTATACATTTCATATATGAATTACAAATTTCATATATGAAAATGTTCCAATTCGATATATGAAATTTCTTATTCCATATATGAAATTTTTGTATGAAGATTAAAATTTCATATATGGAATAAGAAATTTCATATATGGAATTGGAACATTTTCATATATGAAATTTGTAATTCATATATGAAATGTTTAATTTCATATATGAAATTACAAATTTAACATGTGAAATTGGCATTTCATATATGAAATCGTATATGAAGTCTTATGAAATTTTCGTAAGGGTATAGAAGCATTTTTCCTCCACCAAGGGACTAAGTGCTAAGGATCTATAGCGGCCTAATGATCCCCGAGCCCGGGCGTAGGGCCAAAGGCCCGGAGCCCGGGTGAGGGTGCTAATCTCGACACGTGTGGAATTCACTTACACGCGAAATTACACGCAAGTGGGAAAGAAATTCTGCGAGATGTTTATATATATATATGTATGTCAACAAATCCGCAACTTTCGCAGTTCAGATAGCAGGGTACTGGCACAGTATTAACTGTTAATACGACGAAGACCGAAAACGACACTGTCCTGAAACTGGCCAAAGCCTGCAAAGAATTTTGCTCTGGTGTATTATTCTACTTAACTCGAGGGACGATGGGGAAATCAGTTTGAAACAAACGGCTTTTTAGATCTTGAAGAGAATTGAATGATGCCTGGTCATGGAAAAAGTAAGAAACCGAACGAGAAAAACAATATGAATTCTGAAACGAGTATAGACTAAATTGGCAGTGTTTGTGGTGACAAAAGCAGAAGAAAGTTTAACGGTAGGAGATTCATATTTACCAGTTTAGCTGAGTCTTGAAAAACAAAATCATGCAATATAAGTACAGTCGTTGGCACCTAAACGTGTACACCATCCGTCAAAACATGTTCTAAATTTAAGTCAAAGTTAACAGTTTTGAAATCAACACCGTGGGATTGGTGAGATGTGATTGACCAAGGGCACATTCATGTGACAGTAATGTATTGGTTCGAATATATTGAATGAAAACCTAATATCTTTCCAAAGGTAAACATTTAACTTTGACGTTGACTTAAAACATGTTTTGACTGGCGGTGTACACGCGTAGGTGCCAACGACTGTAATATTCTTGTCTACAGTTGTCCTTTGGACGCCAGGACGTGGCATTGTGTCTTTTTAACTATTTTGGATGAAAATTTGTTATTTGGTTCATCTAGTTTCTTTTTTAATATTGACTTTGTATGCTCTTTCGGTGTGTCAATACATGTACATGTACATGACTACAGATGAACTTTGCCAATGAATTTACTTTGATGTTATACTGGTTTGTTTCTCTCTTTCTATTCGAAATTTTTCAGGCTGTTAATTTTATTATTACATACTAAAAGTATAATAGACTAGATATAAAAATATAAAGACTATAATATAATAGACTTAAATATAAAAAACCCAAAAAAACCCAGAAAGTGTGTGTGTGGTGGTGGTGGTGGTGGTGGTGGTGGTGGTGGTGGAAGTGGTTTACAAAAATGTATATATTAAAAGTGGGCGAGGGGTTGTTGCGATCATGTATTCTAGTAATTAGCGTAAATAGCGCTCCGTCGTGATGACGTCACTATTTAAGTTTGTTTGCTTTTACCCACAATTCTTGCAGTCCGAACAATAGATAATGGCTCATTTGCCATCATTTGAAAGTCAATTTCGGTTTGTTTGTCCGCATTTTGGGCTATAAATAGTAGTTCGACGCTACGCCGTTGGGATTAAAGGCGGTTTTCCACTAGGCGATATTTGTCGACCGACTCGACATTTTTCTTTTGTCTTGGCTAATTAGTTCCACTCGAGAGCTTGCGATACAAAAGAAAATGTCGCTTCGCGCGACATTTTTCGCCTAGTGGAAAACCGCCTCAAGGCCAGTTTACCAGAAGCGGATTGACAGTTCAATCGGATCGAAAAACGCGAGTGAAGTCAATCTGGGCACATGTTTACATACGAGAATCCGATCTGCTTGGAACATTGTTTTCGGTTTTGGAACACTATTTTCTGTGCTTCCTTCCTTCCTTTTGTCTGCCATTTTGCACGGCACGCAACAACTTCACTCATGCGTATCAAGTCATTTTCAAGTCAAACCGAGACATTCAAGCCGATTCAGGCTTGAATCTCAAGTCAATCCACTCCACTACATGCGTGGACTGACTTCAGTCATCGTTTCAATCAGATCGAAAACTTTCAACCTCCTTCATGTAAACACAAGGAGAAACAACACGCAAGATTTGACTTGGACACTCAATCCGCTTATGTAAACAGGGCCTAAAGCCTGCTTCACACCAGCGACATAAGCATTAGCGACATAAGCATTTAAGCACAAAAAAAGCATAACCTCTCTTCTGGGACTTACGAAGACAAAACAACGATACTTTTTCTTTATTTCGTCTTTTGTTCTGCTCTTGGCTTATGATCTTTGTATGGTTATGACTGTCCTTACGTCGCAGGCTTTTGTTTGACTTCATTCTTTTGTTTTGCCTTCTGGGTTTTTTCCATGTGCTTATATGCTTATGTCGCTAGTGTGAACCAACCTTTAACGTTGCATTAAATGCAAATTCATGCATACGTATATTCAAAAATAATCAAATTCAGATCTATATGAAACAACTGCCTGTAACCTCCAACATGTCTGCAACGCCACAGTAGTTGTTAATAGGTGGTCACTCCAACATGGCCGCCGTTGGCTTCATTTTCAGTAATAGAAACTCGATCCAGTCCGAAGTCTCGAAAAAGTTTGAAAAATTGTTTATTGAATCATTTTATCACACTTTGCTAAACGTGCATTTTACATTTTGATTGGTTGTGCTATGCTGCCGAACTAATTATGCAGTGATTCTCTATTTGTTGCTATACACGATCGGAAATTGCATAGAAAATCGGCCACTTTCATGGGGCAGTTCACAGTCCACGTGCGTGCTGGCTCATGTGATGGGTAATGGGTTCGTACATCGTGAAAATTCCACGAGTTGTCAACAAACCGTATTCTATGGCAAGCCCAACCTTCGTGCTATGCGCTCGTGGAAGAATTGTGGTCGAGCGACGATTTTGAGAGAAGTTTGACTTTGAGCTCGGGGTATCCTCGCTGAAGTGTACAGCCTGTCGGCCGGGTATTGATATTCGTTCTACGCATGCGTAGCTAATACGGGTCAGCCCGTATTTCGCGAGCCTCGACAGCGCCATTTCCGATCGTGGTAAAAGTCATTGTCTTTACAAAACGTGCACGAAGTTAGTCAGTGAAGAAATCAGTAAGTCAAATTTTCGTTATATTATAAACCATATATATTAGAGCTTCGTCACTCCGAAGAGGATACAAAAAATCAACACAAACTTAGTATAGAATGTGCCGTTTAGGTTAGTACCAGTTTCATCAGTGTCGTTTTGTTTAAAAAGCATTCCGCATTCGCACCGAAAACAACAACTAGCCATGAGTAAACGTGAAAAATAAACAATATATAGTTGTCAGTTATTTCTTAAAATATCATAATGCCGTTTAACACATTCGAACAAAAAATTAAAGAAGCAGATATAAGAAAATGACATTAAATGTATATTATGAAATATCAAGTATCAATACATCTTCAAACTAGTACAAGAATAGCTTTCTCACTCTTGTTCTCACCTTTTCAGCTGGCTGTTTTCATCCTAGCCAGCAAAAATAGCCTTTCAAATAAGACAGACCAAATTTTCGTTTCCTAGGCCTTTTAAGATATAACTACAATATTACGTTACCTGGAACGTATAACAAAATGTGTTTTCCACATCGCCTTCAAAATCCAACAAAGATTGTAAGCTCCTAGCTAAGGAAGGATCGACGTGTGTGAGATCAACGAGGCTCGTCTCTCCTCCCTGGAGCTTCTTGTAAATGATTGGTGGAAAATGAAGGTCAAGAATGATGCCATTATAGATGGCAATACCCAACAGAGTGCCGACCAACTCAAACATCACATCAAATTCTAGGGAGGCGGAATTGATCCACATTCGTTCGACTTCGTCGAGGTACGTAAACATTCCATAATCTGGAAAATGACCAAAAATATTTTAACAGTGAAAGATATCATGTTAAGATTTAGATTTAATAACTTTATTGCCTATTGCAATTGGTGGTCAAACAGGGCGAAATGCCCCAACTGAACATGACTATACCATAATGTAGGTGTTGATTTTACGTAGGGAGGAAAACCGGAGAACCCGGCAAAAAACCCTCGAAGCACAGGAGAGATCAACTATGCAACTCTATTCACATTAGTTTGAAGCTCGATAACGGAGTCATTCTTAAGCGGTCACCCATCCAAGTCCTAACCCCGTCTAACCGGGCTTAAGGTGGCTCCCTATAGTTTCAATAAATGCGCGCTATTTCATACGCTCCTTATCTAATGTTATTCATAAGTTTAAAACATTTGTTAGATAAATATTAAGTAGACCTTACTATAGCAGAACTATTGCAGATATAAAATATTTATCAAAAAGTTCAATTATTTGCTGTTACCATAGTAATAATGACGTTGGAGTTTTGGTATATTTTCAAATATTGCATAATTGAAGCGGCATGTCTTCCGTTTGCTTCGGTGAATTTTCTTAAAAATTGCTGAGATGATAGATATTGTTGTAGAGAATAGCCATGCAAAAAATGAAGGTAGGTTGTAGGGACAGATTTTTCGCTATAAAAATTATCGATTTAAAAAAGTTCTGTCTTATTATAAACTACTTATTTACAAAATTTTACCAAAATTCACCGAAGAAAACGTCTACAAGTCTAACATCCATGTCGACACGGTCATAGAATTTCGAAACGACAAGATCGCTGTTTACGCATGCGTAGCGATACTATTTCTAGTCACCAGTCCCCTATTGAAATTACCGTAGGGAGCCACCTTAAGGTCTTCGTTAAGGTTTGCAGGGTCATTTCTGTAAAGCGCTCTCAAATCGTCAGAATTTGTGACACAAAAATAAAATAGATATCGTTAGAAAGCTATGAATTTGTAGAATACAATGGTGTCTTTGGTTTCGCGATAAACACAAACCGTTAATAGTTGTGATTGTTTTTAATTAAAACCAGAGGGCTTCACTCGCGACGACTTAAGAACAAAGCGTTTCGTTTTGTTCAAATTTTTTTTTCGCAGTTCGATTCCGAGATAAATGTCCAGCAAAACGGTGTCAGCGGGGTTTTTTATTTATTGCCTGGTTTCGAATTTATGACTTATTTTGTCCGAATGTTGGTCGAAAAACAGCATTTCTACCTTTGGTCGTCAATAAAATCGGCAAAACTCGACATATCAAAAAAACGCTGACACCGTTTTGCTGCATGGAAATTTATGTCGGAATCAAACTACAAAAAAAGAATTTGGAAAAAGATAAAACGCTTTTTACTCGAGTCGCTCCGAGTGAAGCCCTCTGCTTTTAATTCAAAAATTCACAACTATTAACGGTTTGTGTTTATCGCGAAACCAAAGACACCATTGTATTCTACAAATTAATAGCTTTGTAACGATATCTATTTTATTTTTGTGGCATAAATTCTGACGAATTGAGAGCGCTTTACAGAAATGACCCTGCAAACCTTAACGAAGAAGACCTTAACTTTCGGTGAGAGGCAGCGCGCTAACAGCACACGCCACCCGTGCTTAAAGTGCCTATAGCCGTGTTTACACGGTCAAAATTTAAGCGGGATCTGAGCACTGATCTCAAATAATAGACTCATTATACTGGATAGAGCATCCGGTGCTCGCTGTGAAGTCGGAATAAATTAGTGGCGGCCATTTCAAGTGGGACCCACTTGGTTTTCATACAGCCACTTTTAAGTTCTCCCATAGCGACAGATACATGTTACAAAAATTTAGCTGGTTTTCGTTAAAAACCCGATCATTTAAAGCGAAAACCAGAGGCGAAAACTATGATTCAGCAATATTGTGGGTCCCACCGGATATGGTGGCCGCGAGATTTTTAGCCTCACTTCCGACTTCAATTTTTGCCACGCGCGAAACAATAGATGCTCTATCCAGTATAATGAGTATATTATTTGAGATCAGTGGATCTGAGCCACATCTGACTTTAAGCGGGTTTAAAATGTCCGTGTAAACAGATCGGAGTAAATTAATCACGATTAGTTTGCACCACCTCAAGGAGGTGGATTAAACTGAGCACGATCAGTTAATCGCGCTTAACTTGGCCGTGTAAACGTAACGCTTGAAAAACGCTTGCTATTAATACGGTGTTATTAATAATACTCAATTCCAGTAAGGTCCCTGTACTGATAACTTCGTCGTTGTACTATTCTGGCTCTTATCACTGAAGACACTTTTGAGCACTCCTAGTCTCCTTAATTTACCCAGCCAAGTATAAACACTCTCTCCGAAAAGATTTTTCCTCAGTCGATGCTCGCACGTATCTTCCTTTTATCCCCTTGAGGCTGCTCATTTACATATGCATATATTTAAATTTGTCCCTAAGGTCTATACACTACTTCCTGAGCACATAAAGATCCTGATTTGTCCCTAGCATAGTACTTACTTGATTTTGAACTTGCTTGATTTCACAGTTCTTATAGCCGTTTACAGGTTGTTTATATATACATACATGCACGATTTTGGCAAATTCTAAAGAACTCAATGACCTGAATAATGAGAATACACTAGCATACAATAGAATCAAACGCAATAGAATACATAATTATATTATTAGGCGACAGAGAGCAGCGGCACAAATGACCAAAATTTCTGGTGATGTTTATGTTACAATTCTGAGCTGCAAACTTCAAATTAAAGCTGTACATTAATTCGATTGTGAAATACGAGTCACCTGGCAACAATGGAGGGTTTCTGAACTTTTAGGACCATTTCGCTTTTACACAAATTGGCGTGCTGCCTGACCAACTGAAATCAAGATGTCACATTTGCAATCCCTTTCAATCTCGCTTTAATTTTGACCATCCATACATCTGTGCATCTTTCTGGTATCTCTTTTATGTTTTTATATAATACTAGAAATACATTAATGCAACAACCCCTCGCCCGCTTTTATTAAATGGTTTTTTGAAGCAATACCCACCCACCCACCCTGATTTAAAATAAGCACTCCTGATATACAACCAATATAAAAACAAACAGATTTTAAAACAAATGATAATCCTCGAGATAATTATAGAATTTATGGATAGGATGACTAACTGATTTAATTGAAAGTTGAACATATCAAAGCAAAACTTAGATCCGGTTGTAAAAAATATATTGTTTTTATTGGAGGATTCAAAAGGGATTATTTTTAGCAAGCACTTAAATGGCTTACGGCTTCCCTATGTGGCTATGTATACATGTTTTGCAAAGGCAGAATTAAAAGTTAAAAGCTCAACGTTACATTTATAATAGAGTCTGAGATAAAAACAATTCAGTAGAATCGGATCCCAGAAAGAAGTATTAAACAGACCATGTTTCTTTCAGTCGAAAATTTGGAAATACAGCAAAAAAAATCGCCAAAGCCCATGCGAAGTCAATGAATAACATCAACATAAGCTTATAAAGGAAGTGTTTTACGAACGAACGACCGAACGAACGAACGAACGAACGAACGAACGAACGAACGAACGAACGAACGAACGAACGAACGAACGAACGAACGAACGAACGAACGAACGAACGAACGAACGAACGAACGAACGAACGAACGAACGAACGAACGAACAAACAAACAAACAAACAAACAAACAAACAAATAAACTATTTCCCAGATTTCCTCTCCCTCGCTTTTTTCTACACGCGTATAAAATGGACTCCACGTGTGTCGAGATTAGCACCCTCACCGGGCTCCAGGCCTTCGGCCCAACGCCCGGGCTCGGGGATAAAACCGTTATTGTGAGATTTTCGACTTACCCGGTTGGATAATATCATTAGTGATGATATGAAAGAACTCTTTCTGTAGCCCACCGAGATCCAAGCCTTGCTCCCCACCTCCAACGTACCTAATTTTCAACGCTTTCTTTAAATCGTTCTCCTGAAAAAAGAAGAGGAACTGTGTTATAATTACATGTGCACCAACCCGCCAGAGTTCACTGTAACATAAGCCCGGTTTACACGGGCAAAATTTAAGCAGGATCTGAGCCACATCTGACTTTAAAGGTGGTTTTCCACTTGGCGAAAAATGTCGACCGACTCGACATTTTTCTTTTGTCTTGGCTAATTACTTCCACTCGAGAGCTTGCGAGACAAAAGAAAATGTCGCTTATATATATATATATATATATATATATATTTATTATATAGATGCGAGTGTTTTACTAGGAAATATGCAGTGTCGTATTTTCCATATCCTCACTAGTGAAGATATCGATGACGTCATTAAGAATTTTACCTCTTTTTGCATTGAATCTATATAATAAAAAGAAAATTACACGCTGGCTTGAAGATATGAATTTTATCTTCTCGTGGTAAAAACGATATTTTACTCATTCGCTACGCTCATTCGTAAAATATTGTTTTCACCACTCGAAGATAAAATCCATATCTTCGCACCACCGTGTAATATCCTATATATATATATATATATATATATATATAGGCCTGTTCACATTAAGTGAGTTATTTCGGGAGGAGGGTTATCCCTATCCCCCGAGATATCTCCATGTTGGTTCATTTTCATGAGCCAATATTTTTGTGTACGGGCCGAACAAACAAGGTTAATTTATACGGCTTTTGGTTCGTTTTCTTCCCTGTTTTTTTGGGCTGGGTTCGTCTTCAAATGTTGCCGTTTACCTTACATTTGCACGAGCTTCATGTGTTCGCTTCATGTTTAGACCAGTTTGGCATTTATTTCCCTCGCTTAAAAATAAACAGCTTTAATGAAAAGCTAATGTCCCAGGACGTATTGCTATTCGAAAGCCTGATCCTCTCTGGTACTGAATGTTTAAATTAACTCAGAAATTTTCTCGCCAAAACTCAGCAGTCTGGAAAAAAGCGTATCGAGCCTTCACGGAGCCGGAAAACGATTTTTTCAACCTCTTAAGTCTCAACAGCCAATCAATCAACGTGCGCCACGACCTCAACCTCAAAACAAGCTCAGTTGCATACTAAAAGTAGCTACTGACTACGGATCCAAGAGTACTATGTTTATATAAGCTCTGAAATTATACTAAACTGACCATTCACCTAGTACTTACATACAGTAAGTCGTGTTACCTTGAGATGCATTTGAACTAAAGTATCTTTAATCAGATGATCCCGTCGTACTTCGAGGACAAGGAATGGATTCATGGCTGACTTTACACTTTCTTCAACTTGAAAATCTTCTGATCCTTCGTAGACATTCTTGGCTTGCTGTACCCGGGCTTGATAAACAATGGCGTCGCGGTACTCAATCCCCATCTGCCATGCCGCGTGGATGTGCATAATGCGTACCTTGTTACACAAAAAAGAAATTGCGCGGAGATCAATTATGAGATGCGAAGGAAAGCAAGGGTAACCATTAATTTGGGGGGGGGGGGATTATAAACTCGGATGTAAAACTACTCGGTACCAGACTTTTCCTATACTATCCGAGGAGCTCTGGAGTTTTTGCACCTCCGTATTTCGAAAAGATCACTGTGTCTCGGCGAAAACAATGGACAGAGAATACATCACAGTTACACGGAGGTTGTTTTCTTAAGATTTAGCTTAAGTAAAACAAATAGATTCCATTTTTTTGTTGTCTGTTCAGTTATAGATGCACAGAAGACGTAACAACGTGGTAAGAACATCAGTGACCCATTAAGTAATCTTAAACAGGTTGAGTATCGAGTATTCGGTACAACGTCACACACCCACTCATATAGTACATATATATATATATATTTAGCCTTTATAGACCTTTCGCTAGGGGAATTCGATGAAATATTACCCCGAGGTATGATATATCCCGACTTAGATAACGGCTTAGACAACGTTATTTTTCAAACTTTCTACGCCAGTGAACTCACCAAATGGGTCGTTTTTGAAGCTATTTAAGGGGGCTCTATACAATTTCTTGAAAAATGGAAAATACAAAGTTTGAGAGTGCAAAACACGCGCATAAACAATTCCAAACTAGAAATACATGAATGCAACAACCCCTCGCCGGCTTTTATTAAATGCTTTTTTGAAACACCCCCCACCCACCCACCCAGATTAAAATGAGCACTGATGCACAGCCAATATAAAAACAAACAGATATATAAACAAATGATAATCCGCAAGATAATTCTACATATCAAAGCAAAACTTAGACTTCATTATTAAACTCTGGTTGTACAAAATATGTTTTTTGGAGGTTTCAAAAGAGATTATTTTAACAAGCTTTAACTGGCTTCCCTATACAAATACATGCATGTTTTGGCAAAGGCAGAATTAAAAGTCAACAGCTCAAAAATTGCATTTAAAATAGAGTCCGAGATAAAAACAATTTGCTAGAATCAGATTCTAGAAAGAAGTATTAAACAGACAACGTTTCAGTCGAAAATTTGGAAATACAGCCAAAAAAATCGCCGAAGCCCATATGAGTATTTACATGTAATAATACATTTAAGCTTTATATAAAGGTAGTGTTTTAGTTTTAAGTTAGCTTTAATTAAGCTGATTTATGGTTTGGACGAGCAAAGGGAAAGCATGAAAACGTGAAGCTGTATATTGTTTAGGTTAATAAGCGAAAACATGAAAACAACAAGAATCCTACCGTATTTTGACCACGGAGTTACTACAAACAGACTGAAACAGTGCAATTCAGATTTCAGATCGAGTTTTTGTTTACCATACGGCGTTTGGTTTCTTCAAGTTCTCTGGTTTCTCTTCAAGATATATTAAACGAGTTGTTTGTATCCTTCTTTTCTTCGTGCTCCATTTCGTTTCGTTTAAATAAACGAAAGCAAAATACTATTTGCTTATATATATAAAATATATATATATATAAATATATATATATATATATATATATATATATATATATATATATATATATATATATATATATATATATATATATATATATATATAAAATAAAATGTTAGGAGCACTGAAAGCAATTGTCAAATAATTTCCAATTTAGCAAAGTGAAAAGATGCATGGTAAATTGCCGAGAATGGCTTTTATAACAAAGTTTCGTTATAAAAACTGTTTTCGGCAGTTTGCCCCCTTTTCACTTTGCTTTATCAAAAACACTGCCTATACAGCATTCTACATTTTTACATTCCCGATATGGATCCCGACACACAAACACCAGGTTTACGTACAGTACCTTCGAAGCTGGTTCCAAGACAAAAGGAAACTCCAAGATTGAAACGTTAGATAGTTGTTCTATAGAGCTGTAATTAATTAAATTAAGAGAGAACATTATCCGGTTGGTTGGACGGTTGGTTGGTTGGTTAGGTGTTAAATCAGCTGGGTTTGTTTGTTTGTTTGTTTGTTTGTTTGTTTGTTTGTTTGTTTGTTTGTTTGTTTGTTTGTTTGTTTGTTTGTTTGTTTGTTTGTTTGTTTGTTTGTTTGTTTGTTTGTTTGTTGGTTGGTTTTATTTTGTTGGTTGCCTGGCTAGAGGGCCAGGCTGATTGTTTGATAGGATGACTGTAAAATGGTTGGGTTGGTTGCTTGGTTTGTTGGCTACTAGCTGTTTAATTGACTTGGTTATTTAATTGGTTGGTTGGTTGGCTGACTGGTTAGTTAGTTGGCTAGTTCGTTGGCTGGTTGGTTGCCGTTAGTTGGCTCGCTGGTTAGTTAGTTCATTGGTTGGATGGTTCGTTGGTTTGGTTAGTTGGTTTAAATGGGTTGGCTGGATGGTTGGCTAGCTGGATGTTTGATTTAGTTGGGTCAGGTTGGTTGGTTGTATAGGTTGATTGGTTTGCTAGTTGGGTAATTGATTGGCCGATTTTGTTGGTTGGTTGGCAGGCTGTTTGATTGAGTTGGGTCCACTGACCTCTATATAACTGGACTATTGGGTGCCCCACGAAAAATGGACCAAATACACGCCATCAGGCGCCATCTTATTAGGTCTGAGCCGCGAAATTGACCAATCATAGGCCAGCTTTTGGCTAGCCGTGACTTATGAGAGTAAAAAAGGCATGGGACCAAAGAGCTGAGAGTTGACAAACATTTTGAAAGCCAAAAACGATTGTCGGTAAGCAAAAAGTGTAACTAAACCAAACATATTTACAGGTTTCTTTTTAAAGGATAATTCTGAATGGTTTATGTTGTATTTGCATGTTTCTTGAGCTTCTTTGTGTTCGGGAAGATGTTTTAACTGTCCGTTTTGAGCATGCTTTATCCGACAACAAACACGGCAAAGAAAAAAGCTTGGATTTTCCCACGGAACGCCATAATTTACTTGTAAGTATTAATACAAAGTATCAATGTCCTTGAACTTTTTACTTTAAAAAAGAATAAAATTTCTGTGTAAACGTCTTTCTCAAAGCATTTTTTTGCTTCAAAAGAGTTATCGGCGTGAGTCGTCAACTCGTCGGGCTAGTACTTTACGCCGTCGGAAGACCTAACAAGATGGCGCCGTTCAATTGGGGACACTTCACGTAATACAAAAGTATCGTGGACCCGCAGTCCATGCAGTTAAATAGAGGTCCGTGGTTGGGGTCAGGTTGGTTGATTGGTAATTGTTGGTTGGTTGATTTGCTTGCTTGTTTGTTTGTTTGTTTGTTTGTTTGTTTGTTTGTTTGTTTGTTTGTTTGTTTGTTTGTTTGTTTGTTTGTTTGTTTGTTTGTTTGTTTGTTTGTTTAGTTGGCTGGTTGGTTGGTTGGTTTAAGGCCTGGCCAAACGCTTTCAACATTTCATTCAACATCGTTCAACATTGTTGAACGCGTGTTGAACGAAAATTTGAACATGTTTAAATTTCGTTGAACATCATTCAACAACGTTCAACATCATTCAACAGGGGTGGCCAAACGCTTTCAACATGTTGAATCACGGTTGAATTCAATAATGTTGAACGATGTTGAAAGCGTTTGACCAGGCCTTGACTGATTGATTGATTGATGTGCAGTATTGCAAAATGTTATTACCATGTTTCTCTGAGATTATTCAGAAATTACCATACTTACATTGCTAATTGTTCAGTTTGAGCAATCCATTTCTCGTATTCTTTCTTATAGTTAAGCTTCTTGGAAAGTTCACCAATGTAGAAATCACTAATAGGTACAAGCTGTCGACCTCTCTTCTGTGATTCTACATTAACATCATACAGCAGTCTCAGCGTCATGCAGATCACAACAATATGAGACTCGGAACTTTGGTAAGTGTGCACTTGAGAACCCAAAAGCTTTTTAAATGCCTGTTGAATCAAAGACAAATGATGATTGTTTAATACAGACACCGGCACATTATAAATATCACAAAATAATATTAGTATGAACCAAGGTAGTTTAAAGTTCTACTAGTGTTCTAATTTTTTGTAGTGTTTACATGTTTTGTTTCTGTAGCAGCAAAAGCTGTTCACTACTGAGAATGTGCGAAATATAAGGTCTCGCAACGTAACGCACAGTAACGTGTCAGAACGTAACGTTGTTTCGTGCAGTGTTAAGTACTGTAAGATCTCACAATGAAACGTTAGGTCTCAAAACGTAAAATTAGATCTCACACCGTAACGTCGTAACGTAAGGTATCACAACGTAACGTGTCGGTAAGGTCTCATGTAACGCACTGTAAGGTCTCACAACGTAACGTAACGTCTCGTAACGTAACATCTCATAACGTCTCAATCACTCTCGCAATATTAGGGACTTTAAGACCCCGTTTACACGATGCCGGTACAATTTAAAAACGGAACAAAATCATGCCGTTTAGGCCTTGCGTATACACGATACCGGCACAAAAATAACATGAAATCTTATATGCTGTATTTGCATACCGGCATGATTTTGTTCCGTTTTCAAATTGTACCGGCATCGTGTAAACGGGGTCTAAGAAAACACAACGATTACGACTATGGCAACGTGTTTAAACAATAGAATTTTATGTCATATACAAAGAGCTTTTGCAAATGACGGTCCCGAGAGTAATTCTCGTGCCGTCGTGACTCTGTTGACAACGTAGAAAAAGTTTTTTTAACGCGGAACCTGGGTCACTACAGAAGCCTTAGAAAAGCTTAACCTTACTCTCGCGACTAACATAGATTGAACATTGTCAAGTGTTTTTCTTTAAGAATTTAAGAACAAAACGAGTCCGTGCGATCATGTATCTTGAAATTTGAAAGTATAAATACACCACCATTTAATACCACTGTTAAACTTTCTACCGTAGCTGTAGTGCGTTGTCTGAGTCTTAAAGTTCCTAATAGGGCCTTTTATACGGGGCAAAATAAGCCGTGGCTTAAATAAGTCGTGAACAGCTGGTATAAACGGTCAATTCCTGAATATGCAGCAGCTTATTTTGGACTAAGCTTTATCCCTTGGCTTAATTATGTTAGTCGCGGCTTATTGATTACATGACCATCAATTTATATACGAGCTGTTCGCGACTTTAATTTAAGCTGCGGCTTATTTTGCAACAGAATAAGAGCCTATGTAACGTACAGTAAGTCTCCTAATCTAACGTAGAGTCTCACAACGTAATGTAAGGTTTCTGCTTTCACAACGTAACGTCTCGTAACGTCTCATGAGGTCCACAATGTACATGTACATGTAACGTACGGTTTCAGAACGTAATGTATAGTACTAGCTGTATCTCAATCTTTTATATTTTTTTTGCATAGTGGTACGAATGCAAACAAGCATTTTATTTATACATAATTATGTTGGTCTGGTAAGCTGGCCTGCTTGGCAGAATGGCTTGTTTCCCTATAAACATCCCCTTATTAATAACCCACTGGCAAAGGTACAGGTATGCAGTCTTTGAGTGCCCTCTAGTTAAACTTACTGTTTAGACTACATACCGAGTCAGCCAAAAACAGCCCTTTATTGTTTTACCCTCACTGGTTGTCTACCACCAGATGATTTTACTCATCAAAGGTAGAACCATCAGACATCCAGGCAGCAATGGGTTAACAGGTGACTATAAATCCATTCCTGCCTGGACCAGCCAAAAATGGCCCTTTGTTGTTTTACTGTCTAATGCTAGACAATTTACTCATTTAAAAGAGAACTTTCAGACACCCTAGGCAGCAATGGGTAACAGGTGAGGCCAAAAAAAAAAATACCTGGGTTTCCGGTTTCCCAACCCTACCTACTGTAGTTTTTTGCTAGCAAAATGCTGACCCTAATCATTTTATTGAATTTTTAAGGAGCATGGGCCTGAGATGCAGCATGATTTGCATCTTGGGATAGCAAACGTGGCATCAGAACCTAGTAATGTGCTCAAAATTAGCTTTAATAGATGTGCTAGCATAATTGACATTTGGTGTTGGAAAGAATATTATTGTTATTCCTAGGCACTAAATTAAAAAAAAAGTAAAAAAAAAAGTAAATCTAAATCCGACCTACTCTACCTAAGTTTTTGTGAAGAGAAAAGGAAACCCAGGTATTTTTTTTTGACCTGATTACCATACTTTCTGGGCGATAACCTGCACGGCGTATAACTCACACAGCAACAAAAATGTCACTTTTGGAAAAATAAATCAGCGTATTACCCACACCATCGGATAACCCACAGCTGCTAATAATAGGTTTGGGCAAGGGAGCATGCCAGACTGACTTTTTTTTCTTTGTTCAGCATTCCTTCATTTATATTCAGCCATTTTGAATAATGCAGTATATATCATTGGCGTATCGCAGGCACAGGCTACAGGGCTGAAGGAAACCCAGGTGCATTCTGAAAATGAAATAACCGGGCTGTAGCCTGTGCCTGCAATACGCTAATGAATATACCACATTATTCAAAATGGCTGAATATAAATGAAGGAATGCCGAACGAAGAAGAAGAAATACAGGTCAGTCTGGTGTGCTCCCTTGGTTTGGAACCACAAAATTTTAAAAAAGTATAGTACCAGTAGTTGAAAGATGAAAGTAGAATCCTTGGTCTCCGGTCTTCGCGATGGTGTTGTCTTAAGAATTCAACAGATTACCCGCACCACCCTATTCCCCACACTAATTATATTTCCTAGCAAAATTAAGAGATAGCCTGCAGGTTATCACCCAGAAAATACGGTAACCCATTCCTGCCTGACCTAGCCAAAAATGGCCCCTTTATTGTTTTACTCTGTCTAACATAAGACAATTTTATTTGTTAAAAGCAGAACCCTCAGGCATTCTGGATAGCAGTGGGCTAATATTGAAAACTAGGCTGATGCGGTATATCGATATATCGATAATTATCGGGTTTTTTCAAATACCGATTACTTGGTATTTCAATTTTCAAATATCGATATATCGATAACAACGAAATTTTCGATATTATCAGTAAATTTCGGTATTATCAGTACGGTACTACGGTATTGTGTTTATGTTATTAAAAAAGTCATATCACTAATTCCAACTATTGACGGGGATGACGACCCGCTACAGTGATGGAAGTGTCTGTTTGCGACTTCCCCATGCTCAGTCAGCTTGTACGGAAATATCTTGCGATTCCAGCCAGCAGTTCGCCGTCCGAGAGATTATTCAGCAAAGCCAGTCAGGTTATAACTCCACAGCGAGCCCAGTTGAAGCCTGATAAAGCAAACATGTTGGTGTTTCTTGCCGAAAATATGTGATTGCCGAACTTAGTATTAATATCTAAAACTTCTAAATTTGTAACAAAACTTTAATTTAATGAAATCTAATGTCGAATGTTTAAATATGGCCATTAACAAATAACATGGAGCCAAATCATCGGACTCACGTAATTGTTAGTATTTTTATCTTAATTGGATAATGTTATTTCTGTAGACTTTGCGCAATGGAAAAACACGGGTTTTTCTGGCTGCGGAACAGGTTGTATTATCTGAAATAAAGCCAGATTTACACTACAAAAAAAGGTGAACTTTCTTGTGAAAACCCGCAACATTTTTGTCGATTAGCGGAAAAATACACATTAAGTTTCTATTGTGGTGAAATATCAATATATCAATATTATTGGTATTTTTTTTCCGGTATCGGTATTCAGGTTTTTTTCAATACTGCATCAGCCTATTGAAAACATAAAATAATTAAATCACAATAATTTAAAGTATACCTTAACAATCCTCTGAAAGTGGAAAGAGTTGTAATTCACGAGTATTTCCAACAAGGCATTCTTTGTTTTGGGATTTATCCTGGCCAAAATGTGGCAAAATGTTTGCAGTAAGTCACAGGCATCCAATAGTAAAGGATTTTCAAGGAGAATTACCAACTGAAAAATCTGTGAATGTTTCACATCACATGACTGCAAGGTCTTGAGATGAATTTCAACAGAGTTCTGTAATGGATGAAGGAAGACAGGTTTCGGCTCAAGGTCCAACAGCAACTCGTATGATTTTCGTACAGCAGTAAGATCGAGCCTTTTCCACTGTGGATCAGAGTAAGACAGGGAGTCCTTTAAGAAACTCGCATTAAGGGCCTCTGGTGAAGTGAAGACCGTTCGAATAGTATTTATAAGAAATGAAGGATCCCCACACTTTTTGTAATTTTCAATCGATGTCTCCAACATTGGTAGTGTCAAATGAGTTAGGGAAAGTTCCTTGACACTACTCGATGACATTTCTAATGCACACTCCATCTCAAACTCCTCCAGATTTGAACTATCAGCACCCAGACTTTCAATACTGATTTCTACTTCTGGTGAGCTACTGGTAACTACAACCTTATCTAAAATGGTATCCTTATTCCCAGACTCCAAGTTATCCTTTGTGGTAATCGAGAGGGGCTTTGAAACATGGACATCTAAATCCTTTGAGTTGTAAGTGAGGCCATTTTCCACCCTTGTACTGTTGCAGATGTTTGAAGAACTCAGGCTCAACTTTGCAGTATTACATGTATGACTGCCAGACAAGGCCACTTCACTTCCACTATTATAGATGTGTCTGTTTGGTTTAAGTGTTGCATCGACATTTGAAAAAAGAAACTTAAATGGACTAGAGTCAAAGAACTTGTGCAAAAAAGGTCGAGGCTTCCCGTACAGGTTACCAAAGTCCAGTGCTCTGAAATTCTTCGGGGAGCTTTCCTTACAGAAATACTGTTTACCAAGGGTGGCCAATTCGATACTGAGAAAGCTTGCAATATGATGATTTATCTTTTTTGAACTAGGGCAGGACGCACAAAACTTGTTCCAGCACTTCTCGTTGCCACATCCCACCGTCAGTTGATCGAAGTACCGTTTGACAGAAATCTCAAAATCTTTTTTGGCGATATTGCTTTGGGAGCCAAGGTTTTCGTAGCTGCGAAGAGGCAGAGCGACTTGTAAGGATAAATTGCTGTCTGACAAGGCGGCTAGATTACTCGCACTCAGCGTTCGTTCGCTTGTCTTGAGTTGAGCTAGACTTGCCGATCTATTTTTTGAATCTAAGAGTCGTAAGTTGCCCCAAGAGCTCGATTCTTCCTTCCTTTGTAGTTCGTGTTGACTGCTGTGTCTCGCAAGCTTGTTGAGGTTCTGTAGCGAGTCAACGGTGTGAATGGAGTGCCTCTTTCGAAACAGGGCAGTTGAGGAAGCCACGGGTGGTTTAGAAGCCACTTTCAGCTCGGGGGAAATCCTCTTAAAGTGGTGATTCATGCTGCTTGGGAATGTGGGTAGATATCGGCTCCTTCTTGTAGTATTTCTGTCACTTTTGACACAAGCATGATCCACGCGCAGCCTCCGCCGAGGAAAGAGGAATACAAGACAACAACAACTTTTGCAAATTTGCAACTGAACTCGTCTGAGCCTTTGTTCCTTGTGGTCAGCGCTATCTTACAGGTGAAACTTGGTGCACCATTACTACCAATACATTAACCTGTTGCCGGAATCTCCTATATATTGACTGTTTCGTTGTGCGCAGACCGAGACGACAGATAAGTTTCTGAACTTTAGTTTAGTTTTCATCTTTATATACATTTTCAATATCTGTTCTAAGTTTCTTGTTAATTAAATAAACTAGAAATACATGAATGCAACAACCCCTCGCCCGCTTTTACATGCTTTTTTGAAACACCCCCCACCCACCCAGCCCCTGATTAAAAAAAGCACTCCTGATTATACAGCCAATATAAAAACAAACAAATATAAAAACAAATGATATTAAATCCTTGGGATATTAAATTATACAATTTATGGATAGGTCGATAGGATGACAAAACTGATTTAAATCATTTAATGAAAGTTTATTTATTTATTTATTTATTTATTTATTTATTTATTTATTTATTTATTTATTTATTTAGCTTCGCTTCTTACAAAAAAAACAACAACAAACAAAACAACTTATAAAGTAAAGAAGCTGGGACACCACAACAGCTTGAATGCCAATTACAGTGGGCCCTTGGTCAGATCAGAAAAAATAAAGAAAAAAAAATAGGACAGTCATTGTAATTAATAGCAGCAAGTTAATGGTTGAATGAGACTTCTACCTATGTTACATTTAAGGCAGACAGTTCTCCAAGATCGTGGATCATCAGCAGAGTAGCAGGAACGTAAGGCAGTAGAATAATAGTTCCGTAGTGATTTTATAAATTTAGTAATAGACAAATTATCTAGTCGTAAATGTTCTGGAAGGGAGTTCCAAGTCCAAAGTTGAACATATCAAAGCAAAACTTAGATTTCATTATCAAATTCTGGTTGTAAAAAATATATTGTTTTTAGGAGGTTTCAAAAGGGATTATTTCTAGCAAGCCTTCAAATGGCTTCTCTATGCATGTACATTTTGCAAAGGCAGAATTAAAAGTTGACAGCTCAAAAATTACATTTATAATAGAGTCTGAGATAAAAGCAATTCAGTAGAATCGGATTCCAGAAAGAAGTATTAAACAGACAACGTTTCAGTCGAAAATTTGGAATCACAGCCAAGAAAACCGACAAAGCCCACGTCCACCACGGTTAATATAAGCGTGATATAAGCCTACGATAGTGTTTTAAGTTAGTGTTAGTTAAGCTGACTGATGGTTAATTTGGACGAGCAAAGGGAGAGCACGAAAACGTGAAGCTGCATGTATATTGTTTTAGGACATAAGGACAAAATACAAATCCCCTACCGTTATAAACTTGAATGATTTTGAGACGACTGAGTGACCACAAACACTGCAATTCAGATCGAGGTTTTGTTTACCATACGGCGTTTGGTTTCTTCAGGACCTCTGGTTTAGCTTCAACATATATTAAACCGGCTGTTTGTATCCTTTTCTTCGTTGTTCTCTTTTATTATTTAAGTAGAGCAGGCTCCATTTCGTTAAACGAAAGCAAAATACTGACAGATTTTTAGTTTTCTTGTCGCTAGTCACCAGTGTCCAACTATTCTTACCGCGTGACACCGTACCAAACATATATATAAATAAATAAATAAACTATTTCCCAGATTTCGGCCCCCTCGCTTTTTCTACACGCGTGTAAAATGGACTCCACGCGTGTCGAGATTAGCAACCCTCACCGGGCTCCAGGCCCTCGGCCCGTCGCCCGGCTCGGGGATAATTGTAAAAACCAAACAGCTGAGGTTACACTTTTTGTTGCGTATAGCGGTCACGTAACATCCATCCATTCACGTTTTACATTCTCATCCATCCAACCGCGTTTTACACTCTTATCCATTCATCCGCGTTTTATAATCCTCTCCATCCATCCGTTTTTACATTTTTATCCGTCCATCTGCATTTTACGTACATTCTTATCCGTCCATCGGCATTTTACATTCTTATCCTCCCATCCGCATTTTACATTCTTATCCGTCCATCCGCATTTTACATTCTTATCCGTCCATCCGCATTTTACATCCTTATCCGTCCATCCGCATTTTATATTGTTATCCGTCCATCCGCATTTTATATTCTTATCCGTCCATCCGCATTTTATATTCTTATCCGTCCATCCGCATTTTATATTCTTATCCGTCCATCCGCATTTTATATTCTTATCAGTCCATCCCCATTTTATATTCTTATCCGTCCATCCGCATTTTACATTCTTATCCGTCCATCCGTATTTTACATTCTTATCCGTCCATCCGCATTTTACATTCTTATCCATCCATCCGCGTTTCACATTCTTATCCATCCATCCGCGTTTTACATTCTTATCTGTCCATCCGCATTTTTCATTCTTATCCGTCCATCCGCATTTTACATTCTTATCCGTCCATCCGCATTTTATATTCTTATCCGTCCATCCGCATTTTATATTCTTATCCGTCCATCCGCATTTTATATTCTTATCCGTCCATCCGCATTTTATATTCTTATGTGTCCATCCGCATTTTATATTCTTATCCGTCCATCCGCATTTTACATTCTTATCCGTCCATCCGCATTTTACATTCTTATCCGTCCATCCGCATTTTACATTCTTATCCGTCCATCCGCATTTTACATTCTTATCCGTCCATCCGCATTTTACATTCTTATCCGTCTATCCGCGTTTTACATTCTTATCCGTCCATCCGCATTTTACATTCTTATCTGTCTATCCGCGTTTTACATTCCTATCTGACCGTCCGCGTTTTACATTCTTATCTGTCAATCCACGTTTCACATTCTTATCTGTCCATCCGCATTTTACATTCTTATCCGTCTATCCACGTTTTACATTCTTATCTGTCTATCCGCGTTTTATATTCCTATCTGTCCGTCCGCGTTTACATTCTTATCCGTCCATCCGCATTTTACATTCTTATCCGTCTATCCACGTTTTACATTCTTATCTGTCAATCCACGTTTTACATTCTTGTCTCTCCATTCGCGTTTTACATTGTTATCCATCCATCCACGTTTTACATTCTTATCCATCCATCCGCGTTTCACATTCCTATCCATCCATCCACTTACACTCTGCATATCCATCCATCCGCGTTTCACATTCTTATCTGTCTATCCGCCTTTTACATTGTTATTCATCCATCCACGTTTTAAATTCTTATCCATCCATCCACGTTTTACATTCTTATCCATCCATCCGCGTTTCACATTCTTATCCATCCATCCGCGTTTTACATTCTTATCTGTCCATCCGCATTTCTCATTCTTATCCGTCCATCCGCATTTTACATTCCTATCCGTCCATCCGCATTTTACATTCTTATCCGTCCATCGGCATTTTACATTCTTATCCTCCCATCCGCATTTTACATTCTTATCCGTCCATCCGCATTTTACATTCTTATCCGTCCATCCGCATTTTACATCCTTATCCGTCCATCCGCATTTTATATTGTTATCCGTCCATCCGCATTTTATATTCTTATCCGTCCATCCGCATTTTATATTCTTATCCGTCCATCCGCATTTTATATTCTTATCCGTCCATCCGCATTTTATATTCTTATCAGTCCATCCCCATTTTATATTCTTATCCGTCCATCCGCATTTTACATTCTTATCCGTCCATCCGTATTTTACATTCTTATCCGTCCATCCGCATTTTACATTCTTATCCATCCATCCGCGTTTCACATTCTTATCCATCCATCCGCGTTTTACATTCTTATCTGTCCATCCGCATTTTTCATTCTTATCCGTCCATCCGCATTTTACATTCTTATCCGTCCATCCGCATTTTATATTCTTATCCGTCCATCCGCATTTTATATTCTTATCCGTCCATCCGCATTTTATATTCTTATCCGTCCATCCGCATTTTCTATTCTTATCTCTCCATCCGCATTTTATATTCTTATCCGTCCATCCGCATTTTACATTCTTATCCGTCCATCCGCATTTTACATTCTTATCCGTCCATCCGCATTTTACATTCTTATCCGTCCATCCGCATTTTACATTCTTATCCGTCCATCCGCATTTTACATTCTTATCCGTCTATCCGCGTTTTACATTCTTATCCGTCCATCCGCATTTTACATTCTTATCTGTCTATCCGCGTTTTACATTCCTATCTGTCCGTCCGCGTTTTACATTCTTATCTGTCAATCCACGTTTCACATTCTTATCTGTCCATCCGCATTTTACATTCTTATCCGTCTATCCACGTTTTACATTCTTATCTGTCTATCCGCGTTTTATATTCCTATCTGTCCGTCCGCGTTTACATTCTTATCCGTCCATCCGCATTTCACATTCTTATCCGTCTATCCACGTTTTACATTCTTATCTGTCAATCCACGTTTTACATTCTTGTCTGTCCATTCGCGTTTTACATTGTTATCCATCCATCCACGTTTTACATTCTTATCCATCCATCCGCGTTTCACATTCCTATCCATCCATCCACTTACACTCTGCATATCCATCCATCCGCGTTTCACATTCTTATCTGTCTATCCGCCTTTTACATTGTTATTCATCCATCCACGTTTTAAATTCTTATCCATCCATCCACGTTTTACATTCTTATCCATCCATCCGCGTTTCACATTCTTATCCATCCATCCGCGTTTTACATTCTTATCTGTCCATCCGCATTTTTCATTCTTATCCGTCCATCCGCATTTTACATTCCTATCCGTCCATCCGCATTTTACATTCTTATCCGTCCATCCGCATTTTACATTCTTATCCGTCCATCCGCATTTTACATTCTTATCCGTCCATCCGCATTTTACATTCTTATCCGTCTATCCACGTTTTACATTCTTATCTGTCAATCCACGTTTTACATTCTTGTCTGTCCATTCGCGTTTTACATTGTTATCCATCCATCCACGTTTTACATTCTTATCCATCCATCCGCGTTTCACATTCCTATCCATCCATCCACTTACACTATGCATATCCATCCATCCGCGTTTCACATTCTTATCTGTCTATCCGCCTTTTACATTGTTATCCATCCATCCACGTTTTAAATTCTTATCCATCCATCCGCGTTTCACATTCTTATCCATCCATCCGCGTTTTACATTCTTATCTGTCCGTCCGCATTTTTCATTCTTATCCGTCCATCCGCATTTTACATTCTTATCCGTCTATCCGCATTTTACATTCTTATCCATCCATCCGCGTTTCACATTCTTATCCATCCATCCGCGTTTTACATTCTTATCTGTCCATCCGCATTTTTCATTCTTATCCGTCCATCCGCATTTTACATTCCTAGCCGTCCATCCGCATTTTACATTCTTATCCGTCCATCCGAATTTTACATTCTTATCCGTCCATCCGCATTTTACATTCTTATCCGTCCATCCGCATTTTACATTCTTATCCGTCTATCCACGTTTTACATTCTTATCTGTCAATCCACGTTTTACATTCTTGTCTGTCCATTCGCGTTTTACATTGTTATCCATCCATCCACGTTTTACATTCTTATACATCCATCCGCGTTTCACATTCCTATCCATCCATCCACTTACACTCTGCATATCCATCCATCCGCGTTTCACGTTCTTATCTGTCTATCCGCCTTTTACATTGTTATCCATCCATCCACGTTTTAAATTCTTATCCATCCATCCACGTTTTACATTCTTATCCATCCATCCGAGTTTCACATTCTTATCCATCCATCCGCGTTTTACATTCTTATCTGTCCATCCGCATTTTTCATTCTTATCCGTCCATCCGCATTTTACATTCTTATCCGTCCATCCGCATTTTACATTCTTATCCGTCCATCCGCATTTTACATTCTTATCCGTCCATCCGCATTTTACATTCTTATCCGTCCATCCGCATTTTACATTCTTATCCGTCTATCCGCGTTTTACATTCCTATCTGTCCGTCCGCGTTTTACATTCTTATCTGTCAATCCACGTTTCACATTCTTATCTGTCCATCCGCATTTCACGTTCTTATCTGTCAATCCACGTTTCACATTCTTATCTGTCCATCCGCATTTTATATTCTTATCCGTCCATCCGCATTTTACATTCTTATCCGTCCATCCGCATTTTACATTCTTATCCGTCCATCCGCATTTTACATTCTTATCCGTCTATCCGCGTTTTACATTCCTATCTGTCCGTCCGCGTTTTACATTCTTATCTGTCAATCCACGTTTCACATTCTTATCTGTCCATCCGCATTTCACATTCTTATCTGTCAATCCACGTTTCACATTCTTATCTGTCCATCCGCATTTTACATTCTTATCCGTCCATCCGCATTTTACATTCTTATCCGTCTATCCACGTTTTACATTCTTATCTGTCTATCCGCGTTTTACATTCCTATCTGTCCGTCCGCGTTTTACATTCTTATCTGTCAATCCACGTTTCACATTCTTATCTGTCCATCCGCATTTTACATTCTTATCTGTCAATCCACGTTTCACATTCTTATCTGTCCATCCGCATTTTACATTCTTATCCGTCCATCCGCATTTTACATTCTTATCCGTCTATCCACGTTTTACATTCTTATCTGTCTATCCGCGTTTTATATTCCTATCTGTCCGTCCGCGTTTTACATTCTTATCCGTCCATCCGCATTTTACATTCTTATCCGTCTATCCACGTTTTACATTCTTATCTGTCAATCCACGTTTTACATTCTTATCTGTCCATCCGCGTTTTACATTGTTATCCATCCATCCACGTTTTACATTCTTATCCATCCATCCGCGTTTCACATTCTTATCCATCCATCCGCGTTTTACATTCTTATCTGTCCATCCGCATTTTACATTCTTATCCGTCCATCCGCATTTTATATTCTTATCCGTCCATCCGCATTTTACATTCTTATCCGTCTATCCACGTTTTACATTCTTATCTGTCTATCCGCGTTTTATATTCCTATCTGTCCGTCCGCGTTTTACATTCTTATCCGTCCATCCGCATTTTACATTCTTATCCGTCTATCCACGTTTTACATTCCTATCTGTCAATCCACGTTTTACATTCTTATCTGTCCATCCGCGTTTTACATTGTTATCCATCCATCCACGTTTTACATTCTTATACATCCATCCGCGTTTCACAATCCTATCCATCCATCCACTTACACTCTGCATATCCATCCATCCGCGTTTCACGTTCTTATCTGTCTATCCGCCTTTTACATTGTTATCCATCCATCCACGTTTTAAATTCTTATCCATCCATCCACGTTTTACATTCTTATCCATCCATCCGCGTTTCACATTCTTATCCATCCATCCGCGTTTTACATTCTTATCTGTCCATCCGCATTTTTCATTCTTATCCGTCCATCCGCATTTTACATTCTTATCCGTCCATCCGCATTTTACATTCTTATCCGTCCATCCGCATTTTACATTCTTATCCGTCCATCCGCATTTTACATTCTTATCCGTCCATCCGCATTTTACATTCTTATCCGTCTATCCGCGTTTTACATTCCTATCTGTCCGTCCGCGTTTTACATTCTTATCTGTCAATCCACGTTTCACATTCTTATCTGTCCATCCGCATTTCACATTCTTATCTGTCAATCCACGTTTCACATTCTTATCTGTCCATCCGCATTTTATATTCTTATCCGTCCATCCGCATTTCACATTCTTATCTGTCAATCCACGTTTTACATTCTTATCTGTCTATCCGCGTTTTACATTCCTATCTGTCCGTCCGCGTTTTACATTCTTATCTGTCAATCCACGTTTCACATTCTTATCTGTCCATCCGCATTTCACATTCTTATCTGTCAATCCACGTTTCACATTCTTATCTGTCCATCCGCATTTTACATTCTTATCCGTCCATTCGCATTTTACATTCTTATCCGTCTATCCACGTTTTACATTCTTATCTGTCTATCCGCGTTTTACATTCCTATCTGTCCGTCCGCGTTTTACATTCTTATCTGTCAATCCACGTTTCACATTCTTATCTGTCCATCCGCATTTTACATTCTTATCTGTCAATCCACGTTTCACATTCTTATCTGTCCATCCGCATTTACATTCTTATCCGTCCATCCGCATTTATCCTTTCATTCTTATCCGTCTATCCACGTTTTACATTCTTATCTGTCTATCCGCCTTTTATATTCCTATCTGTCCGTCCGCGTTTTACATTCTTATCCGTCCATCCGCATTTTACATTCTTATCCGTCTATCCACGTTTTACATTCTTATCTGTCTATCCGCGTTTTATATTCCTATCTGTCCGTCCGCGTTTTACATTCTTATCCGTCCATCCGCATTTTACATTCTTATCCGTCTATCCACGTTTTACATTCCTATCTGTCAATCCACGTTTTACATTCTTATCTGTCCATCCGCGTTTTACATTGTTATCTATCCATCCACGTTTTACATTCTTATCCATCCATCCGCGTTTCACATTCTTATCCATCCATCCACTTACACTCTGCATATCCATCCATCCGCGTTTCACATTCTTATCTGTCTATCCGCCTTTTACATTGTTATCCATCCATCCACGTTTTACATTCTTATCTGTCCATCCGCATTTTACATTCTTATCTGTCAATTCACGTTTTACATTCTTAATTGTCTGTCCATTCGCGTTTTACATTGTTATCCATCCATCCACGTTTTACATTCTTATCCATCCATCCGCGTTTCACACTCCTATCCATCCATCCACTTACACTCTGCATATCCATCCATCCGCGTTTCACAGTCTTATCTGTCTATCCGCCTTTTACATTGTTATCCATCCATCCACGTTTTAAATTCTTATCCATCCATCCACGTTTTACATTCTTATCCATCCATCCGCGTTTCACATTCTTATCCATCCATCCGCGTTTTACATTCTTATCTGTCCATCCGCATTTTTCATTCTTATCCGTCCATCCGCATTTTACATTCTTATCCGTCCATCCGCATTTTACATTCTTATCCGTCCATCCGCATTTTACATTCTTATCCGTCCATCCGCATTTTACATTCTTATCCGTCCATCCGCATTTTACATTCTTATCCGTCTATCCGCGTTTTACATTCTTATCCGTCCATCCGCATTTTACATTCTTATCTGTCTATCCGCGTTTTACATTCCTATCTGTCCGTCCGCGTTTTACATTCTTATCTGTCAATCCACGTTTCACATTCTTATCTGTCCATCCGCATTTTACATTCTTATCTGTCAATCCACGTTTCACATTCTTATCTGTCCATCCGCATTTTACATTCTTATCCGTCCATCCGCATTTTACATTCTTATCCGTCTATCCACGTTTTACATTCCTATCTGTCAATCCACGTTTTACATTCTTATCTGTCCATCCGCGTTTTACATTGTTATCTATCCATCCACGTTTTACATTCTTATCCATCCATCCGCGTTTCACATTCTTATCCATCCATCCACTTACACTCCGCATATCCATCCATCCGCGTTTCACATTCTTATCTGTCTATCCGCCTTTTACATTGTTATCCATCCATCCACGTTTTACATTCTTATCTGTCCATCCGCATTTTACATTCTTATCTGTCAATCCACGTTTTACATTCTTAATTGTCTGTCCATTCGCGTTTTACATTGTTATCCATCCATCCACGTTTTACATTCTTATCCATCCATCCGCGTTTCACACTCCTATCCATCCATCCACTTACACTCTGCATATCCATCCATCCGCGTTTCACATTCTTATCTGTCTATCCGCCTTTTACATTGTTATCCATCCATCCACGTTTTAAATTCTTATCCATCCATCCACGTTTTACATTCTTATCCATCCATCCGCGTTTCACATTCTTATCCATCCATCCGCGTTTTACATTCTTATCTGTCCATCCGCATTTTTCATTCTTATCCGTCCATCCGCATTTTACATTCTTATCCGTCCATCCGCATTTTACATTCTTATCCGTCCATCCGCATTTTACATTCTTATCCGTCCATCCGCATTTTACATTCTTATCCGTCCATCCGCATTTTACATTCTTATCCGTCTATCCGCGTTTTACATTCTTATCCGTCCATCCGCATTTTACATTCTTATCTGTCTATCCGCGTTTTACATTCCTATCTGTCCGTCCGCGTTTTACATTCTTATCTGTCAATCCACGTTTCACATTCTTATCTGTCCATCCGCATTTTACATTCTTATCTGTCAATCCACGTTTCACATTCTTATCTGTCCATCCGCATTTTACATTCTTATCCGTCCATCCGCATTTTACATTCTTATCCGTCTATCCACGTTTTACATTCCTATCTGTCAATCCACGTTTTACATTCTTATCTGTCCATCCGCGTTTTACATTGTTATCTATCCATCCACGTTTTACATTCTTATCCATCCATCCGCGTTTCACATTCTTATCCATCCATCCACTTACACTCTGCATATCCATCCATCCGCGTTTCACATTCTTATCTGTCTATCCGCCTTTTACATTGTTATCCATCCATCCACGTTTTACATTCTTATCTGTCCATCCGCATTTTACATTCTTATCTGTCAATCCACGTTTTACATTCTTAATTGTCTGTCCATTCGCGTTTTACATTGTTATCCATCCATCCACGTTTTACATTCTTATCCATCCATCCGCGTTTCACACTCCTATCCATCCATCCACTTACACTCTGCATATCCATCCATCCGCGTTTCACATTCTTATCTGTCTATCCGCCTTTTACATTGTTATCCATCCATCCACGTTTTAAATTCTTATCCATCCATCCACGTTTTACATTCTTATCCATCCATCCGCGTTTCACATTCTTATCCATCCATCCGCGTTTTACATTCTTATCTGTCCATCCGCATTTTTCATTCTTATCCGTCCATCCGCATTTTACATTCTTATCCGTCCATCCGCAAATTACATTCTTATCCGTCCATCCGCATTTTACATTCTTATCCGTCCATCCGCATTTTACATTCTTATCCGTCTATCCGCGTTTTACATTCTTATCCGTCCATCCGCATTTTACATTCTTATCCGTCTATCCACGTTTTACATTCTTATCTGTCTATCCGCGTTTTACATTCCTATCTGTCCGTCCGCGTTTTACATTCTTATCTGTCAATCCACGTTTCACATTCTTATCTGTCCATCCGCATTTTACATTCTTATCTGTCAATCCACGTTTCACATTCTTATCTGTCCATCCGCATTTTACATTCTTATCCGTCCATCCGCATTTTACATTCTTATCCGTCTATCCACGTTTTACATTCTTATCTGTCTATCCGCGTTTTATATTCCTATCTGTCCGTCCGCGTTTTACATTCTTATCCGTCCATCCGCATTTTACATTCTTATCCGTCTATCCACGTTTTACATTCTTATCTGTCAATCCACGTTTTACATTCTTATCTGTCCATCCGCGTTTTACATTGTTATCCATCCATCCACGTTTTACATTCTTATCCATCCATCCGCGTTTCACATTCTTATCCATCCATCCGCGTTTTACATTCTTATCTGTCCATCCGCATTTTACATTCTTATCCGTCCATCCGCATTTTACATTCTTATCCGTCCATCCGCATTTTACATTCTTATCCGTCTATCCACGTTTTACATTCTTATCTGTCTATCCGCGTTTTATATTCCTATCTGTCCGTCCGCGTTTTACATTCTTATCCGTCCATCCGCATTTTACATTCTTATCCGTCCATCCGCATTTTACATTCTTATCCGTCTATCCACGTTTTACATTCTTATCTGTCAATCCACGTTTTACATTCTTGTCTGTCCATTCGCGTTTTACATTGTTATCCATCCATCCACGTTTTACATTCTTATACATCCATCCGCGTTTCACATTCTTATCCATCCATCCACTTACACTCTGCATGTCCATCCATCCGCGTTTCACATTCTTATCTGTCTATCCGCCTTTTACATTGTTATCCATCCATCCACGTTTTACATTCTTATCCATCCATCCGCGTTTCACATTCTTATCCATCCATCCGCGTTTTACATTCTTATCCGTCCATCCGCATTTTATATTCTTATCCGTCCATCCGCATTTTATATTCTTATCCGTCCATCCGCATTTTACATTCCTATCCGTCCATCCGCATTTTACATTCTTATCCGTCCATCCGCATTTTACATTCTTATCCGTCCATCCGCATTTTACATTCTTATCCGTCCATCCGCGTTTTACATTCTTATCCGTCCATCCGCATTTTATATTCTTATCCGTCCATCCGCATTTTATATTCTTATCCGTCCATCCGGATTTTATATTCTTATCCGTCCATCCGCATTTTATATTCTTATCCGTCCATCCGCATTTTATATTCTTATCCGTCCATCCGCATTTTATATTCTTATGTGTCCATCCGCATTTTATATTCTTATCCGTCCATCCGCATTTTACATTCTTATCCGTCCATCCGCATTTTACATTCTTATCCGTCCATCCGCATTTTACATTCTTATCCGTCCATCCGCATTTTACATTCTTATCCGTCTATCCGCGTTTTACATTCTTATCCGTCTATCCGCGTTTTACATTCTTATCCGTCCATCCGCATTTTACATTCTTATCTGTCTATCCGCGTTTTACATTCCTATCTGTCCGTCCGCGTTTTACATTCTTATCTGTCAATCCACGTTTCACATTCTTATCTGTCCATCCGCATTTTACATTCTTATCTGTCAATCCACGTTTCACATTCTTATCTGTCCATCCGCATTTTACATTCTTATCCGTCCATCCGCATTTTACATTCTTATCCGTCCATCCGCATTTTACATTCTTATCCGTCTATCCACGTTTTACATTCTTATCTGTCTATCCGCGTTTTATATTCCTATCTGTCCGTCCGCGTTTTACATTCTTATCCGTCCATCCGCACTTTACCTTCTTATCCGTCCATCCGCATTTTACATTCTTATCCGTCTTTCCACGTTTTACAATCTTATCTGTCAATCCACGTTTTACATTCTTGTCTGTCCATCCGCGTTTTACATTCTTATCTGTCCATCGGCGTTTTACATTGTTATCCATCCATCCACATTTTACATTCTTATCCATCTATCCACATTTTACATTCTTATCCATCTATCCGCGTTTCACATTCTTATCCATCCATCCACTTACACTCTGCATATCCATCCATCCGCGTTTCACATTCTTATCTGTCTATCCGCCTTTTACATCCTTATCTGTCCATCCGCGTTTTACATTCTTATCCATCCATCTGCGTTTTACATTCTTATCTGTCCATCCGCGTTTTACATTCTCATCAGTCCATCCGCATTTTACATTCTTATCAGTCCATCCGCGTTTCACATTCTTATCTGTCCATCCGCGTTTCACATTCTTATCCATCCATCCACGTTTTACATTCTGCATATCCATCCATCCGCGTTTCACATTCTTATCCGTCCATCCGCATTTTACATTCTTATCCGACCATCCGCATTTTATATTCTTATCCATCCATTCACGTTTTACACTCTTATCTGTCCATCCGCGTTTTAGATTCTCATCAGTCCATCCGCGTTTCACATTCTTATCTGGCCATCCGCGTTTGCACTCTTATCCGTCCATCCGCGTTTTACTCTCCTATCCGTCCAACCGCAATTTTTACACTACTATCCGTCCATCCGCGTTTTACACTTTTATCCGTCCGTCCGACCGGCACCCGTATCCGCGTTTCTGTCTCCGTGCTTTATTTCGATCGGTACGTGTCCTATCATCACCACTGTCGTGATGTCGCGAAAATCACGAAAAACTTTTTTTTTCCCATCTTTTCAGAGGAGCTGGGAGACGAGGCCGGTGTACAAGAAATGTAAGTGCTATTCTGTCATTTTCTTACACACACCAACAAGATAACTCTTTTCCTTTTCAGAATAATTTTTAGTTCTCGAAAAGAAATATTATTTATAAAAATGCAAAAAAAATTTTGCACTGCCGCACAGTAAAGTACTGGGGCGAGAAAAACCGTGAAGAAAAATTCCGTCTGTTAAAAATCAATTTAATTCATTAATTTAGACTTAAAGTGTCACTATGATGAAAAAATCGTCAGTCTTTTTTTATCTTATCATAAAGTACATTTAAAGTGCTTATGTCACAAAATATTTTTTTTAAACTTTTGAGTAGAGGACAAAAAGTTAGTTAATAGGTTCTTTAACATTTTTCGGTTTTCTCTTTTCATTCGCGAGATATGCGGCTCCAAACCGCAATTTTCGTGAAAATGTCGCGTATCAACAAGAGTCTGGGACGAGCGTGGTGTGACGTAGCTTAAGGGACTTATTAATTTTAACAATAGCTTTTTAGTACTCCCTCACATATGAATTCGAACCTCCGTCCCTTAAGCTACGTCACACGGCAGTCGCCCCAGACCCTTTTCCTTTTTTTTCTCGGGCGCGACAATTTTTTGCTAAAAGCCAATTTTTCAAGGTTTAGAGCCGCATATCTCGCGAATGAAAAGAGAAAACCGAAAAATGTTAAAGAACCTATTAACTAACTTTTTGTCCTCTACTCAAAAGTCAAAAAAAATTTTTTGTGACACATGAGCACTTTAAAATGAGGGTGAACGGCGTTTGTGGTTTGTCAATATCTCATCTCGTTCAGGAGATATTCACGTTTTGGAAATATGCAAATTTATGCCTGATTTAATTTAATACTTATAGCGCGCAAATTTACATTCAATGACGCCATTTTCTCCAAACGAGCGAAATGCAAATCGTAAAATAAGGAATATCTCTGGAAATAAACAATAGAGTGTGCTTAAACTTTGTATGCTTATAGTATCTAAAAAAAATACACTTCTCTGGGGAACTTTTGTGATTGCCAGGTTACTCTAAACCTTAAAAAGGGAATTATCATTTTTGCTTCATTGTTTAAAAATAGAAAGATTTAAACGTTTGAATTACAATGCCTACAAAGGCCCTAATGGTCACATTTATTCGCTGGAGTAAACGCTACTTGATTGCTGATAATTAAGAAAATTTAATTTTGTCATTGGAGGGGGCCAGGAACCAGCAGCTTCCACGAAAACAACTAAAGTTCCACAGTGAAACGTATTTTATTTAATACTATAAGCATGCAAAATTTGAGCAATTTCTATTGTCTGTTTCTAGAGATATTCCTAATTTTACGATTTTCATTTCGCTCGTTTGGAGAAAATGACGTCATCAGCCATATAATTTGCATATTTCAAAAATGTGAATATCTCTTGAACGAGATGAGACATTTACAAAACACAAACACCGTTCCTCCTCATTTTAAATGTACTTTATGATTAGATCAAAAAAATACTGACGATTTTTCATCTTAGTGACACTTTAAAAACAAGTTTAGGCAATTATTGGCCATTTTCGAAAAAAGTTGAAGACAGCTGGTTCTTGAGATCGTTTAGAGGGACAGCTAATTCATTGTGCTTACGCTACCAAACATGAAATCTGCCCCTCCAAACGATCCCAAGTACCCTAAACTAAACTAAACTAAACTAAACTAAACTAAACTAAACTAAACCAAACTAAACTAAACTAAACTAAACTAAACTAAACTAAACTAAACTAATCGTATTTATACTGGATCGCTCTATCAGTTAATAGCTAACTGTTCTCCCTAGAGGTCCAGTATAAGGGCCATCCCTCATTGGTCCAGTGTTTCTACAGGAGGAAACCGGAGTACCCGGAGGAAACCTGCGATGTTTGGTAGAGTCAAACTGGAAGCACTCTTCCAACATGCATGCGGTCAAGGTGAAATTTTAATCAGATAACTGCTGCAGAGCAGGAATTGAACCCGGGTCGTAGAGGTGAAAAGCACGTGCGCTAACCACTGTGCCAGTCTTCAACTCTTTTATGAAATGGCCTATTAAAGCTATAAGGTCTAAGAAGGAGCATCTTAGATTTTAGTATTACGTCTTTAAAAGCTTTCAGATATCTAAAGAAATTAACAAAAATGATCGACGAGAAAATCTCCGCTTTTTTCGCCTCGACTCCCATTTATTTGTTATATAGCCTGCGAGCAGTCTCTTGTGGAGGGAAAGAGGGAGGGAGATGCCGACAAAAAAAAGAGAGCCTACACGGATGCTATATCGAATTTTAGATATCTGCGTCCTAAATCATGACGCAAAATTCATATTGGTCGGCTTGTCTTATAACGTCAATCATAAATGCAAATCTAAAGTTAATTATTCATAAAGGTGGATGTTGTTTACTGAAGTCTCAAAAAGAAAAAGATCGGATTCTGGAATGAAATTTGAAAGTGCGTAAAAGTATGCCGTCAAACCATCATCTACACTTGGTGTGAAACGAAGAAACAGTGTACTTATTGCAATAGATTCAGTAAATCTTGCAAGAAGGAAGAGAAAATTGCCAGTATGTATAATCATGGCCTGCAAGCGGGAATGAAGACAAGAGAAAGAGGGAGCCTGCACGGATACTATAGAATTTTAGATATCTATACGTCTGAAATCGTAATGCAAAATTATCGTATTGGTCAGTAATGCAAATCTTAAAGTGTGTTATTAACTTGTTCATAAAAGTGGATGTTGTGCACTGAAGTTTCAAAAGGCAAAAGATCGGATTTTGGAATGAATTTTGAAACGAAGAAACAGTGCACTTATTCCAATAGATTCAGCAAATCTTGCAAGAAGAAAGAGAAAATCGGAAAAAATACCAGTATGTAAACCATATTAAGAATAACAATGACAAAATATTCAATAATGCACGCACAATGGAAATTTTCCGATCGATCAGTTTCTCTCAGTCGACAAGAAAGAAATGGTATTTGATTTGCTTTTTTCAGTTACACACGAACGAGCGCACATCTGACATGTATTTATGGTTGATTGGCTTTATCTCAAATAGAAGCAGTGTTCAAAATCGTATAGAGTCCGTGCAGGCTCTTTCGCCTTTCTTCAATCTTCCAAGAGCCTGCGAGTAGGCTATTTATTTGTTTGATAACTTTATATTTTATGAACGATTATTTGTCAAAAATACTTTAACTGATAGAACTTTATTCTAGTTCGTTGGGGGTAAAAAGAACATTTTGGAAGAAAAACTAACCCGACATAAAAATAAGTATTTTCGTATAGTAGTGATGTATTTTATGTTAAAGGAGACTGGTGCTGCCCTACTTGTCAGCCTCTATAATGGCTTCGCAATTAGGTTTGTAGGTATTTTTGTGATCAGAAACGATCTGGCTAATGTCTGCGATGAAAACCCGTGAGTTTTAGCTGAAAAGGTAGAAAAAGTTGCTTTGAGTTTGAGCAAGGTCTATAAAATATATATTTTATACAGGTCTATAAACCATAGTCAATTGAGACACATGCAGGTCTGGAAACTCAGCGAAAGTCTTTGTTCTATCTTTTTGTTTGCGTTTATGGAAATTGTGCACGGTGAAGACAATGTACTTTTTGGGTAAAATGAAGCAATCATCCAATAGCATAGTCTCCCTCGCAGCCGTTGTTAGGGTCGCCGTCCCAAACTCGCTCCCCACCAGCGGCTGCTCACTCGAGCAACACATTCCATTCCCGCATCTGACCAATCAGAGCAAGCCTTCCAAAATCTGGAAAGCCGACCTTCACCTTGGCATGTCCTTGCCTCGGTATTTTGATGGCGAGCAACTGCCAAGTGTGTGATTTACGTTTAAACGTTTAAAATAAAAGATCTTAATCCCTATCAACGGAAAGCAGTTGTCCAATTTGTCCAAGGGAATACTGATGTTTGTAAACTTTCCTACAGAGTGTGGTAAATAGCTGATTTACCAAGCGCCGATACAATCTCAAAGGTTTCTGGCCCATGTTATTGTGGTGGTTTCTCCGCTTGTGAAGCTTTTAACATGCAAGAACAAGTAATTCACCCACGAAGTCTTAGGATTTCTTTGGTTAGCTTGAGCAACATTGAAGAAAACAAATTAAAATACGTAGAAGAAGCAATATTCTCGATCGGTAGTTTAATCTGCACACCTGAACGTCTACGAAGGAGACTACCTGGACCTGCTACATTTCGCAAACACTTGTAGCCTTTTCAAAAATTTTCGTACGGATTTATTGATATGAGCGGGAAGAACATAATTAAAATACCATTCTTCGTAAATTTCGTGAACTTCTAAGCTAAACTACTCGAAATATTAACTTTCAAGTGTGTTTACACTATACTAGTCGCTCTTGAAATGAAATGAAATGAAATGAAATGAAATGAAATGAAATGAAATGAAATGAAATGAAATGAAATGAAATGAAATGAAATGAAATGAAATGAAATGAAATGAAATGAAATGAAATGAAATGAAATGAAATGAAATGTAGGGAAGTTCGGTGCGTAAATGCAGGAATACTAATACTAATAATAAGCTTATATCACACAATTATTATTCATTATTCATCAAGAAAGTAATAGAGAACATTCTCTCGTGTTCGATCATCACCGACAGGTAAAATTTATTTACACAAGAACTGCTTCTATGCCAGTTACCTTGTTCAAGACGAGATTGTTTCAGTCATATTAATTTTAAACGGTAAAGTTCGCAAACTTTAACGGAAACATCATTTTACCGCATTTGCACCCAGCTTGGACAGATAGATCATTGGCCACGCACGTGAATTGTTATTACTAGATTGTGATTTTTTTCTGATGCTTTTTCAGCGCGTATCATTCGACATTTCTATTAGATGATGATGAAAAACGGAGGCTTTCCAAAACACATATAAAGACACGGGGGGAGGCTTTGATGTTTGGTGAGACAGTTGTCTTCTTTGACTTGCTTGATAAGAATGCGCAAAGCTACTATGTGGCGAAGTGAACGGCTTATCATTAAAGAGTCCCAACACAATACCGTAGCAACTGGACTGGAGGGGAAAACCAACAACTTCACTTACAATCAAACTATAGAAATACGCCAAAACGGCCAAATGATACGGCGCCCTCAATATTTGGAACTTTTATCCCGTAGGCTAGCGCTAGAGTGAGAAGCCAAGCTGTCTATTACACCTCGTTGCCGCCATCTCAGTCATTTCATACAACACTAAACTTCCATTTGTGATATCACACGTTCGGATTCCTGTCTGATATAGTCGCAAGACTAAGTGCTCTAAATTCTCCAATTGAAAGGTTGCGTTGTGCTTGCTTTGTGTTGGATATACTTTTGTCTAAGAAAGATGTCTAAGCTATACTCCAAAGTTGTAAGTTCAAGTGAAGATGAGACAGAACGTATTCCCTTGGATCGTCCAGCTGCAGGTCTGGTTAACTGGTTAGCAAAATACCAAGTTGAAGAAGAAAATGTTGCGCTAGAAAAGGCCATAAATTTGAGCAAGGTAAGACTCTTGTGACGTTTTTGGCTTTTCCGATTTCGAGAAATTCACTTATAGTTTAATACACGTCAAATTCAAATCTAAACGTATATTATCATTATTAGGGTTCTTTTTCAACCCAGTCAATCGATGTCATTGACTTGACCATGGCTCCTGTAAAAGAGAAGCCGACGGTCAATGGAGCATCCAGTGTAAGAAACATTTCGAGTTATTTGAACGGGTTTTCTTGTGTTCTTATGAAAAACAGTATAATTATCATAATTTAATCCACGTGTCTTCCAATACCTAATTAATCCATTTAAATTATAGAGTGATGACAGTACAACGGAAGGAAGTCCTTCCATCTTGCGCTGCCTCGCCGAAAGCAATTTTGAGTTGAAACCGCGGTTTGGGAAAGTAAGTGCAACGCACTTTCACTATATTATATATGTTACAAATAAACTTGTAGCAATAAACTGAACCTGGCTACTCGTATTTTGAACAGGTTAAAGCACCAAAATTCGAGTCATGGGACGACGAGGAGTACATCCAGGTATCTCTGTAATGCCCACCAGTCATGGTTCGTTTCGGAAGAAGGTAATTTTTTAAATGAAAACATCGTTTATCGTTTGCGTTATTAAAAATTCTATATATAAAATATATGTATATTCCATGTATAAAATATATATTATATATTTTTTTATTATTTACTGGTAACTGGTCTTTGTTATGATCAGGGGCATTGGACCCGGGAGCACAAGGCAATTGCGAGGCACGTTCCCGGCAAAAAGACAAAAAACCCATGTATTTTTCGTCTATAATAACACCAGTGTACGTAATAGAAAATGGGTTTGGTTTTATATTTTAGCATTTTACTCTGACTTGGAAATCTATTTAACAATTAGACAACGAGCCGGTCGAGTTTTCTATGAGCGAATAGTCGACGAAGCCGAGAGTTGACTATCGCTCATAGAAAACGAGGGCGAGTTGTCTAATTGTTTTAGTATAAATTTACAAACAAAAGTTAAATAAATTCTCGACCATAACGTATCCTTTGAGGCTCGTTTAATACATTTTTTAACTGCAAACAATAAAAGTTCAACAGTCATTTCGGACATTTCCTTGCCCCATACGGCAACTGACCAAAAAGCAAAGGTTTCTTGCATGGGTTTTCATGTACAATATTCAAACAATATATTCTTCACTCACTTGATGTGCAAAAATAACAAAAAGTTGAAAGAAACATTCATTTTAAAATGTAGTTTACATCACGAAATCGTATCAATAGCAAACGCAATTTTGAAATGTGTTTTGTTTGCAGATATTGCGTTTTAAACGAACACAAATAAACCATTTAACGATCTTACTATTTCTAACCATTTTGTAGCCGTTTTGTTTATCTGTAGAACTTATTGCTTCGCGCAAAAGTTCAATTTCTTCTGTCATTTGCTCACTCATTTATAATTTCGGCGCCATTGTTGCTTAACAGAACAACCGCTGGCTCACTGACTGATCATTGATCGTGACATACTATGCATTTTGTGATTGGTCAATTTAGTTAAGAGAAGGCTTGTCATTGGCTTATCGTCAGAGGTGTCTATCAGCGGATAGTAACTCCTGCGATAGCCAATGAAATTCAAGGATTTGTGATGGAAACTTGTAAATTTATACTAAAAGTATATAGACGAATGCCAGCCCGCTTGGTAGTGCTAGCCCTCTTTTATATAGACCAAAATACATTTGACTATGAATTTAACTGACTCGGAGGCAGTGTCTTGGCAAAAAGGGCTAGAACTTTCAAGAGAGCTGGCCGGCTTCCTCCACATAAACACTTATCAGTATAGAAATAAAAAATGAAAACTATATAGCAATCCTTAATATGTTTGTAGGACTCATATTCTGAATTATTTACCTTTTTCTTTGTTATATTTTTGTGAAAGTTTTCTTTTTTATTAATGGCATCGGTAAATAAGTTGACTGACCGATCATTAAATTTGTATTTCCTATATCATGAGCTCCAATGTTGGCTTCAAGGCCAGGGGGCTATTAGTTTTAGTATCAAGAAGGGGTTATTAGAGCGGGCTAAATAAGGGCCGGGAGAGTACCTAAACTCTTCCTAAGTCGGTCACTGATCACTACTGTCTTTTTGCATGCAACAGACGTCGCTACCACGAGACATTAGTGAAAACTGCAGCCAGAAAAGGAAAAGTGGGAAAAGCAAGGCAATTTCATCAAGGTATTTGCCTATGTTGCATTTTCTATTTGTCTGTGTTTACGAATAAAAATTTAAAGCGACACTTATTATTACCTCTTATCATTTTCGTACACTGACGCACTTTATAAGCCAGTCATATTGGCCAATTTTTACAACGTGAGACCCTGTCAAATCATGGCACTGCTTGCAATATCTAAATTTAAATTTCGTATAGTAAACCTACATACTTTAATAGTTTGTTTTTAAAATACTAATATGCAGACTGTAACTGTGCTGTGCACTTTGGTATCGTTTTACAGTGTAAACTCTGGTAATGAATCAGATGAAAGGGATTTTGTGGAATCGGTAAAGATAAATTCAAAGCCGAAGAAGCAAAGAAACCGTAGGTATTTAAAGAAAGATTTAAGTTGTGTTAATTTATATGCATACACATTTACTCCTATATAATCTCGTTTTAATGTGAGATTCTCCTGAATCTTCCACCTGAAAACGAGGCTAGGGGTTGAAATTAGTATGCAAATAAAATAATATGAAATCAACAACCCTTTTTGAACAAGGTCAATGACCAAGCTGTTTTATATTTGACCTCGTTATGATGTTTTCCAGGAAAAATAAATTTATGCCAGAAGAATCTGGTGTAAGTGAAAGCAGTGAAGACAGCATTAGCGATTGTGAGGGTAAATGTAACATCGATGGTGGACAGAATAGGCAAAGAAAAATTGGTCCGGAATTGTGGGACAACGCTGATAAGGAAGTTGTCGAGCAGTTACCTGACGATATTGACGGCGATAAGATTTTTATAATCAAAGGCCACGCTGAGCAGCACAAAATTGTAGCATCATTGCAAGATGGCAGGAAGTGGAAGAAGAACTGTCCTACCTCTTGGAATGGACATTCTCGGGTCAGGTATGCGGACTGCAAGGGATCGCACAGGTGCGTTGGGACAGATTGTCCTTTCAAAGTGCAATATGGAGTGGTAAACACTACACAATTTGATAGAAAGAAAAACGGAGCAATCGAGTGTAAAGGATGTGGCAAAATTGCTGAGTTTATCCCTTGTTCTGCCCGGAGGTACGTAAGCTATTGTAAAACATCCGTAAAGGTTTACCACTGCGGACGTCACACTTGCCCCGTTATTAAACCACTTGCAAAAAACAGAGAACAGGTAAAACAGCTACTGAATGATAACCCAAACATAAAGCCAGCGGAGTTACAATCTGCTTGTATAATGTCTGGATTCCGCCAGCAATGCGATTGGCGGGATATCGAAAAACAAGCCGAAGCTACCTTGGACAGACAGTGGATTTCAAACGAGACAAAAAATATGAAGAAAAACATTGAGCCAGTAGGACATAATTTCGAAGCGGTCGTCACTTTAAAAAACAGTATTGCGACGAAAAGGATGAATTTTATATTTATAAAATTAACGATAGAAGAGGAAACCCAGACAAACCTTCTTTTGTTTTTAGGACAAGTAAGCGGAAAGCAAAAATGGCCATAAATATGAACAGAGAAGGCAATCATTTTTTAAATAGCGAATTCTGTTTTTTCGACGGAAAATACAAGCGATGTCGTGGTTTTGTGACCTTGACTGCAAGTGTGTACCATGCACTTCTACGGAAGCAGGTAACCCTGGCAGTAATGGAAGCAGAGACCGAGGATACTGAAAACGTGGCTCTATTTTGGACTCTATTTAACGAAGTCCTAAGAAAGATTTCTGGCGATCAAAGTAAAATGTTTAACCCTACGGGTTGGTGTACAGACATGGCAGGGGCAAACCTAGCTGGTCTATGCACTGTTTACGGAGCTGCAGCAAAGTATCGCATAAAGTCGTGCGAATTCCACTTCAAGGATCACCGAAATAAAAAGGCTAATAAGTTGGATCCTGAAAGCTCTGAAGAATTTAAAGAGCTATGCGAACAACTTCTTGAAAGTATTACTGAGAGTCAATATGATAGTGTTAAGAAACGCTTAGATTCGTTTATCCCGGCAAATGACAAGCGTTCTTTTCTAGGAAGTTGGTTGTCATGGTGGCATGACAGAAGGGGATTTATTTTCCGTGCCTTTGCTCCAAATAACGCACCGTGTATGAATCAAGCTGAAGTCATCCATGCTGGCTGGGCGCATCGGGACCGTTCTAATTTGTCTTTACTCGATGTTTGTCACGCTGATGTTAGAGACGCAATAGTTCTAGACGTTGAACTAAAGGCGTATGGTGGTGGAACTGCCGCTGGGGGAGAAGGTCCGTCTTATATTCAACGAAAGCGGAAACAATACGTACGCGAAATTGACCAGGCCAAACAGCTAGGAGCGGAAATATTTCAACATGATGGGGATGAGAATAACGAACGGACAATAGACCCAGCAACTACTTTTCACCCCGTGGAAAAGAAAACACGTTCCAAAAAGAGCGCCTCAGGCTCAAAGAAAAAGTCTAAAAACGACAACCAAGTTATGGTAACCGGGACTTCAACAAATTACAATAATACTCCGTTAAACCTTGCGCCTTCTCGTCGTCCACCTCTGTGTTTCCACCCTTCTGTGTATGGTACAGGAAACAACACTGCGATGGCAGGTATTTATTCTGCCAATTCTACTTTCCTACAAGTACCTCAGGCCTTCCCTCTGCCTGGTTTTCCCGTGATCAGCACAACTGTTGCAAATAATTCAGTCAGTCCAATGTCAACACAACCACCTTCTGTGAGTTTATTGGGAATGGACCATATGTCTTCTGGATTGCAAACTACGACTCAGTCTACATGGGCTACTCGACAAGGAACTTCTTACCAGGAGTGGCATTCTGGTATGTCACCCCATCAATACGAGATTATGCTACTCCCAAACAAAGTGAGAAAGTGCTATGGATGTGGATCCGATTTCGCAGAAAAATATAGGAAAGAACCGCACAACTTGATCGTTAGACACGTCGATAGAAGGGTAGTGAAAAAAAGCGAAGAAACGGGAATGTTAGTTTATAGTAACAGCTTCAGTAATACATATTACCACTTGCTTAAATTACATATCATGCGCAAAAATCCTGTTTTCACCGGACTCGCTTTTATCTCTCACGAACTTGTTTCTACGTTAAACGAAAGACAAAGTGAAATTCTCAATGATTGTGACATTAATGTTGTTTTATTAAGTAGTATATCTGTAAACGGTTTACATATTATTGGATATAAATTTTTGTTTATTTTGTAAACACGCAATAAAATATAGCTATTACTTACTAACCAGTATTTTTTCGCTATGATACAGATACATAGAAACCACCCGGTTGGAAGAAATTCAGGTGATCTAACGCACCAAACATCAAAGCCTCCCCCTCCCCCCTCCCCTCCCCGTGTCTTTATATGTGTTTTGGAAAGCCTCCGTTTTTCATCATCATCTAATAGAAATGTAGAATGATGCGCGCTGAAAAAACATCAGAAAAAAATTACCAACCTAGTAATAACAATTCACGTGCGTGGCCAATAATCTATCTGCCCAAGCTGGGAGTGCAAATGCGGTAAAATGATGTTTCCGTTAAAGTTTGCGAACTTTACCGTTTAAAATTAATATGACTGAAACAATCTCGTCTTGAACAAGGTAACTGGCGTAGAAGCAGTTCTTGTTTAAATAAATTTTACCTGTCGGTGATGATCGAACACGAGAGAATGTTCTCTGTTACTTTCTTGATTAATTATGAAAAATAATTGTGTGATATAAGCTTATTATTAGTATTAGTATTCCTGCATTTACGCACCGAACTTCCCTACATTTCATTTCATTTCATTTCATTTCATTTCATTTCACAAATACGTGCAACAAAAATAGGCGGGATAATATATTATTTTTTGACGAAGTATTTTTCCACATGCTGTGAAGAAGACATTCGATGCGCGCGGCAGAGTCTAGGTTTTGCAAGGTGTTCACGCACGTCAATGAGCTGATAAATGTTTAATAAAATTTGCCTGCAGGGAACCTGGCCAAAAGAACCTTTAATGATAAGCCGTTCGCCACATAGTACCTTTGCGCATTCTTATCAAGCAAGTCAAAGAAGACAACTGTCTTAAAAATTTGTTAACCGATAATATTGAATTCGCTAGACGTCGAGTTCCGTTTTGAAAAGATCGGTTAGTACTAATTGCTTTCGCTGTGGGCGGGACGTCCACCTTGCCAGGTTTTGTAAAAGTTCAATTGGAAATTTGTAAAGTGAATATATAAAAGCTTACAAGCTTTTTCAGCGAATTTTACGACCCTCGGCCGCGAATTTTACGACCCTCGACCTGCCACCTTCGACCCTCGACCCTCGACGTGCGACCCTCGACACTCGACCCTCGACCAAAACCCAGACTCGTCGCTCTCTTGTTGTTCACCCCATTTCCGTCGGGCTTGTGTTTACATCTTTTATTTCGCTGACGCTCATAACTTCAACGCTTGTTTATCTGCATGTGGTGAAAGACGGTAATGTAATTTTCAGACTTCGGTAATGTAATTTGAGCACAGTGTGTCAACACGGCCAACTGAATATTTCTCTGATGCCCACACGCTTCACATTGACTTTTACGCACCTTTGTTTGCATGGGCAGAAAGAACATAGTCAAGACATTATTCTTCGTAAATTTTGTAATGTTCTAAGCTAAACTTTTCGAAATATTAGCTTTCGATTAAACAAGTTTTACACAACAACGCTTGCCTCGTCGCTCGGCAAAAGGCTGGCGTTTAATTTTTAGCAGTGATCAATGCTGTAATCTCATTGGTTCATTATACAAAGGGAATGGAATGTGTTGCTCGAGTGAGCAGCCGCTGGCAGCGTTTGGGTCCAATCGTTTAACCGTGTTCTTGAAATGTTAATTAATAAAGGTCTCAGCATAAAAACACACTCATTAATTATAGTCGCCTTACGGTTTGCCGGGTTACCAGACCATTTTTCGATTGACTATATATGGCTTAACGGGAGCCACCAGCGTCAGACGTCCGTGACCTTTCACTTTTTTTAATATAGTAGTATACGGTCAGGTGGATGGAGGATGCTGTGGTATGGGCAACGAAAAGTATTCTATTCAGCAACACTCGCACCATCTGCTCAGTTGATATAAGGTATTGGGAACAGATATTGACTAGTGGACCCGTGAAGAGTCGACGCACATCGGCACATGTCATGCGGGGAGAGCCGCCGGAATTTTCAAAGGGGTTGGGAGGGTGGGCTGTGCGTCTGACTACTCTCGTGTCCGCTGGAAGAACTGAGCTGGTAGCCGACCGTTTTGCCCCTTTTATAACTCTCTGATGACGTGCCTTCATGAATATGCACGCCTGATAACAACTGATACAACAATGTTTTGCCTTATTTCTTCCTCGCATCTTATTACGATTAATTTATTATTGAGTCGGTTTTCTTTGTTCTTTCGAGGGCTTTATATCGCATAAAGCCCTTGAATAATAATTAGAGACGAAATGAAGAAAAAAACAAGGAAAATCTTTGTCCAAGGTGAAAAAACCCCACTTTGTTTTGTTGAAAAAGACAAAACTTTGTTGGAAAACCTCCTCTATAATTATTTAACCTCGAACGTCGGGATTCATGCTATATAAAGTCCTTGGACGCTGCGCGTCCTCGGGTCATTATATAGCATGAATCCCTCGTTCTCGTGCTTTATCCTATACATAAAACCCGGGGCTTATACATGTATATAAAATCTCTATGAATTTATAATTGCCCAATTCATAGGGAGTCTCTGCTCCAATCTCGTATGGTATCGTATGGTAACGCCGGTAGCGCCCACATACGAGAAGGAGAGCAAGGGTTTGCTTTTCGCTCCACGTAGCTTACGAGAGGAAGGCAAACCAATGATAATCATCAAAATCTGTTGGTTGAGTCAGCACTTTATTACACTGAACGTTGCGCATAAAATGTGGGATTGATACTGCATCAATGTGCATGCCCAATGCTGTAATGATATCTGCTACAAATTATTCATATTATTATATTTTTTTTTTATTTAAAATAATTTGCCCAGAGGCAGGTGCAACTACAAAAGGACACGAGGTCCCATACTAGATAGTACACCTAATCATCACTCAAAATAAAAGTAAAATAACCTAATACATGATAATAACATTATATTACACAAAATGTATAATTAACAAGAACAAACAGACATAACATTTATACGATGACATTTAGGACAGACAAGTTTGTAAGTACGAATATTGTCCCCATCAAATAGCGAAATAGGTACGAAGCGCGTACATGTGTCTGCTTATGTTGGAGCCACAGAGTAATGTGAGATAAGAAAGTTCATTGGACAATGGAAGTTAAAATATGAGACGAACATAGAAATGCAATGGTACACAATATTTACATGCGTATAGTGCTGGGAAACAATGTAAATATGCAATGATCAGGCAAATTGCAAACATTAAGGTATTGTAAAATATTAGAGGAGAAACTGGCCCATTTAATGTGATGAAGATAAAAGAGTTATTATTAAGAGGTTCGTATATGATACATAGAACATCCTAATATACAATAGGTTTGGTTACATTGAATATTTGAATTCCATATTGATTTCTAAGTATGATTGCAGCTAGGGAGGTCATTGAAACACACTGCCAAAATAGTTACTGTCACTAGAAATTGAAGTCATTGCTGGCAATGAAGTATAGTTTACTTATAAAACAATTGATTGTCCATAAATTGACCACTGGAAATGTAGATTAGAAGTTCAACAACAAGGTTATTAATATTTGTAAATGAAATAAGTTTGCATGTTCAATCTTGCATGTATCTTGTTGTTCATCTGTTGAGCAGACAAGTTTTGCTCTGACATTTTAATTGTAGCGGTCTCACAGCAAACACCACCTGTATGTTGATGGTACCATGCTCTTTCTCAAATGCACACTGGTCCTGTTGTAGAAGTCCCTGTTCAAGGTGTGCTGTGAGTTGGTTTAGCAAGTTTTTGGCAAATATATTTTGCCTGCAATGGAGAGGAAGGATTTCCTCCAGTGGTTATTGTAGGCCTGGTGGTTCCCTTTCATCTTGTACCAGTGTATGATAGAAGCATGTTTGAAATCCTGGGGGATTATCTCATACTAGCACATGAGTAGAAACAGTTACTGTAACATGAAGATTTTAATTTGAAAGGTGGGCTATCACTTCAACAGTTCAGTCGATTTCCAAATGCATAAGAATCTTGTGTTACTGTACACGTGTAAGAAATGAAATGTCACTGTCATAAAGACTAGTTCTGATGCAGCATGGTGATTTAACATATTTTATTTTTGGTGACCAAGTTCTGAAGTTTTGTAGTGTACAGTGAGGTATCTCTCAATGTTAATCCTCAAACCATGCGATAATAATTTATTTGAGCTGTTGGAATTAGTATTGTTGGAGTTGCATAAGTCTGGACAGCTTCAGCTTTTAGTTACAGTTACAGTTATAGTTACAAGTTCTGTTGTTGAAAGAAAAGAACACTTACAGTTTTAAATGGACATGGTAATTTAGTTACAGTTATTACTTGTGTTGTTGAAAGAAAATACTTTTCAATTTGTAAATAATTAAGTTCTGATTTTAATAACAATTATCTCATGACACACCCACAATTCATTGTTCCAAGAGACCGTTAAATGTTATTCAACTTGACTAGCATGCAGATTGTATACATCATAGTCAATCGAGATATGGTTTGGAAACTCGGCAAACTTCAAAGCGCCTATAATGAGCTGTGATTTTATGTTGAACCGTACCCTACACCGTGCACATCCTTTGTTTTAGGTTTATTAATATTTAAATAGCACGGTTGAGTGATTGAACTGAAACGTTGCTATTGGATAATTCGTTCATTACACTAAAATACAATGTGTTCAGTGACCGTGCACCGTGCACAAAAATGCATAAAGGCGAACAAAAATAGAGACCAAAGACTTTAGCTGAGTTTCCAGACCATATCTCGATTGACTATGTATACATAGTGGGCCCAGTGGTTATTGCATACTAATGAGTATTTTTGTTGTTCTTTAATTCGGCTCAATAATCTCCAAATTCTAACTTTCACGATTCTTTCTCAATAAAAAAAACAATTTCATTGTGGGTGAGTCATGAGATAAGGTGGTTAATCAATGTCTACTTGTGTGGTATGAGATTTAACATTGCTCATGAAGCTTAACAAGCACTCGGGGGCCTGTGGCCCCTTGTGGCCATTAAGCGTCACTCGCGATGTTAAATCCCATATCACACTCGTAGCCATTGATTAACCCTTACTTACATGTCTGATATTTTTAAAATTGACTACAAATTAACTGATTTTCAACACTGTCATAACTGTGTCATTTTAGTTTCATTGGGGAAGATAAATAATTGTCAAGATAAATTATCTCGATTATTTGCAAGTATATTCCTAAACAGTATATGATAAAATCCTGAAAGCCAAATTACATTTTGTAATACTAATTGTAGATATTGCACTACACTTCCACTCTTCACTGGCAATTACACAATCCCTCTCTTTCACTTGTAGGCAAAGTTTAATGAGACACTGACACACATGCCTCAGCCAGCCCTGAATCCAGGTTACAAGTGCAATTCTGCTACAAATAATGAGACCTTAAAAAGAAGTTGTAAGAATATTAAGATGAATGTTAAAATATTAACATTTAGGCCTAATTAATTAAGATGTGAGGTTGGCCCCATGAGAAGCAAAACTGAAATAAGAAAATGCAGGCTGTGGTCTTAGGTGAGGCTGGCTTAAAGTAACTCAGCTTATAATTTAGTTTAAATTCCTAACAATAGAAAATGGCTAATTAGGAAAACCTTGAGGGTGAATTTTGTTTCTTTTTTCTGGGTTTTGTTTTATAAATAGTAATTAACTATGCTTGGCTATTTGATCACCAGACATAGTTTGTGTTAAAGACTTATGAATAGTCACTGAGTGCCAATTGCGTGACCTACATGGAATGCACCCTGGCAATCTTACCTTGTTTTTCCGTTTCTTCGATGTGTCAAGCTTAAATTAAGTTTTGCTGTGTAATTTGCTTGTCATTCTGTTGTGAATACACTGCAATCGTTCAAATTCGTGTAGTACCTGTACGTGGAAATTTACACACAACTGAACTTGACCAAAATATTGCAGTTATTGCTCGAAATGATTGTTCGAACGCCATTTTAGTTGGTGAAACGTTTCGGCGAACTTTCGTAATCTTCCGTAGCGTGTTCGTTAGCTTGTGACGTTGGTGACGCAGTTGCCTCAAACCATCAAGGCCCAATCTCATGACTAAGTGTATGCTGACTATGTCAGCAGACACAAAAAGCCTTATTCTAAGGATTTATGGTGAAGGAAAATTCGAGCGTAGAATATATACATTTTTAAGACCAAGCCGGGACCAGTTGCAAAAAATGCAACTACACAGGCCTTCCGGCAGGAATTGAACCCACGACCTTGCTATTCTTGTGCAATGCTCTGACCACTGAGCCACGGAGGGCGTTGCCGAGAGCTTGATCGCGAGTTCTGCATATATATAATAAGGTGGTAGTGCCAGGATTAGAATGAGGTATATTATAGGTAATATTGGGCATTTCGCTCGATTACATAGCATGTTCCCGGTTTGGTCTTAAAAATGTATATATTCTACGCTCGAATTTTCCTTCACCTAAAATCCTTAGAACATGCTATGTAATCGAGCGAAATGCCCAATATTACCTATAATATACCTCATTCTAATCCTGGCATTGCCATGCACCTTATTATATATATGCAGAACTCGCGATCAAGCTCTCGGCAACGCCCTCCGTGGCTCAGTGGTCAGAGCATAGCACTAGAATCGCAAGGTCGTGGGTTCAATTCCTGCCGGAAGGCCTGTGTAGTTGCATTTTTCGCAACTGGTCCCGGTTTGGTCTTAAAAATGTATATATTCTACGCTCGAACTTTCCTTCACTTAAAATCCTTAGAACATGCTATGTAATCGAACGAAATGCCCAATATTACCTATAATATACGTCATTCTAATCCTGGCATTACCACCTTATTATATATATACAGAACTCGCAATCAAGCTCTCGGCAACGGCCTCCGTGGCCCAGTGGTCAGAGCATTGCACTAGAATCGCAAGGTCGTGGGTTCAATTTCTGCCGGAAGGCCTGTGTAGTTGCATTTTTCGCAACTGGTCCCGGTTTGGTCTTAAAAATGTATATATTCTACGCTCGAATTTTCCTTCACCTAAAATCCTTAGAACATGCTATGTAATCGAGCGAAATGCCCAATATTACCTATAATATACCTCATTCTAATCCTGGCATTACCACCTTATTTATATACAGAACTCGCGATCAAGCTCTCGGCAACGGCCTCCGTGGCTCAGAGCATTGCAGTAGAATCGCAAGGTCGTGGGTTCAATTCCTGCCGGAAGGCCTGTGTAGTTGCATTTTTCGCAACTGGTCCCGGTTTGGTCTTAAAAATGTGTATATTCTACGCTCGAATTTTCCTTCACCTAAATCCTTAGAACATGCTATGTAATCGAGCAAAATGCCCAATATTACCTATAATATACCTCATTCTAATCCTGGCATTACCACCTTATTATATATACAGAACTCGCGATCAAGCTCTCGGCAACGGCCTCCGTGGCTCAGAGCATTGCACTAGAATCGCAAGGTCGTGGGTTCAATTCCTGCCGGAAGGCCTGTGTAGTTGCATTTTTCGCAACTGGTCCCGGTTTGGTCTTAAAAATGTGTATATTCTACGCTCGAACTTTCCTTCACCTAAAATCCTTAGAACATGCTATGTAATCGAGCGAAATGCCCAATATTACCTATAATATACCTCATTCTAATCCTGACATTACCACCTTATTTTATATAGGGCCTACAGAACTCGCGATCAAGTTCTCGGCAACGGCCTCCGTGGCTCAGAGCATTGCACCAGAATCGCAAGGTCGTGGGTTCAATTCCTGCCGGAAGGCCTGTGTAGTTGCATTTTTCGCAACTGGTCCCGGTTTGGTCTTAAAAATGTGTATATTCTACGCTCGAACTTTCCTTCACCTAAAATCCTTAGAACATGCTATGTAATCGAGCGAAATGCCCAATATTACCTATAATATACCTCATTCTAATCCTGGCATTACCACCTTATTATATATACAGAACTCGCGATCAAGCTCTCGGCAACGGCCTCCGTGGCTCAGAGCATTGCACTAGAATCGCAAGGTCGTGGGTTCAATTCCTGCCGTAAGGCCTGTGTAGTTGCATTTTTCGCAACTGGTCCCAGTTTGGTCTTAAAAATGTATATATTCTACGCTCGAATTTTCCTTCACCTAAATCCTTAGAACATGCTATGTAATCGAGCGAAATGCCCAATATAACCTATAATATACCTCATTCTAATCATGGCATTACCACCTTGTTATATATATGTAGAACTCGCGATCAAGCTCTCGGCAACGCCCTCCGTGGCTCATTGGTCAGAGCATTGCACTAGAATCGCAAGGTCGTGGGTTCAATTCCTGCCGGATGGCCCGTGTAGTTGCATTTTTCGCAACTAGTCCCGGTTTGGTCTTAAAAATGTATATATTCTAAGCTCGAATTTTTCTTCACCTAAAGGCGGTTTTCCACTAGGCGAAAAATGTCGCGCGAAGCGACATTTTCTTTTGCTTCGCAAGCTCTCGAGTGGAACTAATTAGCCAAGACAAAAGAAAAATGTCGAGTCGGTCGACAAATGTCGCCTGGTGGAAAACCGCCTTAAAATCCTTAGAACATGCTATGTAATCGAGCGAAATGCCCAATATTACCTATAATATACCTCATTCTAATCCTGGCATTACCACCGTATTATATATATGCAGAAACTCGCGATCAAGCTGTCGGCAACGCCCTCCGTGGCTCAGTGGTCAGAGCAATGCACTAGAATCGCAAGGTCGTGGGTTCAATTCCTGCCGGAAGGCCTGTGTAGTTGCATTTTTCGCAACTGGTCCCGGTTTGGTCTTAAAAATGTATATATTCTAAGCTCGAATTTTCCTTCACCTAAAATCCTTAGAACATGCTATGTAATCGAGCGAAATGTCCAATATTACATATTACAAAAAGCCTTAAGTTGCTTTTTAAAACTTGAAATTGTCTCACAAGTTTGAATAGTGCTGGGGATACCATTCCACAAATGGACTATTCTATTAAAGTATGAATCACGATTAAGTGATGTTTTACAGTGCTTAACGTTTAAAGCTAAACCACTTTTAGCTCGACGAGTACGAGTATTACATTATTCAAACAAGCTTGTACAGTGTGGTCAAAAAAACGGGACCCTTAGAAAATGAATTAGTATTCTGTTCAAATAACCTATTGTAGTAGTTTGAAAGCCCTAAACACCTCTGAGCCACGGATGCGCAAAAACACGCCCTTATACACCTGGGAAATTAAGATAACTTGAAATGTATGTATGGTGAAAGTATTCAAAAACTTTTTCTCTTCCTGTACTGATTAATTTATAACGCAGCGCTTTTAGGGCTTTCAAACTACTACAATAGGTTGTTTTAAAGGAATACATAATATAAAGACTATAGAAGCTATAGACAGTGGCGTCGGAGCGACACTAAAAGTGGGGGGCCCCAAAATTTTTAGGGGGTCCGGGGGTATGCTCCCCCGGGAAATTTTGAAATCTAGAGTCTCTGAAATGCCATTTCCTGCATTTAGGACAAGGATTTACAGAATTCTAAAGGTCCAAAAACGTCAAAAAATACTCAAAAGACAACACTTTTCCGGACATTGAATATCTGCATTCAAATTTCTTAGCTAGGGTTAGTGATTTTGTAAATCATAACTTTATTACTGGCCTTGTTTATTACTGGCCTTGTTAAAAGTGGGGGGCCCCAAACATATTCTGCCCCCCCCCCCAAAAAAAAAAGTGGGGGTGGGGGACAGCCCCCCCCCCAACAACCCCCCCCCCCCCCCTCCAACGAAAACAAACTAAATTTTACATTCTTAACAAGAAAATATGTACCTGTCGCTATGGGAGAACTTAAAAGTGGCTGGGATCATGGAAAATCAGCCGAAATTTCACGATTTTACTGAACGAAAATCAGCACCGACCACCAGGCTACAGTTTGAAGAATTATTAAGGACTAAAGTAAGGAACAAATAACATCTTGTATTCACTTTAGCAGTTTGACAGTGACTTTATGACAAAGTAAAAATATTACCGTTTCTATATCCGTCTTTTTCAACGTATCTTGGATCAGACGGTCTGAGCGTTTTATACAAGATGTTTATTGGAAGTTTGTAGTTCGTTATTTAACAGGCAAATTTATAAGCATTTAACTCACTGTCTTACTATTATTGATGAAGTCGGATGAAGTCCTGTTACTATAACATTGACGAAGATAACTCCTGTTCACCTAGCATTTATGGTGTGCATTTCAATATTTATACTGTATCTGTGATGAACTCATGGCTGCCTATAGGCTTGCTGGAGAGACTTGCCAAGGGTTTTCTATTGGTATTTGAAAGAGTAGAATCATGAGATTGAACTAAAATTATAATAATGGGGCATGGTTTGGCCAGTTCTGATATACACACAGAAATAATTATTTATTGGTTATAATTATATAACTATATTCTTTTATATTTTATATACTTCAGTGTACTGACACTACTGTACTTTGTGTAGACTTATATCTGAAACAGATAATAAGTGAGCTTTTTTCTAAAATAAACAAAGAAAAGGATGATTCCAAACTATTATTTACTACAGAAGTGTTTTCATTTCAAGATATTTTGGAAAAATTTTCAATGTTTACTACATTTATCATACCTCAATTATTATCTTGCATCATACAACTTTTTAGGCTTCATGCCCATGCATCTATATGTCTTTTCCTTATTGGATCCACACATATCACTAGCTGATCTTGGCAGAAGACAAGATCAGTCATTAACCCTTTATCGCCCAGTAGCCACTCTATTGACGAGTAAAATCATCTGGCGTTAACCAGAGTAAAATACTACAGAGATTGTTGGGTGATAAAGGGTTAACCGAGATAGTCTATTAACCCTTTACCGCCCAGTAGCCACTCCATTGATGAGTAAAATCGTCTGGTGTTAGCCAGAGTAAAATACTAAAGACATTGTTGGGCAATAAAGTGTTAATTTTTTTTTAGATGAGTGATCATACAGATGTTTATAAGATTTTAGTTTAATTGAAGCTAGTGTAAGCCGCTCTGGATAGTACAAACAACTTTATTGAAATTAATTTAAGTTTTCTCTAATACAGACTAAGTGAGTCACAAAGGACTAAAATGTCCAAAAATTTTAAAATACTATCTAGCACCAGCTGTGGCTGGAACACTGGCACGATCTTCCCTCCAATACCTGCAAATTATTGCCGGTTTAAAATGTGGTTTGAAATTATTCATACTTCCATACTGATAGTTTGCTACATCAAAATTTCGATCAAAGAAAACTCAACAAGCATTTGTTTAGTTCTACACTGATGGGTAAAACTCAGGGCTTGCAGTATTGTGCTTTTGGCTGTAAGAAGCGTAAAAAAGAAGGCCGCAGAAGTGATAGTGAAGGAAGCACTGATGATGAATCATCTCGTAAATGACAACAACCAAGAACATTCCATTTGTAAGTGCAGTTTTTATTTTGTTGATTTTGTTATATCAGTTTACAATGGTTTTGAGACTCCTGGAAAAAAATAAATCGTCATTCTTATTAATCCATTTGCACAATTGCACCTACCAATACAGTGTGGTATAACCTTATCAGTCATATGTAAACTGTCCTTCCTGGAGATCTAGTAAGGGTCACCCTTCATTGGTCGATGTTACTACAAATGAAAGCTGAACTAAACTAACTTTATTTATACTGGATACTGATAACTCTATCAGTCATATCTAAACTGTTCTTCCTAGAGGTCCAGCAAGAGTCATTCCTCATTGGTCAGTGTCTTCATTCCTCATAGTCGAATTGAAAATACTATCAAGGGACAAGGGCTTGGGCAAAATACACACTGTACTGTAATCATAATAAAACCATCTGAACTGGTTGAACATTAGCCCAAATTCGACAAAACTAAGTATCGTTTGTTACCTTAATTAATATCACATTAGAAAGCAAATGTACTTACTACAAGAGAAGTCAAGCACATTCTATCATGGCTATGAATTCATTTACTATTAGTCAATAACCAAACCTGGTAGTGAAAGTGTCCAACTTAAAATATTAACAGGAAGACAATGAGCACAAGTCAGACTCAACTGTGTTTCACTGAATTATAGCCACAAAGAACTGAACAAACCGTTCTATTCAAGTTCGAATTCATGACATGCCGATTAAACGCCAAGAAGTTATAACTGTGTCTTTTTAAACTAATAAACTTACCCGCTGTTCACATGAAATTCATGTGAACAGTATCAACAGCGGGTAAGTTTATTAGTTTAAAAAGACACAGTTATGACTTCTTGGCGTTTAATCGGCATGAAATAAATCAAAACTTAAACAAACGCATCATGGTAAATCATCAAATAATACAGTCACTTCCAGACATTTGTTTACCGAATTTGCTAGCTTTGAAGCAAATAAACAGGCAAGTGTATTTTGTAAAAAAAAAAGCACTTTCGAAACAAAAAAATAGTTCAAAACACTAAACTATAACTTAAAATAAGATTACAAACCTCAATTCGGTGGTAACTCTTCGTAACATCCCAGAATTTGGCGAAAAACGCCGTTCAACTGCTTCGACTCCTATTTACGCCATATTGTATGGGACCCAAGTGGGTCCCACCGGAAATGGCCGCCGCTAATCTATTTCCGACTTCACAGCCAGGACCAATCTCGTTCCCAGAGCCCACGTTCCCCTTACCCAGCGGGCGGGAAACGAGAGACTCTGGGATAATCCGTTCACGCCATAACACGATTCGTGTTATCCGGAAGAAGAGTTATATAGAGTTCACTGTGTTCATCAGCCAATGAAATGTCGATGTGAAACGGATTATCCCAGAGTCTCTCGTTTCCCGGGTGGGGAACGTGGGCTCTGGGAACGAGATTGAGCCAGGACGGGATGCTCTATCGAGTCACAGAATAGTAATACAACCAGAAGTCCAACTCAAGTGCAAACTTGTCCGCATTTCTTCAATGCGCAGGCGCGATATTTTACGCCATCCGACGCCATTCTACGCCATCCGACGCCATTCTACGCCATCCTACGCCATCCTGGCAAGTTCCCCCGGCAGTTTTAACCTTCTTTTGAAGGACCAAACTGCCGGGGGAACTTGCCAGGATGGCGTAGGATGGCGTAGGATGGCGAGGAATCCAGATGCGCGAGGCGACATGCGCGAGGACATAAACTTCAAAGGTTCCGACGCGAGTTGGACTTCTGGTTGTATTACTATTCTGTGATCGAGTCAGGGCGTCTATAAGATAGGGCGGGGAAACGAGCCGTGTGCCCTGAAGTATGTGTGATGCGCGGGACCCCCCCGAATATTCGAACATTGAAGGAGATTATTTACCTGCCCCAGTCCTCGCGCATCTTTAGCAATGTCTGCCAAATATATTTTTTCCCTTTGCGACATGTTTGTTCGCATGCAGCAAAAAAAGCTCAAAAAATTAAGTAACAATATTTATACCAAAGATAAAAGCTTCTAGGACAGCGTCGGCCATGGTTGAAATCCAAATATTACCAGGGTTAAGTCACGTTGGCCTGAAAAACAGAGAAAAATCTTCTCGACGTTTCGAGCGAAGGCCCTTCGTCAGGAGAAATTAGTAAACAACTCACATGTGGTCACGCGTATTTATAGCAGAGCTACAATGGGAATCACGTGAACACATGTAAGCCAATAAAAACAAAGTAAACAAATAAATTAATAATGGAAGAGAATTCACATTTCCTCTTTATATTTTGGCTTCTGGTGAAGGATGATCATACGGTAAGAAGAACATGTATTCTTTTGTCGATTAAAAATATAAAAGTGACCACAAGACGCTTAACTACCTTTCAAACCAAATTTTTAGGCTGCAATCAACACGCCATTGCTAAAAAAGCTCAAAAAATTACGCGATGAAATTTGAGAGGAATAAAGTTTAATGCCTTCCAGACATGTATTTAAAAAAAGTTAAGTTCTGGCTCATTTTTGAGTTAGGAAATAATTAAAATGTTCTATGCGTGGAGCAAAATTAGACAAGGAAGCCATAAATGGCTTCGGCTTCAACATTGGAAATTTTAGTCGTTTTATACTTAAGAATGCCTTCCACCATGTTATATGAACAGTGCAACGTATGAATAACAAAACAAAAAACTTACACCAACAATCGAGTCAATAGTTGCAGCATTATAAGAGATTTAATCAACGTCCTTGAATTTCACATGGATTTTTTGTTTTGATCAAAATTTGCAGTTGGCCGCGCTCGCCCCATGCCTAAAGTGCATCACACATGTTTCAGTACGTCAGATTGGCGTTTCACCGCCCTATCTTATAGACGCCCTGATCCAGTCAACACGATCTCCAACCTCGTACCCAGGGTCTTATGCACGATCTCTTACCAAAATTAAGTGTATATCTTAATTGCAAAATAGGGCTAGAATTAAGACATGGCCTTAATTTTAAAATAGGGCTACAATTAAGACATGGCCTTAATTTATCTGTCCCACAAGCGGGATGTTAAACCTGAACACATAAAGGTAAAAATCCTAGAGGGGTGTTGTGGTCGGGGTTTGAGAGATGGGTCATTTTTCCGGAGGGTTGTGACTAGGTTTAGGGTCCGGGGTTTTTTGGTTAGGTTTAGGGTTACCGGGGGGTTGTGGTTAGGGGTTGGGGTATGGGGGATGAGTTTTCATTTAAAATTAAGGATTATCCTTAATTCTAGGCGAGTTGACAATTAAGGATAATCCTTAATTTTGGATGTGAGGTCGACCTGATCCAGTATAATGACAATCTCGTTCCCAGAGCCTTCTCACGCCGGGCCGCGCCCGTCGACCGAAAGCTCTGGGATCAAGCAACCTCGTACCCAGGGTCTTATCTCCGCTGCTCCGCCCACCGCTGCGAAAAACCCTGGTCTGGGCTGGTCACGTGTATCCCATATTCTGGGATATTTTTCAACTTTGTCGTTAGGGAGGGGTTAGAGCACTTAGGATTTGTCATCATTGTACGCGCGGAGACTATCGAGACTGGTCGAGGCAAGTCGCAATATTATAATATAATATACCGACGAAAAAACATTGGAAAAACATTTGGTTAAAGACCCTCAGACACTTCGCTGTTCGATAAGGCCAAGAAACGGCAAGGCGCTTCGCAACAGTACGGCAACACTTTACTGAAAAGTTGTCAGTGATTGTGAATATTTTCCCTATATCTTTCTGAACTTCCGACGAACAGCGAATTTGAGGGGATTCTCTTCCTGGAAATGAATGTATACTTCATCAGTTACGACGCCAAGCTGTTACGCCTGTCGCCTGCCGTTTGCCAAAAGAGAGGATTTTGCATGTCATCATTATTGTGAATAAATATATGGAAATCTGAAAAGTCCTTGTGATTTACTGTCGTGGCAATAGAAGCGTTCCTAAAATAATTGTGCATTCGTTTGCAGTGTTGCCAAGTCAAGTTTTGTAAAAATCCCTGTAAAGGTCTGAAAATATCCCAAGATTCCCTATTTTTTACCAAAAAATCCCAAGGTTCACAGCTTCATTTACTGTAGCCTGCAGGTAACCACTAAAGACTTCTGCTTTCCTATTGGTTGAAATTTCGCGCGTTTTTATTGACTATGAGTAAAACTGCAATCGTCATAAGTGGATTTAGCCCTACTATTTTCCAGGTCTCTATCGCGGTTTGAGTGTGCATGTTCCAAATTTTTTTCGTTGGCATTAACATATTGCAATCTGAGCCCACTTTATCAGTGATACTTCATTTGAATAGAGTACTTCATCTTGACTAAATCAAACGCATACATAAAGAACGCAGGGGCTGGACACTGAGTATGGTCTAATGATCAAGTAAATTTAAAAAAAATACAATTAACATTGAAATCAGCTTTTTAAAACCGAAACTGTTTGCTCTGGAAAAATCCCAAGAAAAATCCCAAGGTTTAATCCCTGAGAAAAAAATCCCAAAAAAATCCCAACTCCTTCAAAAAATCCCAAGATCTTGGGATAAAATCCCAAGGTTGGCAACACTGTTCGTTTGTTCAAATTGATCAATTCATTTGATGAACTTCCTGTTTATTATTGCTAAACTTCCTGTTTTTAATTTGATTGGTTCCTGGGTTTTGAATAACCAATAAGAAAAAGGATTATTTGCCAAACACCAATCAAATTCAAAACAGAATTCAAAACAGGAAGTTTAGCAATATTTTCATCAAATGAATTGTTCAACGTGAGGAATACAACTGCACAATTATTTTAGGAACGTTTCTATTGCCACGACAGTAACATCGCCAAGATCGCCAAAACTCGACCTATAGCTTTCAACAAAAGCTAAGGTTAGTGACATATTTTATTATTGTTTTAAAAGTGGTTTAAATTTGTAACGCAACAGTTATGTGAATGCAGCGGAAGCAAATAATACCGCGTGCAATCATGATCAGAGCTGAAAATCGATTCCTGTTTGGGAAGTGGTGCCGTCATGTTGATCAAGAAAACACTGACCTTTTAACAACATATTAATATCACTAGTCTATACCAATTCCCCTTTGACTAAAAAAACAACAAGGTTTTTAATATGAATCGAAGTCACTCACTAATGAACCTATTGTTGAACGTTGTTTTTATTGCGTTGTTCTTTTATACACTTGTTTAAGAATAGATACAATTGCGCCGTGAGTGCATAAAGCAGTCAGAATAATAAAAAAGTGCTCAACATGTTGTCAAAAATCATTAAATGTTGAATAATATAGCAATCACATAACTACAGAGTATCGAACAATATTTAGTATACTGTTACTTCGTAAATATACATCAAAGCCCAAGGTGTCAGTACATTTCGATTGAAACTTTGCTCTAGTCACTTTAACACATTCTTCTATTCCTTATACTAGGAGTTACTATCGCAAGGAAAGTGCTGCTTTTTTGCCACATGAACTGAATGCAAAATTAACTTGTACAAATACAAAGCCACACTGTATGTATCAATTTATTTTGTAGTCAAAATTGAGATTACAACACTCGGTTTGAAAAGTGTACAAAAACTATTTCCAGTTCACAAATCACAAACCAACACATTGGAGTGGGTTATTGTCAACACTGAATTTTTGGTACCAACCATAATGGATTTGAAATTCTAAACATCAATAGAAATATGCTGTCAGAAATAGAATAGTTTGGAATTCAGAATGACACATGTCTATAAATCATTGTCATGTCATTTGTTGACTATTCTTGTTTAATAGATGTACTGTAGATGCTGCATCTGGAATTTTTACTTTTTGGTAATCAAATGTTTCCTAACAGTCTTTTCTTTGCCCCATATATGCAGATATTTCATAAATCATATCTGTCCAGTGAGAATACAGCAAATCCATAACATGTACAGCAAATTGTCCAATCCAAAACAACTCTGAAGCACATTACACAGGATTCCTCATGACAAATATATCATTTTGTATATAGAAGATTTCATTCCATTACAGATGATGAAGTATATCCATATAAAACTTTTTGGTAATCAAATGTTTCCTAACAGTCTTTTCTTTGCCCCATATATGCAGATATTTCATAAATCATATGTCCAGTGATGATACAGCAAATCCATAACATGTACAGCAAATTGTCCAATCCAAAACAACTCTGAAGCACATTACACAGGATTCCTCACGACAAATATATCATTTCATATATAGAAGATTTCATTCCATTACAGATGATGAAGTATATCCATATAAAATTATTTGGTAACAAACATTTTGTTGCAGTAAAAATCGATTTCTGTGTAATCCAGCTGTTCAAGTGGCAGCAGTAGTATAATTGATTAACAATGGTTTCAGTCAGAGTTCCAAAACTATAAAGTCATCTTAGATTTATGAAATTTGTTGAACTCTGAATATATAAACTAAACTTACAGATATAATCACTTTGACATGATATTAAAATCATCATAAATCTCGATATTTATAATGAACCCTGTTTCCCTCGATATTTATAATGAACCCTGTTTCCCTCGATATTCGCAACTTTATTAAACCGGTTCACCACATCGATAAATGAACTCTATATAAATGAATATATAAACTAAACTTACAGATATAATCACTTTATGTACTGAAAATTTCGGGTAAAACACTTTAAGACAACACTTTAAGACACATCTTATTCTTTGAGGCGAATTGAAGAAATTTTGTTGAACAACCCCCTCATTTTACAAACGAACTTGAATAATTAATGAGCCCCCTGGAAATGGACCGACATCTCCACTCCTAACACACCCGATACACCCGAAATCAATAGTATATACTGTATACTGACAAAATCATTGGCCGCGCCAGTATGTATACCAGGCAAAGGGATCCCCTCTGCTCCCCTCATACGTATATCCGCTGCAAACACGATGTGGTGGCGCACATCTTTTCGACCTTTCTTCATGTGTTGAACCAGAAATGTCGAAGAGAAGAAAAAAACAGGATTTCTTAGAAGACATCGGAACGTTTGAGTTTGATGATGTACACGTAAGTCCTTCTGGAAGACTAGTGGAAGAACATAAACGTGTCGAACTTGATTTCTCTGTTTTTTTACAAAATGAACAAGAGAACAACGATGAGCCCCAGACTGCAGAGTTGGGCAGCGGCGCACCCGAGATAAATTGAAATAGACTTTTTGGCGCACCTGAAATGTATTACGTAATAATTCTCGTCATTACTCGCGCACCTACAAGCGAGTAAGACGACAGTCGTTGTTTAGTTGTTGTGCTATATCCCAACTGACCGAACCATGCAATGTATTATTAAATTAATTTAAATGCATATCGTTTACAATTCTTTAAGTGTGCATACATTGTACATATAATTCATAAATCACATTGCAGTTATTTGATGTTGTATATGTGTATATATATATATGTATATACTGATATATAGATGTTGGCAGTTTTGATCGCTATTATCTACAAGTACAATGTATACAGCTACGAAAAAACGACAGCAGTATTCTAGTTATCAGCTTTAATCACGTGGGGACATCTCGGAGTCTCCGTTCTCAGCCTGTCAATGACTTTACTGACATCATGTGTTCTGGCTGCTCGCTCACGCTCATCAGTAAATAAAGGCAACCGATGCCTTGGTATACCACGTTTCTTATCTCCTTCAGTGTACAGGCGGGCTATTTCTTCCATAGTTTTAGGACATGATATGGGATCAGGAATGCTCCAATCAACTATAGCTCTCTGCACCAAAATGCTGTTTCCTTGCCCTCCATACTTCTTGTGAGCAGCTACAACACTATAAAAGCCTTCAACAATAGCTTCACAGCCACCAGCAGCCAGCGCAACATCTAAAGCAATACACATTTCTTTGCCAAGAGACTCAAAAATGCACGGGTTGTCATAAAAGGATGCGATGACATTTTCCTCGTGTAGTTTAGCTTTCACTTTGATGCCAGAAGTAAACTGTAGCTCGAACCACTGATCTAGGGAAGCTTCAGTGAGGGCTGACAAAGAAACCAAATTGCTTTCGTTGAACTCGTCAACAATCTTACCCTTAGTGTCAACGAACATCGTGTCTGCGCAGTTTCCCAAATCTAACCACACCATCTTTTGCAAGGTTGTTTTAAACTTCTTCAGTACGATGTTACTATGATGGGATAACAGAGATAAATTGTGATCCGTGTCAGCAAGATTGCGAATGCATGTGAGGGATGTTACAGACAACGTTGTAAAATTCAGCGAATTCATTTGTGCCATCTATTTCTCATTCAATTCTGTCTTCTCGAGAAACGACCAGCTTTCCATGTTCATTTTTAAATCTACATAGATATTTAATGGCTTTCTCCAGCTCAAAGATCTTATGTAGCTTTTTAACTGGCTCTGGAATAACTTTGTTGTATCGAATTAGAATTTAGAAGCGCAACACGAAGATTCTGACAGAACGTTATCAGGTCGGTAATGCATTCCTTCGGACTTCTTGCTTCCCATGTGTAGATGGTCTGCTTCTTTGAGTTATTTTCACCTACTACTTTTGATTCCTCACCAACAACCAACCATCCAATTAGTAGAGGCATACCCTAGAGAATTTTAGGGAAGACAACTGATAGGTTTCATCTAATAAGTTTCAAACATTTTTAATTACCAGAAATTGGATTGCGAAAATATGATATAAATAGTTAGAGTAATACCTGAAAGGTGCCTGGATCTGGTTCATTGTCTTCGTCATCATTATCCTCTTCATCATTTGTGGTGGGAATAAGTTCCTCCCAATGCTTCGAAAGCTTTGGAAATAACTCTTTCGAGGGGGCAGCTCCCACCTCAACTTCCTTCAAATTTGCTTCACATTTTTTCAATACTTCTTTTACTTGTAAGAACCATGTGATAATTTTCCAGGGTGGCACATTGATGGCTTGGCTTCTTTCCATTAAATAAACTACCGGCTTCAGGATATCAAGCATTCCGCACAAGTCAATCGCGAAGTCTTGTCCGCGTACCTACGTAAATACAGGACAGGACAGGACATTATAATAATAATATAATAATAATAATAACGGATTTATTGTAGCTTTCCATTGTACATGGCTCTTCATCTACAAATTTACAAATTTACAATATTAAGTATACATATATACACACACACATGTACATATATGTACATACAAGATAAACTAATTAAAACAATGTTAGAAAAAAAAAAAATAGAAAATACGAATTTAACATAAAATATTTATAAGTTGTGGATTTAGAATTGAGGGCTAATATACGTTTTCCCCGAAATGCACTAATCTACTAACCCCACTCTCTCCCTTGCCCGTTCGAAAAGTCGTGCTTTGGTCTCAATGTAAAACGTTTTAAAGCTTTTCTCAGCTCTCAAAGTTTGTGGTAAGCTGTTAAAACACTTCGCTGCAGAGTACTGGAAGGTTCCTCTAATACTCGGGACTTCCAACAGATCCTTTGAACAGGACCGAAGACCGGCTCTACCAGGGTTGTATTGTTTTAATTTTGCGTATTCGGGCCAACGGTTGTTATTCAGAGCCTTGAACGCAGTTGTCAGCAGATGCCAATCACGTTTTTCTATCATCGGGAGCCAGCCTAAGCTCAGTACAGAGGCTTCTTTAGAAAACTTGCCCGTTACAAAACAAGCGGCAGAAGACTGGACCCGTTGAAGACGCTTCAAGAGGTTTGCAGGAAGTGGATAGAATACCACATGACAGTAATCAAGTTTTGTTAGAATCAATGTCTCGGCCAATTGTTTCCTCAGGTGGAATGGCGCCATGTTTCGCAATTTACGTAAAATTGCCAAGGAAGCATAACATGATGAAACAATTTCGTTGACGTGTTTCTCCCAACGAAGATCGTTGCTTATATGGACACCTAAGAGTTTGTAATTATCCATCACGTCGAGACTTTTGTTGTTCTCCAAGCCCAGGTTGATGTTGATAGAGCCTGGCGTCCGTATGGAATGGTAGTTAGCCATTTGAGAGGTCGTTACCAGCATCGCTTTTGTCTTGTCATTGTTTAACGCGAGTTTAGATTCATCAGACCAGCAGACCAGATTTCTGAGAGAGTCATTAATCCGTGTTACGCCCTCTTGCAGATCTCTTGGCTTGACGCTGTTATAGATTATTGTATCATCAGCGTATTGGTGGCAACTACACATTGTACCCAGTCGGTTAGCAAGATCTGCCACATATAAATTAAACAAAACAGGTCCCAGGATGGAACCTTGTGGCACGCCGAAATTGGTATTCAGTTTTTCTGATTTCTTGTCATCAATTTGAACGTATTGTTGTCTTCCTATTAGGTAATTCATTATCCAGCGAAGAAATTTGGTGGAGAATCCCATGGAGTGTAGTTTCCTTATTATAATATCAAAGTGCACCGTATCAAACGCTTTACTAAAGTCTGCAAAAACCATGATCGCAACTTCTCCTCGGTTCATTGCTTTGACGATATCATCTCTAATGCCTATTAGCGCAGTTGTTGTTGAATAGCCCTTGCGAAAGCTTGATATGTGGGAAGGAAGTAAGTGTTCGGACTCAATGAAGTCAACCATTTGTCTTAGTACTAGTTTCTCATAAACTTTAGATAAGGTGGGTAAGATGGATATTCCGCGTAGGTCATTGTTCGTTACTGGGTTATTGACTTTGGGGATTGGAGAAACGCGGGCAATTTTCCACGCCTTAGGAAAGTGTTCCTGTTCTATGCAGCAATTAATGATGTGGGTCAGAGGGGAAGTGATTTCTTCAACAACTAGTTTAATTACCTTTACAGGGATTTGATCGTGCCCAGTAGAACAGTCCGATCTAAGGGACTTAATTTCGCGGAGCACTTCGTTGTAAGAAACTGGTCGCAGAACAAATGGATTGTTGTTACACTCTGGTAGCGAAGCAATTAAGGCATGTAAGTCTTCAATTGTCTTGGTTGTGGCATTTACAGTTCGATGAGCGATGTTGGCAAAATAGGAATTAAGACTATCTGGATTTTGTCTTAGTGGTTGTGGGTTTGGCTTCAGAACACGATGAATAACTTGCCATACTGCTTTGGAATTTCGTTTTGATAAGGCGCGCTGCATAAAATTTCTTTTTGCTTTCTTGATCTTCGATTTCAAGAGGTTTCTTGATTCGCGGTAAGCATTCCAGGTTTGTGGGTCGCTGGTATTACGGGTTTCGTGGCGCAATTTGTCTCGCTGGGCTTGTAAATCCTTGATATTCTCATCCTTCAACCATGGAGCGGGAGGACGGGTGATCTTAACACGCTTAATCGGAGCATGTCTCTCCAGACAATCAGAGAAAATAGTGTTAAACAAATCTAGTTTCTCGTCCAGGTCTTCAACACCGTATATCACATTCATAGGAATGTTTTTAAAATCCTCTATAAAGGCGGCTTGAGCGAAATTTCGTTCATTTCTGATGTACTTGTGTCGTGGTTCGAAACGCGTGACTCGTGCATTCACACAGACATACGGTGCATCATGGTCGCTGACAAGTGGGCAGTGGATGACATCAGTGTGTGTAATTCTATTTGCATGATTGGTGATAATGTGGTCGATCAGTGTTTGTGAGGTAGCTGTGGTGCGTGTAGGTTTGGTGACTACCTGTCGAAGATTGTGCATACTAAGAATATCCATATATTGTTTGGTCATTGTCGAGCACGAGTTCAGTAGATCTATATTGATATCACCAGTAATCAGAAGTAATCCATCCCAATGCGCAGAGAGATAAGCTAGTATGTTTTCGAGCCCTTCCAGCCAAGTTTGTGTTGGTAAAATTCTTTCGGAACGATACGTCACACCAAGTAAAAGTTTACTGTTCTTGTTGCGTCCTGGAATTTCAAGCCATATGTGTTCCATATCCGGTTGTAGTTGTTCAATGTCTTGTCGACGTTTAAAGTCAATGTGCTCTCTGAGGTATATGCCCACGCCTCCGCCTCGTATGTGATCTCTATTTCGGAATACGTTTACGTAACCAGGGATGGAGACATAATCAAGTAGATATGGATTATCTTTTAGCCATGTTTCGCTAAGTGTTATGATATCGAAGGGGAATTGGTTAATTGTAAGAATAAATTCATCAAAACTAGACACCATGCTTTGGGTGTTTAAATGCATAATACGGAGTTGGTTAGATCTAGCTTGTAGAGCTAATAAATGTTCATCTTGGGTAATTGACAAGTCACTGTCGAGAATTGTGTTTTCAGAAATATTTGCATTTCTGAAAGGAAGTGCCGTGAAAAGACATTTTTGGCAAGTCCATGTCATTGGCGAGGAGCTTGAAAACGATTTTAAGTTGATAGTAGAGTTTGAGCAGCGAGCATGAACAAAGTCATGGCACACTTCACAGACAAGGCGTTTGTGATTTTTCGCAACAGGTTTCTCACATACAGTACATCGGGGAGCTTTCCGACTGATCTTTTTCGATTTATTCTTTGAGTTTGGCCATGGTCATGCGGAGATACATTACGTATTCTATTTCCGAGTGTTCTTAATATTACAGTACCTATATCTCACCAGTGTGCATAGCGAACAAGTGAGATATAAGAACACAAGAAAATAGAATTTGTATCTCCAAGCGACCATGTAATGTTCGTTTATCATTATGCTGATATAGTCTTCGCTGTAGTGAACTGCTGAGAAGCAGCGCATCAATGAAGCTTGGAATGTTATCTGGACATTAGAATTTTATTGAATTTAATCTATTTACTGTACAACGTTCATACCTGATATTTTGTTTCTTCCTCTTCATCATCTTCATTTTCTCGATATTTTGTAAAACTTTCCATCAACGCTTTGTAACTGATGTAAATTTTCTCCCATTGGTCATATGAGGAGCTGAAAAACCAGGTTGTCGAAAATGTCACCGTCTCTCGTGCCTTCAAGCCCAACGAAGACGCCAATCCTTTGTATTCGACGTGACCACGACCACGGCTGAACATTGTGTGCATCTTATTAGCCCTCTTGATTAAACGCTTCATGAACAGGGAAGAACTATCATCTTCTCGCAAATGGACCATTGCTAGATCCATCCAATGAGATACGTCCCATGGAGTCAGGAAAAACTTATCTGATGTTTTTGTTTTTCCCAGAGATGCAAATAGGCCATTTTGAAATGTATTTGACTGGTATTGACCATCTGCATGAACAGCTGTGTAAGGGAGAAACAAATTAGATAGTGTAAACTGAAGTTATATTCAATAAAAAAACAAACAATATAATACAATTTTCCAACAGGTAGCAACTTCATCCCTTCATAATGAAAGTTATATTCTCATTTGTTGCACACTGTAAGTGTGAGAATGCAGTGAGGGATTTATAGTTTCTGTATCGCACCTCTAACATAATGCATATCATTTTCATCAAAATCCAGTTTCTCCTTAACAACATTTGTAACCTGTTCAGCAAGATCTTGACCATCCCCTCCTTCGATATTGTTTGTGTCTTCAGCTACTGAGTATACAGGTGGAGCATCCAAGGGCATAGCAATTCGTTTTCCTTTAACAGGAAGAAGGACCAGAATTGCATGGTTTGTATCCCTGTGTGGTGTAGATTTATCAACAGCCAGTGATATGTGTGGGTGTAGTCCTGTTGATTCCAATGGCTCTTTCAAGTAGTTCTTTGTTTGAATTAGCGCATAGTGATAAGCAGCCAAAATAATTTCTGGAAACTGGTTCCTGTGAAATAGAAAAATACTATGATCAGAATGGTGCGTATCTTGATGCGCCACTTGTCGTGTTATTTAGGAAATGTTGCATTGCTGTTTCCAGAGGATGTTGCAACAAATTTGTGTTTCTAGTCTCCATACATTTGTAACATTTAAACCTATTCCCAAACACAATGATATCAAAGCTGCAACAGCTCAAATTAAATGGAAGAACAAGTTTTTTCATCTAGAACGTTTTGCTGGTGATAAAATTGCAGTGGAGTTATAATTTCCCACTAAATAACTAATAAAAGACATTTCATATGTATATATTACCGTCCATGTCCAATATTTCCCACATCAGCACCACAAGATGAAAGGAAACCAATCATGGTTTCATAGGCCATTCCGGCTGACTTCATCTTACACACTTGTATGGCAGCACTAACAACATTGGTGTTCACATCCATGATTCTTTTCCTTTTTTTCTTCTCCACCAAAATGTGTTGCTTGGCCTTAAAATGATCCTGACCACCACTCCGAAGGGTACTACACCCAATGTGCTCAATCATAGCATTCTTGAAGGTGTACCAGTGTTGGTTCCCACCAGTCATCAATGCTTCTGTCCTCTGCTTCTCGTAAATTAGTCCTCCTCCCCATGAACTCCTCGTCATCCGCCTTAAAGGAAAAAAGCACAATTTAGATTAAGATGAAAAATGAAAAAAATCTTTGTTTTTTTTCTAAACCAACTCTGTGGCAGAATTTTCTGAAGTACCAGAGGTGTGAATTTAGTACATTAAAAACATAATACAGTAGATGTGCTACCAGGATAAGACTTTATTATGAAGTACTTACATTGTTTTTGATTGAGATAGCTGATATTGTTGACATGTGTAACATGTCACCTTACAGCCATCTTCAAGGATTTCCACACAAATGTCATGGTGTTTAACCTCTAAAAGGTTTGAAGCTGTTAAAATAGCTGTAGCATCATTGGTTATTTCGCTTTGCCCTTTCTGGTGGGTATTCTTTTCTGGGATGGTTAGAGACTGCAGCATTACAAGCATTCGGCTAATATCGCCTTGTAACTTTTCTACTGGTGACAATTTTTCATCTGTTACCAAAAAATTAGTCAATGATCTCTGTACAGGTCTTGGGTTAGCACCTACTGCATCAAGGTTATTATTATTTTTCACTGGTAGTTCAGACATGTCACTTGGTAAGGTATTATCATCTAAGTTGCTGTCTGTCTTAGTTTCTGCGTGTTCTTCTTTAGATTTAGATTCATCTGCTTGTGCTCTGTTTGATGCCATTTTTCTTAGCAGATTTCTTGCCAGTTCATGGCACAATATATTTTGCATAATCACCTTCTTGCTCATCCTGGTGCTTTTGTTTCCAATGCCGTTTCTTGTTTCTTGTTAAAATCTCTTCCTCTTGCAATTTCACTTCCACACTTAAGACAAATGTGCGGGTCAGGCTTGTCTTTAACAGATGCAGTGGAAACATCCCCTTTGCGCTTCTTTACTTGTATATCCTTTCCACTTGAACTGGATGCCCTACTAAATGCTGCCCAAGGATTTGGTCTCTTTGTCACTTTTGCAGGTGTTGGAAGGCCTTAATAAATATAATTGACAAATTATCAGTGTGACAGGCAGGACAGAAACTAACCAGAAAGCAGTAACTTAAGCCTGGGCCCTGGTTCACATGAGTGAGATAAGCACAAGCATAAGGAAAGACACTGAAAGGTAAAACAAAGGGATGCAGTGAAGGGATACCGCTTTGTCTTTTTAAGCCCTAGAGGGAAAGTTTTCTTTTGTATTTCTGCTTATGCAGTTATGCATATCTCACTCGTGTGAATCAGGCTTAAATAACATCACAAATTCTGAAATTCTCAGTAATATTTTTGCAAGTTACATTTTACAACTAGTACCTTTGCGATTTAAACAGCGAGAACAGTTTATTCTTTGTCCATATCCTTCTTCGCTGCCTTCTTCTGGTTCACCACAGATAGCATGAACATATTTCTTGCATGATACACATTTATGTGCATTTCCAACCTCGCCACTACAGACCCAACAGCGGCCATCAATCCCATCATCATGTACTAAAAGTTTTAAATTGCCAAACAATTATATAACTATAAGGTCACTATATATCGCTTTAATAAACATTGTTTCGTCTTGTTGATCTTTTATTCCTTTTTAAATACATATTAATGAATGAATAAATAAATAGATTAAGTTAGTGCCTCGACGATAATATCATCCAGCGCGTCCGCCATTCCAGACTGCTAGTCTGCTTAAAATGTTCAAGTTCAATGTATTGTCTCCGAAGAAATTTCAAGCAATGAGTAAAATGATCCCGAATAAGTAAAACTGTTAACTGTAATAAATCCAATGTTAAACGCTTTACGCTTTTTCCATCACACGTGGGAATTTGCAATTTTCGCATAATGTATACAGATCAGCGGGCCAGCGGCTGCTCATGTTTTATTTTCTAAATACTTCACATTAGCATGCAAATTGCGCACTTAGCCCGCACCTGGGGGCGCTCCTCAAGCTATTTTGCGCACCCGCACTTGGATTTGGTCGTTTTGCGCACCCGAGATCTCGTCGAAAAGTGCCCAACTCTGCAGTCTGGGATGAGCCCAGTACCGATGATGCAAGTCAAAATTTCACAACGGGCATCGAAAATACTTACGACGATGTTGACAGTTTACTTGATTTTGAAGAAGACGACGATGAACAAACAAACCTGTCAAAACACAACAAAAGAAAATTGAAACTTATGTCATCTTGGCGAACTAAACTGGACAGCATGCTTCCTTTTTACATGAAGTCATGCTGTATTCCTGAAGGTGCAACATGTAAGATATATTCTGCAAGCAATCCGGAATTTCGGTGCCACGATTGTGGACCTCAATCTTGCTTTTGTTTGCAATGTCTTGTTAACGTTCACCACAGGGCAAACTATTATCATGCTCCTGAAAAGTGGCAGGTAGAGTGTTGTCCAATACATGTACTTTTATTACAGATTTTTTAACTTTGTGTCTCAATAAATCATCTGGTGTCAGCTACAGTAAAAGTAAGTTAGAGGCCATTTAGCCTGCTGAATATGCTTTGTCCCTCGTCCAGTAACTAAAGTTTGGTTTGGGACAACTAGTTTAATCAAAACCCAGGCAGAAATCCTAAACAGGATCCTGTAGGATCCTGTCAGGATCCTAAATATAACAGGATCCTAACCAGGATCCTGACAGGATCCTGAACTTAGCAGGATCCTAACCAGGATCCTGACAAGATCCTGAACTTAGCAGGATCCTAACCAGGATCCTGACAGCATCCTGAACAGTGTTACTAGAGGAAGAAACTAGAGTAAACTAAATTAGCTTTATTTATACTGAATAGCCTTAGCAGTCATATTTAAGCTGTTCTCTCTGGAAGTCAAGTATTAAGGAGTATCTCTTATTGGTTCAGTGTTACTACAGGAGGAAGCTATGCAGGATCCTAATCAGTATCCTGACAGGATCCTAAACTTAACATAATCCTAACCAGGATCCTGACAGGATTCTAAGCTTTACAGAAGCCTATAATCAGAATCTTGGTTAGGGAACTCAGAATCTTTGTTAGGGAACATCCTGAAATCAATACGAAGATCTTTTTATGAAGGATACCATTATTTAAAACTAGACATTCTAGGATCCTGAGTAGGATCCTACCAAGAAAACCTAGGATCCTGAGTAGTATCCTGCCAGGAAAATCTAGGATCCTGAGTAGGATCCTACTAGGAAAATCTAGGATCCTGAGTAGGATCCTAGCAGGAAAATCTAGGATCCTGAGTAGGATCCTAGGATCCTGAGTAGGATCCTAGCAGGAAAATCTAGGATCCTGAGTAGGATCCTACTAGGAACATCTAGGATCCTGAGTAGGATCCTAGCAGGAAAATCTAGGACCTGAGTAAGATCCTACCAACAAAATCTAAGATCCTGCGTAGGGTCCTACCAAGAAATCTAGGATCCTGCGTAGGTTCCTACCAACAAAATCTAGGATCCTGAGTATGATCCTACCAAGAAATCTAGGATCCTGAGAAGGATCCTTGCTCCAAGTCTGCCTCTTTCTGCTGGGAGAGAGGCAGGTGGGTGGGAGGAAAGGTCGGCACTCAGCAGGAGCAACTCTAGATCCTACCAGGAAAATCTAGGATCCTGACAATTAATAGCAGCACCCTGGGCTGGATCTTCCTGGGAAAATATACTGTAGAATCCTAACATAAATGACGTTAATAACAAAGAAACTGATCAGTCATTCCCAGTTAAGGTGACTCTACACAGTTTCTTGAAAAATGGAAAATACAAGTTTGAGAGTCCAAAACATGTGCATAAACAATTCGGGAAAAAAATAAAACTAAATGTTATGCATAGTTAAACAGTCTGACAATCAAAAACTGTTACAATTACCCTTGCCAATTACCCTTCAAACTAATTTAATTCGAAAAAAACGAGTAATCAATAGGCCGATTTTAGAATATAATAGATAATTTTTTTTCCGGAAAAATATTTTTTAAAAATTTCGTTCTACAGAATTTTTTTAAAATCGGCCTATTGATTACTCATACTATAAGAAAAGTTTTAACGAAAGAAAAATTGGCGGTCACCAAAGTTTTTTTCGAATTAAACTAGTTTGAAGGGTAATTGGCAGCCATTTTGAAACGTAATTGTTGCCATAGCAACAACTGTTGCTATTTATTTGGTAACAGTTTTTGATTGTCAGACTGTTTAACTATGCATAACATTTAGTTTTAGTCTTTTTCCGAATTGTTTAATCACCTGTTTTGGACTCTCAAACTTCTCTCTTCGAGTCTTCTGAATAAAATCAGACAGAGTAATGTAATGAAAGGGCCATTTTGGTCGGCTCAAGAAAGAATTACTAAGAACTTACAGAATCTTGTATTACAGAATCTTGTATTAAAGATCTTGTAAAATCCCGCCAAAAATCTTGTAGAATACATATTACGTCTGACATACAATTTATCGATCTATCGGCGCATTACGCGAGACCTGGTAATGAGCACGTAATTGTCACATGACACTGGCGCATAAAAATTTAAATTGTGAAGCAGTAAGAATGGTCGTTAGCGACGTTTAGATGCTGGAGAGGCAAAGTTTCTTACAACTGGATCAAACTTTTACAACGAATTATCTTTGTCGACTTGGTTGATGAGATGACTAACAAATATTACCGCTTTTCAGTGTATATATACTCGAAATTTGGACTAAAACGTGCCATAATGAATATCATTCAGCGCAGTGCCGCAGATTAGTATAAATATAAACCGACGATTATACTCAGGTAAGGTTAAACTTATTTTATTCCCGAGATTTAGTGTCATTTCTTGACTGCATGTGCTAGACGCGGCTTATTTTTGGTGCTTGATAGCTAATATAGCCAATAGCTTGGCATAGACTTCAATTTCAAGATAAATTGTAACTAAAAATCTAGTTTAAAACCAGTCACAGTTGTTGTTCGAATGTTCTCAGGATGTCGCCGCTTGATAGCGACGTAGTGTACAATATAATTCAGTTTGTAACTGAGAAAAATTAGATTTGACTAGTCTTTTGTAGTTACAGCCTACAGGTAACCTAATTGGTGCCTAGGTTTGCTGAAGTTTGTCCATCTGATGGAACTGATGAGTGTAATAGTCTGGCATTGGGCAACAGTAGAAATGGGGTTATTAATTGTTGATTTGTTGCTGTCTAGGACTCTAAGTTTGCTGATGGAGCTTCCTTTGACAAGTACATGTACAATTGTCTGGAATTATACAGAGTAAAATTACTATGAATACAGTATTAATAAAATAAAGTAATATAATAGGTCGGGAGGAATGGGTTACAGTAAAATGCCCTGTACCATGGCCACCTAACAAAGTTTTGAATAAAAGTTATTTTTAAGCCAATCAAACCTGGATATACTCAAAAAAGTGAAAACAGTGGACTTTCTCATTACTTTGAGGTGTGGATAAATAAAATTGTGTCTGATCACTGCCTCACTCTACTGCGGCTTAATTGTTGGATGGTCACTGTAAAATTTTGCATGTTTATTAATTTTAACTTATTGTCTGTGGATGCTTCCATATTTCAATTCTTTTTATTTTTTACCAGCTTTTGTTTTATATAGCCATGACTTTCTAAGGGCTTATAACAATTGGTATTGCATTGAAATTGTTAATGTAGTTACAGTAGATAATAATTGGAAAATATGGAAGTATAAATAAGTTTTGTGGAAACACCAAGCTTTTGGCCTGTTGACTCAGGCCTTCATCAGAGCAATGACAACAAGTTGTTGGCTCACATCATTTATAAACTTCGCAACTGATTAATTAAATCATGTAAGAATACAATGGCATATCACGTTAATTTTATTAATTAGAAAACAAAATCAAGAATGTTCTCCGAAAATAGAATTAATAAAATAAAATTAATAAAATTAATGTGATACGCCATTGTATTCTTATGTGATTTAATTGATCAGTTGCGAAGTTTATAAATGATGCGAGCCAACAACTTGTTGTCATTGCTCTGATGAAGGCCTGAGTCAACAGGCCGAAAGCTTAGCAAAGAAATAATTTACGTGGTGTTTCCACAAAACTTATTTATATTACATTATCACCATGAAAACTTTCAAAGAATTAAATATGGAAGTATCCACAATTTATTATTTACTAGCTAATGTATTATATACAGTAGTACTGTAAATTTGTACTTGTACAGTAGTCCCTCAGATATATTGACAATTAATAATGACAAATAAATTATTCTAGCAGTACAATATTTTGTGTTTTACTGTATATTTTACCTGCACATTATTCTAGAGGATTTCATATATTATAATCCTCATGCCACAAGATCTAATTAGAGGATTTCACATATTCTAGGAAATCCTACAGGATTTCATGTATCTTGCACAGGATCCTATACAAGATCCTGTAGGATGCTACAAGATCCTGTAGGATCCTATACAAGATCCTGTAGGATCCTGTAGGATATTGTATAAGATCATGTAGCCGGTAGGATCTACAGATCCTATAGGATCCAGTATAAGATCCTGTAGGATCCTAAGTAGGATCCTATAAGTTCTTGTACAAGATCCTACAGGATCTTGTAGGATCCTACTCAGGATCTTGTAGGATCCTACTCAGGATCCTACAGGAAGATTCTGTAGGATCCTATAGGATCCTACAGGATCCTGTAGGATCCTACTCAAGATCCTGTAGGATCCTACTCAGGATCCTATAGGATCCTATAGGATCCTGACAGGATCCTGTAGGATCCTGTAGGATCCTACTCAGGATCCTGTAGGATCCTATAGGATCCTGACAGGATCCTACAGGATCCTAGTAGGATCCTAGTTTAAGAAAATTTAGGATCCTGTTAGGATCCTGTTAGGATCCTACCAGGATCCTGATCAGGATTTCTACCAGGGAAGGCTTGTCAATGCATGGTACAGTACAACCAATTTAAATATTCTGTTTGGACTAATGGAGCACAGTGACCAGAGTTAGGGGGTTATTACATGGACTGAGCGAGCTCGGTTAGCCTGGCCAGCTTGGTTAACTGAGCTGGCCTGCATCCTATATGAACTGACCAGTTTATGAGCATTTCAATTGTCACAATTGGGCTAGCCTGGTTAAATCAGAATGAAAATGCCTGTGTAATCGTTATATATATATATATATATATATATATATATATATATATATATATATATATATATATTGTTTTCACCACTCGAAGATAAAATCCATATCTTCACACCACCATGTAATATCCTCTCTCTCTCTCTCTCTCTCTCTCTCTCTCTCTCTCTCTCTCTCTCTCTCTCTCTCTCTCTCTCTCTCTCTCTCTCTCTCTCCCCCCCATCTCTCTCTCTCTCCCCCTCTCTCTCTCCCCCCTCTCTCTCTTACTCATTTTTAACCCTATATATTATTGTTTACTCAGTTTCCCCCCTTTCTTTAGGACAACATTTTTCTCAATGTAAAGCTGAAAACCCCAGTCCTTAAGAATCCAAATCACCAATGTCCCAATCCAGAAATGGAATATTTAAAATCCCTTGTTACTGATGGAAAAGGTATTTAATACAGTTATATATATTATATATATATATATATATATATATATATATATATATATATATATATATATATATATATATATATATATATATATATATATATATATATATATATATACCATATATATACCACAAGTAGTTGTCACTGGCAATTGCTTGGGTATATATGAGTGGTGTTCTCACATCTATATTATTCCAAGCTACACTGATGAGGTGTAGTACAGCGAAACACATGTCTAGATTGAACTTAACAAATAAAACAAAGCTCCATGCATATGTACTCTTATAAAGGCACATTTGACATCATTTGAACATGAAAGAAGTTGGGTAGAGGCACAAGGTGATAGCTGAGTGCCTTTCCACTTCTTTATTATATGGAGAAGAGTATTTTACTAGCAACTAAAACACTAGTAGAATCCATATAATTGACGTTACACCTGTACACAGTTGCTCAAAGATATGCAGGGGCAGATACAAGATTTTTGCAAAGGGGGTGACTATAAGGTGCTCAGTTGTTTCTTTCAGATTATTTAACAAGGGTGTGTGTGGGGGGTGGGAGGGTGGGGGTGGGGTGGACAAAACAGGCAGTACTTACTATGTGGGGGCAGGGGAGTGCCGAAAGTGCAACAAACTTCCAGGGGGTCTGGGGGCATGCTCACCTGGCAAATTTTGAATATAGCATTTCCTGCATTTTGAGGGGGATTTGAAAGAGTTTTGAAGGATATAAATTACCAAACAAAATACCCAAATACATGAATACACCATACTATACAACTAGGTATACATCATATAGGAGGACTGATGATCCAGGCGGGTATCTTAATCTTAATATAAATATCAATGCCCAGCATAATACACGAAGCAAAGCCATAAGTTTAAAAGTAATTTAATGAATCTAACGTTTCGTTGCTTCTCGCAACATCTTCAGAGAATGAATGAGGGAATAAATAATTACAAATATATAAATATATAATAAAAATAAAAATATATAATTGTAATTATTTATTCCCTTAATTTCCATGTTCTTTTTCAAAAACAACCAACTAGTAAGTAATTTATTTCACTGCTGAAGGTGTTTCAGTTTCATTTTTGCATGAAATCAAAACCTTTTTCATGACAGAAATGCTAATATAAACAACTGACCCACCTTTTGACTTCATAAAGGTACCTTTTAATCTTTTTTGTTGATCTGTTTAACACATTTTTTGCCTCTCGAGCAACATTTATACAACATTTCGAAGCTGTTTACCGAACAGCTCAGCGAGAAACTCTATGTGAATGTATCATTACACATGGCGGAAGTATTAGTTGCCTATGCTGGAAGTTTGTTGTTTCAAACATTTCGCTGTAATTTTGCCTCTAGTACAGTGCTTGGCTATATAATAAAACAGTTATACCATTCGCTCTCGTTATATACGAACTAATAGCTAACTCGGCGAAGCGCCTCATTGGCTATGAGCTCATATACAACTTGAGCTCATGGTATAACTGTTAAATATATATATATATATATATATATATATATATATATATATATATATATATATATATATACAGTATATGGAGTTTACTGTATATTAACTACAGTATATTTATCTTAAATTGGTTTTTGTGTCTCAATTTTAGGTTTTCAACATGAGTACCAAGTTGCATTTTGTGGCTGCAAGACTGAAGCATGTACATTAGTTGAGTTAGACCTCTGGCCTGCTACACCAACTAATCCTGTGATGGCCTTCACATTTTCATTGATGGAGCAGATAGAGAAGTTTTTTCTCATTGCAAAAGTGTCTTGTAAACAGTTTTGTGAATCTCTACCTAACTTTTCAAATTTTCCAGTAAGATTTAATGCTATTTCAGGGCTACTATATTGTGCATTACCATACTGCAGTGCTCTACCAAAGCCAGTTTTACTGGCATTAGTTCTTTTTCTGTACAACCATGTGGGTTGTTGATTGTAATGGTTCAAAATTTATATTTTGTTTATATTAGTTATTACTAGAGAACAGAGGTCATAATCAGTTTTGCCAATAACATATCCCATAATGAACAAATCCTTCAGGAAGAGATCAAGGTACTGTACTGTAGTGTAGTGTAGTGTAGTGTAGTGTAGTGTAGTGTAGTGTAGTGTAGTGTAGTGTAGTGTAGTGTAGTGTAGTGTAGTGTAGTGTAGTGTAGTGTAGTGTAGTGTAGTGTAGTGTAGTGTAGTGTAGTGTAGTGTAGTGTAGTGTAGTGTAGTGTAGTGTAGTGTAGTGTAGTGTAGTGTAGTGTAGTGTAGTGTAGTGTAGTGTAGTGTAGTGTAGTGTAGTGTAGTGTAGTGTAGTGTAGTGTAGACCGTATCACCAACGCCGTTCAACATGGTACCATTACTACCGACAAACAAGTTCGTGCTGCCAACTCTCGTTTACGTCCTGACATCATTGTTGAGGAGGGCAATAAAGTTCTAATTATTGATGTTTGTTGCCCCTTTGACAATAACGCTGAAGCCCTTCGTGATGCTGAATATCGCAAAATCACGAAATACGAAGGGCTGAAGCAATTTTTCATTGGTCAAGGAAAGCAATGCGATGTCTTTGGTTTTGTGGTTGGTGCTCTTGGCTCTTGGCATCCGGCAAATGAAAATGTCTTACGGCAACTTGGAATGTCGAAAAGATATCGTTCATTGTTCAGGAAACTTTGTTGCACGGACGCAATTCAGGGCTCAACAAACATTTACCGTGAACATCTTGGCCTAACTGAGGACAACTTGGAAGTAGAAGTTGATCCTGAATAAACTGTTTATATTGACTCTTTTTTTTTTTTTTCGTTACATTAGAAACTTTAATTTTATTTTGAACTTCTTTAAACCTATTAATCTATTGTATAAAGTAATTCATGTATATAATTATCTATATTGTATGACCATTAATGGCACTTCTTGTTATCTCGAAGGACTTAATCAAGACCCATCACCTGTAAATTTTAAATTGTAATAAAAATCAATAGTGTAGTGTAGTGTAGTGTAGTGTAGTGTAGTGTAGTGTAGTGTAGTGTAGTGTAGTGTAGTGTAGTGTAGAGTAGTGTAGTGTAGTGTAGTGTAGTGTAGTGTAGTGTAGTGTAGTGTAGTGTAGTGTAGTGTAGTGTAGTGTAGTGTAGTGTAGTGTAGTGTAGTGTAGTGTAGTGTAGTGTAGTGTAGTGTAGTGTAGTGTAGTGTAAGTGTAGTGTAGTGTATTTACCACCAATATATTATATATGCATTATAAATAGATGTACTATACAGGTATATTAGCAACACAAGATGTTTTAGGTTTACATTATATATTTACATTATAAATATATTTTTATATTTACATACATATATACTGTATGGTGTATATATATATATATATATATATATATATATATATATATATATATATATTTACTGTACATATTGTACTATATATAACTTACTAACTTACTATAATAAATATTTATCAAGTTTTAGTTTACTGGTCCCTTATATTTCATTTGCTATATATCTTGTTCCTAGATTGCTTACAAGCCACTGGAAATCTATCGAAACATGCTGGATGCTTTTGAACAATTCAGGTAAGAGTTTCAAACATGTTTCTAATTCTTTGTATGTTTCGTAGACTCCACACGCAAACTATTAATGATCTTGATCTTAATCCTACTGGTATGATTGAGATAGAAAAAATTAAATTGTTGACTGCCACCTTTTGACTGATTATGAACATATATTTTTCAATATTGAACTGTAAGTATATAATTCTATTTCTAGGAATTTTAAATTTGATCTCCGTAATTTGAAAATGATTTGCCCTGATCGGGATGGAGAAAATATTTGTCCAGCATGCCCTAAGGTATGTGTAGCAAAACAATTAATTTGTTAGTATTGCCAACAGTACTTAATTAAGGTATCTCTGGATCAAAGATATGTATTTATCTATTTATTTGTGTGCATGGATGTAATTATGTAACTATGTAATTGTAATAGTTGCATTGGTGTTTCAGTGGTAGAATTCTCGCCTACCAAGCGGGAGGCCCGGGTTCGACTCCCGGCCAATGCAATTTATTAAATCTATAAAATCTATACTGTAACTATTACTACAAGAAATGCAAAAGCTGAAAACTCAATTTGAGTCGACAGTCACTATATATGTACAATGTATGTATGTGTGTGTGTGTGTATGTGACTATGTGTATTGAATTAATATATACAGTAGTTGTCATAATGATTATTTTTTGTCTTAAAGCAAAATGGTGTTTTACTTGAGTCTGTTGATGCACTCTTTGGTCTTCCAAGAAAAAAATCATCTGGCGTCAGTCTGCTACCTCCAGCGCGATCAGGTCTACTTTTTGCTGAACAACAAGTTGTGGATGATTTTGTAAACAATTATAAAGATAGACATACCAATAGTGTATGATACCAGTTTGTTTGATTTTTAGTCAATATCAATATTTATTTTTTTGTAGTTTTTATGTCTATGCTGTTTTTTGCGTTTTTCTTATGGTCAACCCAAATAGTTTTTGCCATGGCACCTTGCAATATCGACCTTAGCGTTGCTGCAAATGGTTCACGACATTCCATGACAGGTTGCTTTAAAAATCTCTTTTAATGTTGGACGTCGCATATTGTGAAGTTCTACCAGTCGAATTTAAGTGTTATATTTTAGAATAGAACTTCATATTATGTAGAGACATAAAATGAGACTTTTAGGCAACCTGTTGAGGTGTGGTTGTGAATTGTTTGTCAAAAATGCAATGTTGCTGTCAATATTGCAATGTTGCACAGCAGCTTAACTTAAACAATATACTTTTTTTGGACAGGATTGTCACAATTTTTTAGCTGGCAGTGCTCTTCGGTCCAAGCAAAGATTCTCAGGCCTAGATGAAACAGGAATATTTGGAAGAGCATGCAGACATGAATTTCCAAAACGTTTTGTAAATTTAAAGCATGGTGAAAGGTAAGCATAAAAATATAACTGTACGAACCAACGAACAAAGGAATACAGTATAAAGATATGTTGACTGCATTTTATTATTGCTCAACAACACTAACTGTAAAAAACAGAAGACTGGTCATTAGACAATATCTGTCCGGCGTCCTGACCCTACGGGACGAGCTTGCATAACGAGTTTCGTACATAAAAGACTCTGGTCAGACATTTTTCGTAAAGATGAAGCAGACGAGATTACTAATGTAGTAGTAATTACATGTATATGGTTTGGTTGTTCTGCAACACATCAACTTATTTGTTGTTTCGGGATAGTAAAACTTGCTTGCCGCCAGTGTTCTTCGTTGTTCATACATTACTTGCTAATTGTTTTGTTTCCCATTCCTTCAATCAATGAGACCGCGTCATATCATCGCAAGTTGTGGGTGCAACATTCAATGTTTTTAAACACTTCATATATTTATTTTTATTTTTTTTCAAATACAATAGCGTAAAACGTCAAACCCAGGGTTTTTTATTTCCAGGGTTCAAAGGGGACTTATTAGAGAGAGAGGCTTACTGTAGTAGGAGTGAAGGAGTGGCTTAATAGAGTATTCACCTTAATTATGATTTTGAAATTATTTTGACATTTTGTTATATTTTTCAGGATTTCGTATGCTGTTTGGCTCATTAAAGACATGGTTAATTGCACAAAAGACAAAAATCTTAGCTACAAACTTTTATACGATATTTCATGCATACTTAACCGACATTTGAAGGTACTGTATACTTGTTTATTGTTCCTTTTGTTGCATTAGGAATATTTTGTATTCATGTAGCACCAAGAGCAGATCACTTCAACAGAAATAATTATCTGTGGAGCATGTACCACGTGGCATGTGCACCTTGAGCTAGATTAACCTCGATGGGTATATGGTGGACGTACAGTCATACAGTATACAGTACCTATCCATTATTTGCCTATGCTTGTTGTTTTTTTCTTATGCCTGTTTTTGTTTTGTTTTTTATATTTTATTTATTTATCTTTAGAATTCAGAAGGCTTCTCAGATATGTTAAATTACATAAAGCTGGCAATACCCATATTTCATGTTTACGGCCATAAAGCTCAGTGTCAGGTAAATATTGAATCTTTGATATACGTTTGGTTTTGTAGAATAAAAAAGATGCTTGTATGTAATATTTAGGTAATTTTTAGGAATAGTACATATACGTACAGTTGAACCCCGCCATACGACTACCCCGTTAATACGACCACTTCGTTATAACGACCACATTTTTTTGGCCCGACGTTGGTCGTATTAACGAGGTTCCACTGTACATGAAAAGTACGTGTTGATTGTCACACCCGTCAAGATCTGTATAATTTTTTTCGAGATATTTCTTTTAATCAGCCAGTCCAAGTCGGTTCCTTAGCCTATGTTGATCTTCCTTTTGAACTAAATTTTCTCTTTAGAGCTACAGTGTAAGAATTGATATATACTGTAGTTGCTTTTCTTCAGATAATGTACAGCCCCAGATCTATTTCTGGTTTTGGTCTCACAGACGGCGAAGTTATGGAGCGAATGTGGTCATACTGTATATGCGGGGATTCTGTGCAATAACGAAAGAAATGTCACCATCACGACGTATTGATGCTTTGACAGATTGTCTCTTGCATTACGGTCGGGTAAGCAAGACAAAACTTGGTGAAAGGTTATGCCGGCGCATGCTCCGAGCTGAAGAACTCCAAAAAACCGCTGATGCTACATTTAATGAATTGATAACGTCCGTTCCAGGTTAGTGTTTTCTGATTTAATTCTGAAACAATTTCATGGTGTCGTCATGTGTCATTGCAAGTTATCGCGTGTTATTTACCGTAAAGCCCCGACATAACAAACCTAGTTCTAACGAGTTCCCACTTACAGTTATTTGTATGAATTATAACTCGGTTATTTATAGTTTATCGTAAAATGCGTCTACTCTTTCTCTACCGTTCAACTCTACTCTTTCTCTATCATAAGTTCCTTCAACTTGATAATTAGAAGCATTACTTAGCAATTGTTTTTGTTACTGTAGCAGTTGTTTGATCTACTGTATGTTCTCCGTTAAAAAATTAAGCTCGACTTATCATTGTATCTACTACAGTATAAAACCTGCTAGTCTGTATTTAGAAATCAGACAAGGGATTATCGGGTATGATCATTTGATGTTTATCACTGCAAGTGTTCAAAAAACATGCAGGAGCAATTAAAATAGAAATGTTAATTGGCTACGTGCTGTTGCGATGTCCCTGCCACTTTTTTTCTTTAATGTATGGTTTACGCTTTGTAACCTTATATGTATGTTATTTGTAATTATGTAGTTATGTATGTATGGCGAATTTAATAAATAAAATAAAATAAAAATAAAACTTTTACAGTTATAAACGTTTATATAAAGAATATTATGCATTACCTCTCACAGAAAATCGTTATGAAAGGGTTCTATCCACAGTATAACAATCTCCTGTTATAACTGTCAAACCCATTATTCCAGCTCTTGAGCACTTCGTGATATTAGGGTTTCACTGTGCAATGAATGTTTTGTAGACAAGGTTAGCGTTTGCGAATCGTATTTATAATTAGAGGTTATTTTTTTAATTTCTTATTAGATTTTCACGTATCACATATTGACATATGGCTAAAGGAAGAAGAGGAATTTTACACGCAGACTGAGAACACAGGTATAATAATACTTGTTTCATTATTTTTGGAAGAAAAAATTCGAATGTGCGTGTATCATTAGCGACAATGGGGACTAACATTACATATATATCACAATACCCTAACAAATAGTCGTCCATTCAAACGTCTGTAAAATATACATCAGCGTCACGTGGCAGTCCAACACGTTACACAAGGTATTCACTTCAAAATCGCCTCATCATATATATATATATATATATATATATATATATATATATATATATATATATATATATATATATATATATATATATCTTATAGACTTTTCGATTTTGCCCAACACTGAATCTTCAAATTAAATATTTTGCTATATCGATCTTAGATGAATGCAATAAGTAGTTGCTGCACTGGCATTTAATTAAGGTAAATACGTTATGTTACGTTACGTTACGTTATGTTATGTTATGTTATATTATATTTACATGTAGAACCAGTAGTGGAATCCGACTTTTCCTGGAAGGAACAATACTTCGCCAAACTCCGGAAATTTTATTGTTTAAGGTATGTGTTTGATATTTTTACCTCCGCCAGGTGGTTCTGTTCTCACCTCTTTTCGTCTCTGTCTGTCTGTCTGTCTGTCTGTCTGTCTGTCTGTCTGTCTGTCTGTCTGTCTGTCTGTCTGTCTGTCTGTCTGTCTGTCTGTCTGTCTGTCTGTCTGTCTGTCTGTCTGTCTGTCTGTCTGTCTGTCTGTCTGTCTGTCTGTCTGTCTGTCTGTCTGTCTGTCTGTCTGTCTGTCTGTCTGTCTGTCTGTCGTTTTTAGAAATATCGTTTTTAGAAATATCGGTTTTTAGAAATATCGGTCATAAGGAACAAACCTTTCAATTGTGATTTAGTTTAGTTGAAAGCTAAAGAGACAAGTTTATAGACCTGTACGTGAGTGGTCTTTTGAACAACGATACTTTAGATCGGCAGCCCCCTTATTAGAGCGTCTGCACGCAGGCTAAGTCAAAAAGTGTAGAACGGAGAAGAACTGAAACTCAACAATTCGATCTTAGGAGAACAACCTTATAAGGGACCTCTAGGTACAAATGTTAATAAATAAAAAAATAAAAATAAATAAAAGCTAATAAATTTGTAAATATCTTAATTTATTTATAACGTTTTTTGTTTGCAGAGATGAAAGTATTTTACAAGAGAGTGGCGATGATTCTATGCTTATTGCTGAAGAGATGACAAAGTATGTGTTTTGCGGATGAACGAACGTGCATGCCATACTGTTATTATTTGAATTGGTCACTTATCGAAACTTTTTCTTAAATACACGCGTGTATGATTTCCAGACCTTCTATTTGATATTTATTTGATTCTTGATAAATTTAAAATAGTTTCAGAGTTTTAGTTTAAGATTGGGGTCACGTCTGTTTGTTCGGTATGTATGCAACGTCAGGTACTTTTAAGATGTCATAACAACATATACTGACTGAACGAAAAATACATTGACTAGGGATAAGGCAAATGAACTATATTAAATTAAAGTTACTTTCAACGAAGTGGTCACTTCTTACAGTTCCCAAGGTCGTTGGTCACTTATACCATAGTTAGTGGAGGGGGATAGTTTGGAAACTACATTGTCTTTCAAGATTATGCAATGGTCATGTTGAAGAACACAATAATTCATGTTGGAGGAAGGCAATTGGTTGAAGAAAGGAAATTCTATGGACACGTGATGACGAAGGACTGCACTAATTAAACCCGAACGTTGGTATTGGATGACTGCTTCATTATACAGAAAATACAATACGTCAGTGACCGTGAAATTAGACAAATTAAACAAAAGCATGGAACGATGACTTTTGCCGAGTTTCCAAACCATCCCCCTCCACTAACTATGCTTATACGAAAGCTTCAATTGCATCTTCTTTTACAGATTAGAAAAGAAACTTGTGGAAACGGAACGGAAGTGGAAAATAGCGAGGTGGAAGAGATCTGATGCGGAATATCATAATTATATGTTATCATTTTATCGTCAGCGATTAGCCCAACTTGAAAAGCAGTTGATTTACGCCGGAAGGGAGCATAAATTCTTAGCAGATTTGAAGAAAAAGTACGCAGGTAATTATAGTTTTACTATTGTTCGAGATAAATTAGAACAGTGATATCAACAAAATTACCGGAGTACGTGGAAAGACTTTTATATAAAGTGTATTATATACATTTTTGGTCATTGTGAAAGTATTCAGCTACGGCTCTGGTTTGAGGTGTAAACCAGTCACGTTCTTTATCATAAACGTACTGAGGTTATCACAACTTTTGTGGATATCTCTTATACAATATAATAGAAAATAAGATGGAAAAGGAAATGCGGTCACAACATGGAGTGGGTATATATGATTATCTCTCCCTCTATTTCTACAATTGTAGTTTCGGGGAGATAGCCACTCTATATGCATTGACCCCATATATAGTTTCCTTTTTCATCTTATTTTTTTTAAATGTTTGTTGTTTATATCATGTTAACTTCTTCTTGTTTAGATGGCCAGGCTATATCCACGAGACTTGAAAGAGGGATTAAAAAACAGTCTAAATCCATCCGCTGTTTTCTAAAAGAGCGAGAAAACGTCTGCAAGATGCTGAGTGAATTAGGTGACCGAACAACGCATACTTCATATACCTTTCACGATGTTGTGTCCTCACTGTTACTTGATGGAAATCGTGACGACTCAAATCTTTTAACTATTTCAAGGCAAGTTAAAAAACAAATTTTGGAATGCCATGGATTGATGGAAAGATGTAAAGAAGAAAAGATGCTTTTAAAAACTGAAATGCTTAACGCCATTCAGTTTTACGTCAGCGACATAAAAACACTCAATAGTGCCAAAGGAGATAATGTTTCAGTTGGTGAAAATTCCTTGGTCTTACAAGAAGCTGATCGACAGAAAATAAGGCTAGATGTTCTTATGACAAAATTCGGACAATATGTTAATGTGCAACAGTTCGTAGAAGATGAAATACAACCATATGCACATATAAAGATCGACGAACTTTCTGGATATAACAGTAGTGACAACGAGCATGATGAGTCAAACGATAGTGATGTTGATGTTTAATTTAAATAAATGAAGCTTGTTAATATTCATTAATTTATTATTGAGTCGGTTTTCTTTATTCTTTCGAGGGCTTTATATCGCATAAAGCCCTTGAATACTAATTAGATAAGAAATGAAGAAAAAAACTAGGAAAATCTTTGTCAAAGGTAGAAAAAAGGACAAAATTTTGTTGGAAAACCTCCTCAATAATAAATTAAGTCAGATAAATCCCTCAAACGTCGGGATGTATGCGATATAAAGCCCTCGGACGAGCATAAATCCCTCGTTCTCGGGATTTATCTATTACTAAAGCGCTATGAATACTAATTAGATAGGAAATGAAGAAAAATCTAAGAAAATCTTTGTCAAAGGCCAGTGGAGAAAATAGACAAAACTTTGTTGGAAAACCTCCTTAATCGTGAAATAAGTCAGATAAATCCCTATAAATATCATGCAATTAGAGGATACTTTTTTTTGCAGTATATATACTGATGAAATCTTGATGTTAAAATTTCGATGTTTCTGTTCAAGCAATGAAGTTGTTGTACCAGGACTACTTATATTAAGTAAGAGATAAAGCCCGAGAACGAGGGCTGTATGCTATATACAGCCCCGAGGACGCGAAGCGTCCGAGGGCTGTATATCGCATACAGCCCGACGTTCGAGGGATTTATCTGACTTAATTTATTATTGAGGAGGTTTTCCAACAAAGTTTTGTCTTTTTTTCTACCTTGGACAAAGATTTTCCTAGTTTTTCTCTTCATTTCTTATCTAATTAGTATTCAAGGGCTGTATGCTATATACAGCCCGCGGTACATCAAAGAAAACCGACTCAATAATAAATTAATGCGGTATAGTACCCGCGGTACATCAAAGAAAAGCGACTCAATCGTGAAAAAATATACATTAATATAAGTAGCCCTAGCTGGTATAACAACTTTATTAGTTGAACAGTTAAAACATCGAAATTTTAACATCAGGATTTTATCAGTATATATACTGCAAAAAGTATCCTCCAATTGTACGATATCATAATTTCGTATATATAAATACTGAAATTGGGGTCTCTGTTTAATATACATCAATATAAGTAGCCCTAGCTGGTATAACAACTTCATTATAGTTGAACAGTTAAAACATCGGAATTTTAACCTCAAGATTTCATCAGTATATATACTGCAAAAAGTATCCTCCAATTGTACGATATCATAATTTCGTATATATATATATATATATATATACTGAAATTGGGGTCTCTGTTTAATATACATCAATAAAAGTAGCCCTAGCTGGTATAATAACTTTATTGGTTGAACAATTAAAACATCGAAGTTTTAACCTCAAGATTTCATCAGTATATATACTGCAAAAAGGATCCTCTAATTGCATGATATCATAATTTCGTATATATACTGAAATTGGGGTCTCTGTTTAATATACATCAATAAACGTAGCCCTAGCTTGTATAACAACGTTATTGGTTGAACAGTTAAAATATCGAAGTTTTAACCTCAAGATTTCATCAGTATATATACTGCAAAAAGTATCCTCTAATTGCATGACATCATAATTTCGTATATAGGCCTATACTGAAATTGTGGTCTCTGTTAAATATTCATTAATATATTTAAGTAGCACTATACAGCTGGTATAACAAACTTTATTATAGTTGAACAGCTGGTTAAAACATCGAAATTTTAACATCAAGATTCATTCAGTATATATACTGCAAAAAGTATCCTCCAATTGCACGATATCATAATTTCGTATGTTCAATATAAGTAGCCCTAGCTGGTATAACAACTTTATTATAGTTGAACAGTTAAAACATCGGAATTTTAACCTCAAGATTTCATCAGTATATATACTGCAAAAAGTATCCTCCAATTGTACGATACCATAATTTCGTATATAGGCCTATACTGAAATTGTGGTCTCTGTTAAATATTCATTAATATAAGTAGCACTATATAGCTGGTATAACAAACTTTATTATAGTTGAACAGCTGGTTAAAACATCGAAATTTATCAAGATTCAATCAGAATCGGAAATAGATTAGCGGCCATTTCCGGTGGGACCCACTTGGTTCCCATGCAATATGGCGTAAATAGGAGTCGAAGCAGTTGAACGGCGTTTTTCGCCAAATTCTGGGATGTTACGAAGAGTTACCACCGAATTGAGGTTTGTAATCTTATTTTAAGTAATAGTTTAGTGTTTTGAACTATTTTTTTGTTTAGAAAGTGCTTTTTTTTACAAAATACACTTGCCTGTTTATTTGCTTTAAAGCTAGCAAATTCGGTAAACAAATGTCTGGAAGTGACTGTATTATTTGATGATTTACCATGATGCGTTTGTTTAAGTTTTGATTTATTTCATGCCGATTAAATGCCAAGAAGTCATAACTGTGTCTTTTTAAACTAATAAACTTACCCGCTGTTGATACTGTTCACATGAATTCGAACTTGAATAGAAGGGTTTGTTCAGTTCTTTGTGGTTATAATTCAGTGAAACATTGGTTGAGTCTGACTTGTGCTCATTGTCTTCCTGTTAATTTTTAAGTTGGACACTTTCACTACCAGGTTTGGTTATTGACTAATAGTAAATGAATTCATGACCATGATAGAATGTGCTTGACTTGTCTTGTAGTAAGTATATTTGCTTTCTAATGTGATATTAAGGTAACAAACGATACTTATAGTTTTGTCGAATTTGGGCTAATGTTCAACCAGTTCAGATGGTTTTATCATGGTTACAGTACAGTATGTATTTTGCCCAAGCCCTTGTCCCTTGATAGTATTTTCAATTCGACTATCAATTCCACTTTTGTTTAAGCAACACATTCATTTTGTCTACAGTATGTTTCAAACAAAATATGTACATACTGTATAACATTTTGAGTGGTAGTTTATTATGGTTAGAGCATCTTACTGGCCATTAAGAAGTTACACCCAAGTTTAATTCCTACTCGATCAATGCAGTTTTACTGTACATTTAGCAGATTAAAATTTTATCTAGTTTGCTGAAAGCAAGAAAAATCTTTCCAGTTACATGCATCCAGGATTACTGTAGATCTAAGGGATGTTACTCTGTAATCTGGGTTTAACTCCTACTTGATGCACTTATCAGATTACAATTTCAACTTGGATGCATGTACATTAGAGGAGTGCTTCTAGTTTGACTCTACCAAACACCAGAGATTTCTTCTGGGTACTCCAGTTTCCTCCTGTAGTAACACTGACCAATGAGGAATGACTCTTGAGGGGTGACCCTTACTAGATCTCTAGGAAGGACAGTTTACATATGACTGATAAGGTTATACCACACTGTATTTGTTGGTGCAATTGTGCAAATGGATTAATAGAAATGATGATTTATTTTTTTCCAGGAGTCTCAAAACCATTGTAAACTGATATAACAAAATCAACAAAATAAAAACTGCACTTACAAATGGAACGTTCTTGGTACATGTTGTCATTTACGAGATGATTCATCATCAGTGCTTCCTTCACTATCACTTCTGCTGCCTTCTTTTTTACGCTTCTTACAGCCAAAAGCACAATACTGCAAGCCCCAAGTTTTACCCATCAGTGTAGAACTAAATGAATACTTGTTAAATTTTCTTTGATCGAAATTTTGATGTAGCAAACTATCAGTATGGAAGTATGGATAATTTCAAACCATGTTTTAAACCGGCAATGTTAAGGCTTCCGAGATTTATTATTTTGTAAACGTTTTGGGCTACCTATATCGTGCGCAGGCCCACACGGTTTTTTATTGATAACTCGTTCGCCACATGGTTGAACCTCTTTGCAAGGTTCAGAATAAAATAGAGCGTTTCAACCACGGAAACCGTTACAGTTCAACCATATAGATCGGTTATCTATGGATAAAGGTGAAAGGAGTACTTTTATGGATTTTGGAGCTGAGCTGAGTTTGTTGGACATCGTGAATGACGAGCAAATGAGCTTGCCATTGCTCGATGAATCACCGCCATTATTTTCGCCACTACGTTCAGCGAACGTCACGGATCCGCTGACACATGTTGTCGAGCCCACGGAATTTGACGGAAATGGATTAATGTTAAACACGAACGAGCAGAATGACAACAGTTCATTAATCTTTGATGGAAATACGGTCATGGAAAATCAAAGTTATGGCAATGAACAAGTTGGTCCAATAACGAATGACAAGGAAATGACTTTAAAGAGTCTGGAACAAAACCGTAAGTACGCTTTATCTGATGTAATAAAGCAAATGGATGAGATAGCCCCTCTTATGTCGAGTGTAAATAATGAGGAGACGGTGAGATTAAACACAGTACAGTTGGATAAACTGTTCTTAAATATGCAGAAAGCTCATGAGTTATATATCAAGGAATTAGAAGATGATAAGGATATTGAAATGGCTCACAAATGGTATGACACTCAAGATAGGAATGTGTTTAAGTTTAAAAAGCAAATCATTGAATTCCTGAATAAAGCTAAAAAGGAACAACCAGTGAGTTATAAAGCTTACTCTTCTAAGTGTGGAAGATCTCGTATTTCCAGTAAATCCCGATCTTCTGTGGCCTCATCCACATCTACAAGAGCAAAATTAATTGCAGCAAAAGCCAAATCTGCAACGCTTGAAGTAAAGGCTGCATTTCTGAAGGAAAAACAAGCACTAAGGATGGCTGCTGAGGAGTTGGATTTAAAACAACAAATAGCTGAAGTTAAGATAGAGGAACAGATATATGAGCAAGAGCTAAATGACGGTGCTAGCAATATCGAAGCCATTAATGTTAAAGATTACTCAAATGTAATTTTGGATCGAAGTTCAATTAATGCCTGTTCCCCAACTACTCAGGCTACAACACCATTGCTGAATCCAAATGCTTCAGCCTTTGTGGTTCCTAATTTGAATGACAAGAAAGAGCCTGTATCCCTAGCTACAGGCATTGCGCAGAAGCCCATTGTGAACACCACCAAAGCATTGGAGAATCAACAACAGAGTCCTGAAGCTGTAGCTGATCCTGCTTCACTTGAAGTAGTTGCACCATATAAAGAGTTTCTCAAGATACAACAAAGGCAAACTGAACTAACAAAGATGATTGCAACTCAACAGTTAAAAGGATCCCTACCTACCCACAAACCACCTACATTTTCTGGGGATATGATGGAGTATCCAGCATTTATAACAGCGTTCGAGACTTTGGTAGAGTCAAAGGTTACGGATTCTACAGAACTACTCTACTACTTGGAACAATACACTGCAGGTAAAGCCAAAGAGGTGATCAAGGGATGTTTTCAACGAAAATCTGAATCTTCATACCAAGAAGCTAAATCATCACTAAAGAAACATTATGGAGATGCATTCAAGATTGCCAATGCCTATGTTACCAAGCTGTCAAGCTGGACACCTGTCAAGCCCAATGATGGAGCAAAGCTACAAGAATTTGCCATCATGCTAGAGCAAGCAAGGACAGCTATGATTGGTATGGAGTATATGAATGATTTGAACACAGCTCATGTTTTGAGACAACTGTGGGAGAAATTGCCAAGGTACCTTCGTAGCAAGTGGTGTGAAAGAGCTAGTGGTATCAGGAATAGCAAAGGGCAGATGGCTACTTTCGAAGATTTCGTGCAGTTCGTAACCAAGCATGCTGACCTGGCTACCGACCCTATTTATTCAGAAGAGTTGGCGAAGAAAGAAAGTTCTTATGGCACAAGGCGAGATCAAAGGAACAGAGGTTCTAGTTTCGCTACAGGATCTACAAAGAAAGATGAATATTCAAGCAAGTCTACCCCCTGCATTGTGTGCCACAAGTTGCATGATCTTGATCAGTGTTTGGAGTTCAAGAAACAGTCATTGGCCGAAAGGAAAAACTTTGTAAGAATGAAAGGTCTGTGTTTTGGTTGCTACAGTCCAGAACACATTGCCAAGTTCTGTAAGCGAAGGACATGCCAAGTATGTAAGAAGCGTCACCCAACAACATTACATGACACTGACTGGAAACCAGGATTCAAGAAAGAGAAGGAAACTGATAAAGCAACTTCAGAAACCAAGGATGCAGAGGATCAAGTTAATGCTCGTACAACTGTTTGCGACATCACCGAGGCTGGTGACACACCAATCAACATGGGTATTATACCAGTTTGGTTGTACCATGAGGACAATCCTGATGAGAAAGTTGCTGTGTATGCACTACTGGATAATGCCAGTGGTGGAACTTTCATTAAAGAAGAATCCTTGGAGAAACTACATGTGAAAGGAAATGATACCAAGCTTCTATTAACTACCATGCATGGTACTCAAGAAGTGTCTACTAAAGCTGTTGAAGGTTTGGTTGTGGAACATTTTCAACATGCTACCACCAGCGTAAGGTTACCCAGAACCTACGTAAGACAGCAGATTCCAGCTGACAGAGATGAAATTCCTCGAACTGAACTGCTGAACGAATGGCCTCACTTGAAGAAGATAGCAAAGCACATACCAGCTTACATGGAAGACGTAGAGGTGGGAATCCTGATTGGTCTGAATTGTCCAAGTGCCTTACGACCAAGAGATGTGATTCGCGGGAACGAAGATGAACCGTACGCAGTGAAGTCGCTGTTGGGATGGCATATAAATGGTCCAGTGAATCACAGCACCTGCGATTCTGCAATGTCATGTAACAGAGTTCATATCATGAGAAGCAGCTCCGATAGTTCTGCCAAGGGATATGTTACCGTCGAAAGAAAGGTTAAAGAGTTCATTACACCCAACGCGGTAAGAGAGATGTTCGAGATGGAATTCTCGGAAAGAGAGCGTGGAATGGGTCTATCTCAAGAGGACCGCAGATTTCTTAAGAAGGCTAAAGACGGAATTTGTCATGATGAAAATTCCCACTATGTGATGCCGTTACCCTTCAAGGACGAGAACTTCCAACTTCCGAACAACCGACCAGCAGCTGAACAGCGTCTAAGTGGCTTAAAGAAAAGGCTTCAACACGACGAGAATTACCGAAATGATTATGTGACGTTTATGAACAGTATCATCGACAAAGGCTACGCTCGAAAGATTGATCAGGACGAACCAACCACCAAGAAAGGAAGAGTATGGTACATACCACATCATGGTGTGTACTGTATCATCCGCAGAAGCCAAACAAGATTAGAGTCGTTTTCGACTGTTCGGCCCGATATCTTGGAGAATCATTAAACGACCATCTATTGCAAGGCCCTGACCTTACAAACAAGTTAATTGGAGTCCTTACAAGATTCAGACAAGAGAAAATCGCGTTTATTTACGTGCATGGCAAGTCGCGCTGTACACATCGAAGTCGCTGATACATTAGAGACGGACTCGTTTATACAAGCGTTACGGAGGTTCATTGCACGAAGAGGACCGGTTAGAGAGATTAGCAGTGATCAAGGAACCAATTTTGTTGGTGCTGACAATGAACTTAAACGGTCAGAAGCCAAACAAGATTAGAGTCGTTTTCGACTGTTCGGCCCGATATCTTGGAGAATCATTAAACGACCATCTATTGCAAGGCCCTGACCTTACAAACAAGTTAATTGGAGTCCTTACAAGATTCAGACAAGAGAAAATCGCGTTTATGGCTGATATCGAACAGATGTTTTATCAAGTAAGAGTCAAAGAAGAAGATCAAGATTTCCTCCGCTTTCTGTGGTGGCCCAACGGAGTACTCACAACCGAACCGCAAGAGTACCGTATGACGGTTCACCTTTTTGGTGCTGGTTCATCGCCTGGATGTTCCAACTATGCACTGAAACGCACGGCAGATGATCACGAGAGCGAGTTTGGCGCTGATGCGGCAGATACTCTCCGAAGGAATTTCTATGTCGATGACGGACTGAAGTCGGTCGCAACGGAAGAAGACGCAGTTCATTTGGTGAGAAACGTGAAAGGAATGTGCAGCAAAGGAGGATTTAATCTCACCAAATTTGTCAGCAACAGCGTGATGGTCATTCAGTCAATCCCCTTTGAAGAACGAGCGCGTGATATTAAAGAATTGGAACTTGGTCAAGACAAGTTGCCTACTGAACGAGCACTGGGAGTTCATTGGTGCGTCCAGTCAGACAGCCTCAAGTTTAGAATCGAGCTGAAAGATCAACCGTGTACCAAGAGAGGAATCCTAGCCACCATAAGTTCCGTCTATGATCCACTAGGACTTATCGCTCCTGTTGTTCTCGTTGGAAAGCAAATATTGCAAGATATTTGCCATGGAACTGATTGGGACGAACCGGTCCCTGATGATGTTTACGCTAGATGGGAGAAATGGAGAAGTGAAGTATTTCTATTAGATCAAGTCAACGTGGAAAGGAGCTTCAAACCTCCCAACTTTGGAAAGGTCGTCTCGATACAACTTCACAGTATGTCCGATGCATCGCAAATTGGGTACGGACAATGCTCGTATCTACGTCTGGTCGACGAAAATGGACAAATTCATTGTTCGTTTGTCATACGAAAGGCGAGAGTTACCCCACGTAAGACTGTGAGTATTCCAAGATTGGAACTGGCAGCTGCCACAGTATCGGTAAGAGTAGCTGACATGCTGAAAGCTGAATTAGATTACGAAGATGTGGAAGAATTCTATTGGACAGATAGTGAAGTTGTCCTTGGCTTCATCAACAACGAATCCCGCAGGTTTCATGTTTATGTCGCCAACAGAGTGCAACTGATACGAGACCACACTTCACCGGAGCAATGGAGATACGTGGGATCTTCGAGCAATCCTGCCGATGAGGCCTCGCGTGGTTTGACGGCGAGAGCGTTCTTAGAGAATTCGAAGTGGATCACGGGTCCAGATTTCCTGTGGCAGACAGAAGACCACTGGCCTCAGCAACGTTCTGACTATAGCGCACTTGACGAAACCCATCCGGAAGTCAAGAAAGTCACCGCCCACAAAACGTCGGTACGAGAAAGCAACATGCAGAGCAGATTGGAACGTTTTTCCACTTGGACACAAGCCAAGTTAGCAATTGCCCATTGCAGAAGATATGTACAAAGGCACAAGGCAAAGGTCACAGAAACCAGATCCAAGTGTCCTGGATCCCCAAGAGGAAGCGTGGAGAATACGTCCAGAGTTCACCAAGTTTCACCAATCACCGTGGAAGAATTGGAAAGCGCAGAAACGGTGATAATCAAGTGGATGCAAAACGATGCCTTCTCGAAGGAAATCGAAGTTTTGCAAGAAATCCAAGCAAACGCAAGTTGTAAAGATCGAAAGTTTGCCAAAGTAAAGAAAGCTATAATGAAGAAATCGAGTGGTATATGGCGATTGGACCCGTTTCTACATCCCGGTGGTACGTTACGAGTCGGAGGAAGGATTGAAAGAGCAAACATAGAAGAACACGTCAAGCATCCAATCATTCTCCCAAGAAATGGTCATCTAACAACCCTCATTATACGGCACTTTCATGAGAAAGTTCAGCACAGTGGCAGAGGAATGGTGCACCTTAAACGAAGTACGCGCCAATGGTTATTGGATTGTAAACGGCAATGCAGCAATTCGATCACTCATCTCCAAGTGTGTAAGGTGCCGCTATCTTCGCGGATCCGCCGGCGAGCAAAAGATGGCGAATCTCCCAGAATCACGACTGGAACCAGCGCCACCATTTACATATTGCGCGGTAGATTACTTTGGGCCATGGTTGGTCAAGCAAGGGCGCAAGGAAGTTAAACGGTACGGTGCTTTATTTACGTGCATGGCAAGTCGCGCTGTACACATCGAAGTCGCTGATACATTAGAGACGGACTCGTTTATACAAGCGTTACGGAGGTTCATTGCACGAAGAGGACCGGTTAGAGAGATTAGCAGTGATCAAGGAACCAATTTTGTTGGTGCTGACAATGAACTTAAACGGTCCTGTGAAGAAATGGATGAAAACAGAATAACGGCAGAGCTCCTAAAGCACAACATCGATTGGAGAAGAAATCCACCTTCAGCAAGTCACTTCGGCGGTGTATGGGAGAGACAGATTAGATCTGTACGCAACATCCTAGCTGCACTTATGAAAGAACATGGTCACCGCCTGAATGACGAAGCATTTAGAACATTGTTATGCGAGACCGAAGCCATTATTAACAGCCGCCCACTTACCGTCGAGTCGCTTAGTGACCCACTTTCTCCAGTACCACTGACACCGATGGCGCTTTTAACTGGTAAATTGAAGATTGTCTTGCCACCCCCTGGGAAGTTCCAACGTGCGGATTTGTATTGTAAACGCCGATGGAGACAAGTCCAGCACTTGACAAATGAATTCTGGAAACGATGGAAACATGAGTTCTTGCAAAATCTGCAGCCAAGGAACAAATGGACCAAACAGAGGAGAAACTTTCAAGAAGATGACGTGGTTTTGGTGAAGGAGAAAGATCTTCCCCGAAATCAGTGGTCCTTAGCCATAGTAGTTGCTACCCAACCTGACGATCAAGGTTTGGTTAGATCCGTAAAGATAAGAATGCCGACAGGATCAACATTGGATCGACCAATAGATAAACTTGTGTTGTTATTGGAAGCAGAAAAGAAACCGGGAATCCCCGACGAGGAGCCTCGAGATTATTAATTGTCGGACACGTTATACGGACACGGTTAACATTGAACGTTTGTGTTTAAAATGTTTCACATTTTGGGGAGCCATGTTAAGGCTTCCGAGATTTATTATTTTGTAAACGTTTTGGGCTACCTATATCGTGCCCAGGCCCACACGGTTTTTTGTTGATAACTCGTTCGCCACATGGTTGAACCTCTTTGCAAGGTTCAGAATAAAATAGAGCGTTTCAACCACGGAAACCGTTACAGGCAATAATTTGCAGGCATTGGAGGGAAGATCGTGCCAGTGCTCCAGCCACTGCTGGTGCTAGATAGTATTTTAAAATTTTTGGACATTTTAGTCCTTTGCAACTCACTTAGTCTGTATTAGAGAAAACTTAAATTAATTTCAATAAAATTGTTTGTACTATCCAGAGTGGCTTACACTAGCTTCAATTAAACTAAAATCTTATAAGCATCTGTATGATTACTCATCTCAAAATAAAATTAACCCTTTATTGCCCAACAATGTCTTTAGTATTTTACTCTGGCTAACACCAGACGATTTTACTTGTTAATGGAGTGGCTACTGGGCGATAAAGGGTTAATGACTGATCTTGTCTTCTGCCAAGATCAGCTAGTGATATGTGTGGATCTAATAAGGAAAAGACATACAGATGCATGGGCATGAAGCCTAAAAAGTTGTATGATGCAAGATAATAATTGAGGTATGATAAATGTAGTAAAGTTTGAAAACACTTCTGTAGTAAATAATAGTTTGGAATCATCCTTCTCTTTGTTTATTTTAGAAAAAGCTCATGACTTATTATCTGTTTCAAATATAAGTCTACACAAAGTACAGTAGTGTCATGACGTACATTGAAGTATATAAAATATAAAAGAATATAGTAGATTATAACCAATAAATAATTTATGTGTGTAAATCAGAACTGGCCAAACCATGCCCCATTATTATAAATTTTACTTCAATCTCAGATGATTCTACTCTTTCAAATACCAATAGAAAACCCTTGGCAAGTCTCTCCAGCAAGCCTATTCGGCAGCAAATACCTAATGTGTTCGTAATTTGCCAATACTCTAGCTCATTGTTATCCCCGAGCCCGGGCGTAGGGCCGAAGGCCCGGAGCCCGGGTGAGGGTGCTAATCTCGACGTGCGTGGAGTCCACTTTACACGCGTGTAGAAAAAGCAAGGGAGACAAAATCTGGAAATAGTTTATATATATACGTCGTAGGGTGTCACGCGGTACAAATAATTGGGCACTGGTGACTAGCTTTGAAGCAAAGTTATAGTTATTTCCATGCTTTGCGAAACAAAATGGTTTCAAATGGTTTCGTTTTAAACGGAAAGAAGCAGAACAACGAATAAAAGGAGGATACAAACAGCCGGTTTAATATATCTTGATCAAGAGAAACCAGAAAACCTGAAGAAACCAAACGTATGGTAAACAAAAACTCGATCACAATTGTAGTGTTTGTAGTCACAGGCCACTCAGTGGCCGTCTCAAAATGACGGTAGGGCATTTGTTTTTATTTATTTTGCTGATTGTAATCAGCATTTATTCATTAATATATTCTGTAAACGCCAAGAACGGCACTTTAAATAGAACCCTTTTAGACACTCGTCAGTTACTGTAAACTTAACCTAGCAACTATCATATAAAGTTTTATACCTTGTCCTTTAATACGTTGTTTTCAAGTTTTTGCTTTACCCATTAAGCAGTATACAGCTTCACGTTTTCGTGCTTTCCCTTTGCTACTGTGGACGTGATGTTTTTTATTCACTTAATTGCAAGCACTTATCATAAATAGTCATAGGCTTTGTCCATTTTCTTTTGTCCTGTATTATACAGACTGAAATTTATAGGTTGTCTGTTGTTTTTATCTCCTATTATAAATGTACTGTAGTTTTTGAGCTGTTAACTTTTAATCCTGCCTTTGCAAAACATAAAAGTAATTCCTTTGGAAACTTCCTAAATGGCTAAAAACAATATATTTTTACAACCAGAGTGTAATATGAAATCTGTAAGTTTTCCTTTGATATGTTCAACTTTCATTTCAGTTATCCTAGTCATAAATTCTGTAATTATCCTGAGGAGTTATATCAGGAGTGCTTATTTTAATTGGAAGCTGGGGTGGGTGGGGTGCATTTCAAAAAGCATATAAAGCAGACGAGGGGTTGTTGCATTTATGTATTTCTAGTTTAGGTGTAATTTCGTCTGGTAGTTAATTCTGCAACTACAACAGATCTAGAATGCAAACAATCAATTCAAGTGCGGCGCAACAAACATTGTTCTTTGAAAACGGTTTTAAAACCATGACGGTTTGGTGAAGCAAACTTCAAATAACACACTGGAAGGTGCTATATATAATCAACCAATAAAAGAAATTAACATTTCAAACATTGTCTCTGTGATTATTCCGCGGTCTTCTTTATAGTTCCTACAAAAGTACAAATCCTACTAGCCCACTCCCAGGACGTCTGCGTGACACGTGACCAGCCCAGACCAGGGTACTTTTCGCCATAGAGATCATATAAATACTAGAGGGGCATCCAATCCTAATTTCAGCCAACCACAGGTAACCAATTGAAGGCTGGAAAACTCACGAACTAAGTATTGTTAAAATACATCGTGTACGTATGTTGTCACAAATTTCATAAGCTTTTGTTTCGTATATAGTTGAAGTTTCTTCGTTTTCTGTAGCGTTTTAAAACGTTCAAAATGGCCACACCTTTGTTCGTCAAATGATGAGAAATGGCGGGAGAAATGGACTTATCACAAGTGCTTAGAATTTTGGCTATTGTTTTTAAAATACTTATCGCACAACCTTGAGCAATATGTCAAACAGAACATATTGTAAAATTCAAGTTCTGGTAGAACTTTTAAATTCTTATCTGAACCAGAAGTGTTCTAAAATTGTGAAAACATTTGTCATTTTGATCTGGCCTGGTGAAGTTGGTCAATGTGGGAAGCAGTTTGTTTTGTCTTTTGCAGTTTTGGTGTTTGCTTTCATCTATAACTTTTGGAATACTTTAGGTATGAACTTTAGATGTATCTTAAACAAAATCTAATTCAAATGTGAAGGTGTGGAAAAGTGTCTAGCTTTTTAGTTGAAGCAGAAGAAGTTTTAGTTGCGAATTAATAGTGAACATATATACGCCGTTTTGTCTTTTGAACATATTTCAAAATTTACATTTGTCACCCTCTGACTTGGTTTGTTGTTTTCCCATAATTTTGCCAGAACTAAAGCTATAAGTTAAGGTAATATAAAACTTCTGAGTGTTTAAAAACAAAGCTTCATGATTTAAATTAGCTTTAAATTCATACCTAAAGTATTCCAAAAGTTATAGATAAAAGCAAACACCAAAACTGCAAAATTGCTTCCCACACTGACCAACTTCACCCTGGCCAGATCAAAATGTTTTCACAATTTTAGGACACTTCTGGTTCAGATAAGAACTTAAAAGTTCTACCAGAAATTGAATTTTACAATATGTTCTGTTTGATATATTGCTCAAGGTTGTGCGATAAGTATTTTAAAAACAACAGCCAAAATTCTAAGCACTTGTCATAAGTCCATTTCTCATCATTTGACGAACAAAGGTGTGAACATTTTGAACGTTCTAAAACGCTACAGATAACGAAGAAACTTCAACTATATATGAAACAAAAGCTTATGAAATTTGTGACAACATACGTACACGATGTATTTTAACAATACGTAGTTCGTGAGTTTTCCACCTTCTTTTTCCATAAATAAATGTGGCGAGATAAACAAGAAATGTAAAATTAGCTTCGGATACAGAAAAAAGGCCTGGAACCAAGAAATTTCATCCGGGCATCCTTGTTTTGCCAACCAATTTATCCAAGATGGCAGCCTTCAATTGGTTACCTGATTTATCCCCCAATGCCCCCTCTAGTTTATATATGATCTCTATGCTTTTCGCAGCGGTGGGCGGGGGCGGGGGAGCGGAGATAAGACCCTGGGTACGAGGTTGGTATGTAGTTAGGCATTTCATAAGCTTTCATTTGATGTATATTTTAAGTTTCTGTGTTGTGTGTAACTTTTAAAATGTCCAAAATGTTCGCACCATATATTGCTCGTCAAATAATATTAAATGGACCTCACAACTGTTGTAGAATTTCGGATATTGTTTTTAAAATACATAACGCACAAATTTGAAACATATATCAAACAGAAGATACTGTAAAATGCTATTTGTGGTAGAACGTTCAAGTTTCTAGCTTAAGGGGAAGTATTTTAAAAATGGGAAAACGTACTATTATCTTGGTCTGAAGATAATAGTACGTTTTCCCATTTTTAAAATACTGGCCCCTTAAGCTAGAAACTTGAAAGTTCTACCGCAAATAGCATTTTACAGTATCTTCTGTTTGATATATGTTTCAAAGTTGTGCGTTATGTATTTTAAAAACAATATCCGAAATTCTACAACAGTTGTGAGAAGCCATTTAATATGACTTGACGAGCAATATATGGTGCGAATATTTTGGACATTTTAAAAAGTTAAACACGTCACAGAAACTTAAACTATACATCAAATGAAAGCTTATGAGATGCCTAACAACATACGTACATGATGTATTTCTACCATATATAGCAAATATGGCGGGATTACCATAATCAAAATTGCAAAACTTTGGCCTGGGAGCCTCGTTTTCATGAAGCGTGACGTAATTATCGAAAAGGTGTGGTAATATTCTACTTAAATTCGTAATGTACGTCACATATAAAGTTACATAACTCGTAACGTCAAACTGAACGGTAAAGTGGAACTGTCAAGCTAATATCTCCGAAAGGAGATCATATTATAGCAGTGGCTTGGGTAAGATAAAGTTTAATAGCTAGTAGTACGGAGACGTATATACTATAGAAGTGATTTTATATGAGCTGGGTGCACTGTTAATTTCAAGGAGTTACTTAATTTCGAGAACCTAATTTAGGTTCAGAATAACTCCTTTTGGAGTTAAGTTAACTCCCTGAAATTAACAGTGTGCGTGCACGGGTGGCGTGTGCTGTTAGGGCGCTGCCTCTCACCGCTGTAGTTATGCCCAGATAGACGGGGTTAGTACTTGGATGGGTGACCGTCTGGGAATAACCCCATTCTCGAACTTGAATTTCACGCAACCACATCCTGTGTTTAACGACGTTAAATAAATCATTACTCATTACTTACTCGTTACTTTTCGGCTATATGGACTAGTTTGTGTTATGAAATTCCTTCCTCGCAAGAAGATATTTCAATGAGCTTTAAACTGAACCGTAGTAGGTCCTGAAAACAGCTCTTTGAAGCCTGGTTTTGACGAGAGCATAAGGATAGAGCATAATCATAAAGCATGCAGAACTGAAACATCAGACCTAGCATATATTAAAGTCAAGTGATAGGACAAAATCCAAAACAAAGAGTCGTTACAGTTACAGGGTTTTGAATTATATTAGCACTGATGTCAGCATCCTATAAAGTTTTGTTGAGCTTTAGAAGTGATGTCTAACATCAGATATAATCAGACGTCTCTTCTAAAGGTCAACCAAGCATTGCATTTGTATGCTCAACTGTGTGTACAAAGTGGCTTTTATCAACATTTAAAAATTATGCTGATGTCAGCAATAGTATAATTCAAAGCTCTGTAACTCAAGAAGGAATGGTTGTGTAAACTTAAAATTTTCCAGGAAAACTCGTTATAACGATCTACAAAATATATAAAACAACCAACTTTGTAGGTTAGACCATGGGCCGACTGCCCAAAAGTCCTTCCGAAATAGTCACGGTATGCGCACATCGGGGAACCAAATGATTTTTTCACCATAAGTGGGTAATGTAGTGCTGATTATATTTTTAATGTGTGTCAAGTCAGAAACTTGCACATTTTGTCATAAATTCATTAAACATGTAGCCGGCTTCACGATGGCCGGCGGCCATCTTGGATGTAGGGATTTGATCCTTTGAGAATTTCTGTGGAGTTGTTTCGTTGAGATATAACTTTCTTCAGGTATTTATGAATGATAAAAGGATAAACATAAGATATATAATGATAAAGCGTCAAAGTTTTGTAGCTTTACTTGGACAGTAGGAACCGATAGATGAAAATTGAGGTTCAGGATACTGCAAGTGAGATAGAAACCGGAAGTAAACTTTCAAGGTAAAATATTTCGCTTGTTTTTGTACAGTTTGTGACTGATATTATTTGTTGATTATCTACTACGTAACAATTGAGTTCGAAGCTCTTTATATTGCAAAATTCAGTTGCACAGTGGCGAAATTTGTTATCCATGCTGGAAGTGTTTACCACAAAAGATGGCTGCTATTTGTTAGTGGTTTTGCTTGCTCAAACATTAAATAAAACAATAAATGTTGATATTATTGTAACCTGTACACTTTCAGTAAAGACCAATGGTTTTCTTGTAATGAAAATTCCATCAAAATATATCAAAAGTACAATGAATATAAAATTTGTAAAGTGCTGCAGGCAATATTCACTGTATAAAACAAGATTGTGAACAACTTGAACAAAATGTTTTGAACCCCTTTATTACAAAAAGAATATCCCTCTCACAAAACTTTTAAAACTGCAGTCCCTTTGGCCCTTGCCCTCCTGATGCACAAAAAAAGAAATTATAACATATAGCTATGTTGAACCATGGCTGTGTCTTTCACACACTGTGATTTGTCAGTTTCTGTGTTTATACCAGGCTATGCAAACACGATTATGATGTCAGGCACATTTCCTAGTCTTATTTCATAAAAAAAATAGACAATGGATGCCTGTGTTTACATGTACAGTATTACAGTCTGATGCAATCACTTGAGCAAGTTTTGGAGAATTCGAGAGTACTTATGTAAACTCTCACCTACAGCTTGGGTTCATATAAAGTTTTGAATACTCCCAACTCACTCCTGTGTTTGCATTCAGGCTATTTTCTATATCTTAATTCATTTATCGGTACTGCTAAAGCACTAAGAGCTACTGTATTATTTTGGTAAATACAGTAAATTATCGAGTTGAAACAACAAAACAAAATTCTGAGTTATTTTCAGTATATTTTTGCATAAAAAGTTTGTTAGCTCATTGATTTTTCAGCTGTACAAGTAATAATCTAAACATATAATGAAATTTCATTGAAGGGTAGGTGTATTTGGCATCATTAAAAAGAAACCCATAAAATACATAAATAGATCATTTTCTTTAAGCCAATTTTTTTTAGTTGGTCACTGCCTCTGCCTGTGAAAATTATTTAAATACAATCAGCCTCTCTAGAGCATAAATACCAAATAGTTCCTAAAGACATTATTTTACAAATATTTACATTATTACTACACACCATTTTTTCTATTATTATTACTAAACTCTCTTTACAGTAATGTACAGCACATGTACAAATGTATCTTAATAATCAAAATAATCTTCATTGATATTTTCACCATCTTCAACTTCACCAGTGGGTTCTTCTTTATTGTTTCTGCATCCCTGGCACTTACACAATGCTGTGCAAGGCAAATTGTCCTTAACACACTTACAGTACATGCACTTGTCCGGCTTCCTGTATGACAAGAAATAAACACAAAACATACAAACATAAATTTGATGTCATCTGGGCACTTCACTATTATAGTTAGAGAGAACAGAGAATCAACCTAAGACGCATGTACATTAATCCTATACATATGGGCAAGAGTATTTGGTGAAATAGAAGTATGCGTGCAAGAACAATGAAATATTGATATTTTTTTGTAGCTAAATGTATGGCACATGCTAACCCTTGCCATTAAACAATTTTATACCAATATAGATCTACACAAGTTCTAATGAAAAATAATAATAATAACGTAATTTATATCAAGCAAGGACAACCTGGTCTTTGGACATTGTCCCAGTACCTCAGTATGAGAAATAAAATAGCCATTTCTAAATAAAGTAATCCGGCTAAATGGTAGACTGGGTTGGTATATATAACGAAAATGAGAATCAAACAACAACAAATAAACATGTTCTCCTTGTTTAACGAAAATATATAATATATTACAGCGCAACAAAACTTTCATCGACATTTGTCAATATTGGAATCGGTTCATGGTTTAAAGTAAATGCAAGAATGTTTCTGGTCGATTTCTATGGTAATTATATTATGCTAAATAGAAAAACAAATTTCTGTATTACTGTAAGATTCCCATGGGACATTTATTTCTATACACGATAACAACTTGAATATTTTAATAAACACATTCAATTCAATACAATCAGTGATCTGTTGTTGAATACAATAATTCTTAGTTTATCCATACCTGCTTTGGTTAGCACGTCTCTTTTAGTTTGTCGGTCTCCTTCCCGTTTATACATCTGTATATTACAGAATCTGGTGTAACATTGCCGATGGAACTTGCCTCTCCTCAGAACTCGATGTTTGCGAATAAATCGCACGTGGAGTCCAAGATCAACTTCATATTCGACTCCGATTCCCGAGCTCTTTCGCCCTCTATACACGAAAATCTTTTCCATTTTGCCGCAAATAAAATAAACTTACACCACGATAAATATGTAAATGAACTCAATTTACCTTTTGCATTATTTACGACGTGCATAACACAGAACTTCTTGGCTGACTGACCTGTATCTTCAGCCGCCACTGTTTACCGAAGGACTGAAAGTGATGATCTTCTACAAGGCCGCGTGATTGGCTCGTGATTTAGTAACAACGATGCTGATTGGCTACTTATTAATAACATGGTTTCGGTTTCAGTTTACAATTGACAAATTTGGTCGAGAAGGTTCGTCGAATTTCCTACGCAAGTTTCCAGATTGACACACCCGATAATTTTCATTTGTTATATGTGTACTACATGTTTGTGAAAAAATTTTTGGTTCCGCGATGTGCGCATCAAAAAATCACATTTCTTGAGGTCGGCCCATGGTCTAGGTTTAATAATAAACATTTTAGAATTTTGTGACGTCACAGTGAAAACCACCTATCGCTGCTAATGAGATTCTTTTGTTAAAGTTCCTCCAACAAGAATAGAGGCTTCTTTGTCAAACTACATGCACATTGCATCAAAAGTTATAATCCGGCGGACTAAATTGAAAAGAAATACTTGACCCGTGCAGTCAGTTTTAAAAGAAACCAACTCCCTGCTGGTCAAGTATTTCTTTTCAATTTTAATAGTCCTGATTACCTGTGATGCAATCAGGTTTGCCGAAAAGTTCTAAATAAAGTGGGATTCCAACACTTGAGATTTTCCTTCACTTCCTTCACCAATGCATACATAATTCGGGTTATATAAACACAGGGTATCCATTTTCTATTTCTTTCATGAAATATTAGACTAAGAAATGTGCCGTGACATCACAACTGTGTTTGCATAGCCTAATATAAACACGGTAACTGACCAATCACAGCGTGTGTAAAGCGCAACTTATTTTATAATAAATGCTATTGTATGTGCCAACCAACAAGGCCACTGTGGCTTTGTCCTCTAAATCTCAGGGGATTGATTGCAATCAACCGCCAATACTGTCATATCACTGATTTCTAAAACAAAACTGGAACGAGCAACTATTCAGAGGTTTCATTAATTTTGAAACTAGCAGACTCACTTGACGTAGTAGACAGCTGCCTCACTTGAAGTAGCAGACGGCTGAACTCATCAAGTGAATTTTCATTTACATATTCATATATGAATTACCAACCAACAAGGCCACTATGTCTTTGTCCTCTAAATCTCAGGAGATTGATTGCAACCAACCCACCAATGCTGTCGTATCACTGAATGAGCAACTATTCGGAGGTTTCATTAATTTTGAAAGTAGCAGACAGCTGAACTCATCAAGTGAATTAACATATAAATTTATATATGAAATTCTAAAAGTAAGCAGCCGTGATCTTGAAAGTGCCGGCTCCGAGAAAACGAAAGATCTAACAAGGGCTTGAAAAGGTCTATGATATAGGTCCTGGAGACCTTTGCTAGACCTTTTCTAGACAATTATAAGACTTCAGTAGTCTGTCAAGCCCTTACCGAAATGGCATCGCTGCAGATTTGCTGCAGATGTAATTTTTCTTGACTGCAAGTCAAAATGTATTTAAACTGCAGCGCGTCTGCATTACAAATTGATGAAATCACTTAAGCAAAGCGCTGCACATTGAGTGCACAGTCAAATAAAGTTTTCAAATTCAGTGTGCAGTCAATATGCAGCTAATCTGCAACACAAAGTTGCGATCTAGCACTGCATGTTCGATACTGCCTCGACTTACATAATTTACTTGCAAACTTCACAACAACAGGGGCGGATCCAGATGAAAATCTGACGGTTGCAAATATGGGACGACACCAAATTAAGGGGGGCCGGTCGCACGTCCCCCGGAAAATTTTTGAAATTTGACACCTGTTAATGTATCAGTCAATTCCAATTGTGCCCATCCCCCCCCCCCCCCCCCGGGCCAACACCCGGGCATTAGACATTTTGGAGAAAAAATTGACCATGTCCCCACCCCAGGGAAAGACATAGTATGCCAAGGCCCCACCCCTGGGCAACAAATTCAGGTCTAAACCCCAAACGAAAACACAGATAAATCGCTTCAAATCAACTCAAGAAGCACACAAATAGAAGACAACACATCATGAACTCAAGGTAACGCTATTTTACTGAAAAATTTATCGTATTTTAGCTCATTTAACGTCCGATTTACTTGGAAGTTTGAAACCATATATTTCAAATATATTTCCGTTAAAATGCCCGCACAGCGCCCGCCATAACTTGAGCTTGGGCTGCCTGTGGTGCGAATTAGACATACTTTCCCACAGTGCATAGCAAGTGCGAATGTTCCAAATCCCGACCCCCAGGTTATGTGCTCTTGGCGATAGCCCTACCCCCGGGATTAGCAAAAATGGTGAATGCCCGGGGGTGGCCCGGGGGGTGGATGGGCACAGCTGGAATTGACTGATACATAATGCAGGGTTCGAGATTAGAATTTTTTGTAGGTATCCATCATGGATACCAGCATTTCTAAGTTGGTACCCAAAGTCAACATGTGGTATCCAACTTTGACACTGTATATACACTATATGCCTCGGCTATAAAAGTCGTAAACTTTCGCCCAGCCCAATCATTTCTGTAAGTCTCACCAAGTTTAATGTTGTGCGTTGTTTCATGAAGATCTAGGGCCCACTCGTAGTCCGAATACGGTCTTCCCTTCTTTGCTAAAGAATGTGAAACTCGAAACATCACACGCATTTTCTCGAACTCCTTTTCGTGCAGTACTCGTAATGCTCTTTCAGCAGGATCTGTGCCCTGTTCAGCACTAAGAGCTTTAACATTTGCAGCACATTTAACATGCCCGCTACTCGTGTTGTGCTTTCGAAGTGATTTGATGTGGAAATTATCACATCCTTTAACAAACGCACTTGATTTATCTGCATGCTTATTCTTCGTGTAAACATCGCAAAACATTTTTTTGTTGACTAACCTCACCCATGGAAATGCTTTTTGCCACAATGGGTTAAACTTGCGCTTTTGTTTCGCATTTGACCTTTCGCTTTGATCGATATTAATAGCATCATTTCCTTGATTGCCTTAATCCGTAGGCAGTATCGATGATGTAATTGACCCGGTAAACTCTTGAACTTCCTCAGAAGCTGAAGGATTGTCGGTCGGATTCCGAACAACAAATTTCCACATCATTTAATTTACTTGTAATACATTTTGAAAAACTATAAAACCTCCAGGTAAAAAAGCCATGAACAGTGAAACACGAGGCCGCACAATTTGTAAATAATGAGATGACCATGTAAGGATTTCCGGATGCTGACAATTATAGCCTGACACACCCGCCATTTGCAGGCACGTGCCTGTGTATACTATACAACCTGCAATCCTACATTTAATTTTCACCGTTTTGAAATTCGTAAATTTTGATAAACCCATGCTCGAAAATGCTCGAATGTTCTCAGTTTCTTTTGGTATATACAAACCTTTACTCTTATATTTTGTATTCTTTAACTAATACCCATAATTTTGGTATTTCATCAACAATTTACTTGGTATCCAGCTAGGATACCAAGGTTATAACATGTGGTATCCAAAACTGAAATCTGGTATCGTCAGGATACTAGGATACCGCAAATCTCGAACCCTGCATAATGCCATTGCATTCTGAGCGGATGTTTTAAACAAATTCTGCAGCACGCGGGGATCAAATAATAAACCAACAAGACGCAAATATGATATTTATTACACATGTAAAATTGTCTCATAACATTGAAGTGAGGTTTCCATATCATATATTGTCTGCACGAGCCCTCAAAATTGAAAGACTGCGTTGGCGATAGCAACGATCATACAATTCACATTGAACTGCGATCATAGAACTGTAATTGTAATGATCGCCGATTTTCTATCTCGGCGATCGCTCTCATTGTGATAATTGTTTACAAATTGCCGTGATCGCTTAGTTTATTTTATTTTAGATCAAGCAAGTAAGGCAGTATGCATAGCAATTCTACAGGAAACAAGCTCTGTTAAACTGTTTGCAAAACTTAACGTAACGATATAAATAGAATGTGATTTATCAATTTACCTTCTTCCATCACTGTACTCATTGTACTTATTCCAATCATATCGCCGGGTAATCTTCTATTCCAGTGAACAAGGAAAAGATTTTCAGTATCAACCGTAGAGTAGAATTAAAGTTTAACATGTTTACCAAGACATGAACCAGCACACGCTTCTTACATCTATATCTCGATCACCGCCGCTGTGCGAGCAATCGTTGTCTCCTGCGTTAGTCAAGAAGCAACCCTATTGGCTTGCAACCCTCAGAATTAGTCAAGAAGAAATGCCATTGGCTTGCAACCGTCAGAGTTCTCTTCTCATTGGCTTGCAACCGTCAGTTTGAATTCACGGTTGCAGGCTAACTGCTTTCCGCACTTGCATTTGCTGGCAGGTCAGTGGGCGCGCCGAACGATCCTTGTGACTACTTCAAGTAACTCACAATGTAAGGGATTAGATTTGATAAGACGGCCTATTACAAGTAGACTTGGCAGCAACCTCGTCCCCAGGGCCATTTGTGGGGGCTGGGCCAAGATGGCGGCCAAAAACAAAATGGCGGGAACAAATGGCCCTGGCACAGGCTGCAAAAAATGAGTCATATTTTGACTCATTTGTGACTCGGCCCAGGCTTCACGAAGTTTATCGCGCCTAGTCAGGCTCAATTATTTTCTGAATATTTAGTTCAGCTTGACTGACCTAAACTGAAAACAATCAAAACATTCATTTCCAAATACATTGTCGAATTATTAAAATAATTACACTTTTAATAAATATCTGTAAATCCTTATTATTTATCATTTGCTTCACCGTTGTACCAAATTCGCAAGAAACTGGATTGCCGTTGTTTGGTCGGGCCGCCTTGTTTTCGTAAGTTTTCGGTGGATTCAATTCAGCGTTTTGAAAAACATTTAGGCTTCATTTCGTCGAGAACTCTTGTTTGAAAAAAGCCTGCTTCTTAATGGCCAAACATGTAAATTCTGCCCTGTGATGTACTTTCCTTTCGCAGCCAAAATACTTTTTGACTTTGTTCACCAAGTCTTTCGTTCACCCGATTTAGAAAACACACTGGATTGCCGTCCCATGGACTTCGTTTTATGGCAGCCATGGCACAGAGACGACACGACCCATCATTACATATTCTTCCGACGTTTTCACGGGTGTTTCGCCAGCTTTCCTCACATTTTCATTCATTTCGAAGTTGTTTTTTAACAGCCGGCAATTCTGAATATAATTTGAGCCCAAAAAACAAATGCCCGCGAGTTAGCCTGCCGCCCGCCTTGTTTCCACCAATCAGAATACCTAAAACATCCAAAGTTATCTCGACCAATCAAATGTGGTGATAGCTCAGCCTGTGCCAGGGCCATTTGTTCTTGGCCGCCATCTTGGCCCAGCCCCACAAATGGCCCTGGGGACGAGGTTGACTTGGCAGTGCTTTCCCCGCACGAGAAGACCCCAATACCCAGGAAGGCCCCTACCATATATGGCAACCATTACGTCATGAGTGGCTACGGTGACTGAATGCTTCTTAAAAATTATCACCACGTTTTCAAGTAAATTATATTTCAAGTTAGTTATATTTCAAGTAAATATACCTGAGTGATAAGTTTTATTCAGATATTTTTCGTTGAATTAATTAATCATTGTTATAATCGTGAAAGGTTCACGCGTCGGCCAGCTGAAACAACGCAAATAAGCTTGCGAATGGAAGTGCTTTTATAACGAGCGGCTAGTAAAGAACAATATTTTGGTTCTCACTAATGTCTCGCAAACTTGAACCCGCAAAGATTCAGGATTCAGGAATTAATGAAAGCTGTTTCTACACTGCCTACGCAGAACGCTACTTTTATTACAGTCCATCTTGTTTGTCACGGAAACGGTCTTGCCTATATATATATATATATATATATATATATATATATATATATATATATATATATATATATATATATATGACAAGATTACGCTTTCCGCCTGGTTCGTCTATTGCTAATATATATATATATATATATATATATATATATATATATATATATATATATATATAAATATACTGTATTGCCATGTATGCCAGAAACTGTTATCTTAAACTTGAGGCCATATATATATATATATATATATATATATATATATATATATATGACAAGATTACGCTTTCCGCCTGGTTCGTCTATTGCTACGATATATATATATATATATATATATATATATATATATATATATATATATATATATAAATATACTGTATTGCCATGTATGCCAGAAACTGTTATCTTAAACTTGAGGCCATATATATATATATATATATATATATATGTTTAAGATAACAGGATCTGAAGCTACTCAGCAGTAAATACATGCAGTATCAACTGCAAGTTTATTGAATGGCTTCAAAAACAGACCAATGAGTTTGTTTGAGCCATAGATAGAAAATAATCAAGAAATTTATCAAATATGACAAGTGTGTTTCTGGTACATACATGGCAACACTTAGCTTGTTAAATATGGATTATTGAAGTTACTGTACCAAAACAAATTACTGTATCTTTTTAAAATCATTCTAATTTCTTATTACAGTACCGCTCGCGAGTAAGGTAACATCGACTCGCGAGTAGCGAGTACTCGCGCGTACTCGCGCGTCATAGCGAGTACTCGCTTCGGCTCGTTAGGCGCGAGTACTCGCACTTCTAGCGAAAACAAACATTGGCAAATACTCCCTACTCGCGAGCATCGCGAGTCAGTATAACCTATAGGATCAGGAAACTACTGGACATTTATATGAAAGAACTAATCAAAGCAATCAACTTTACGAAATAAATTAAAACGACGAAGGCGTATACAACTTTCGTTAGACAGCATTTCAATACATTTCAGCGTCCGATGGCGACGGCTGTTCTTGAAGTATATTAATATGCACTGTTATCGCGCTATGAACGATCTAAGTTTGACTTCAATTGATGGAAATGACAGAGCAATCAAAGACAAGTTATATGATGATATGATACCTAGAAACAATTATTAAAGGCACGGCATTTCAATATACATCCATGCATATGTTAAAGAATACTCACAGCTTGTCGTTAACCGGGTCGCGCCGTCGCTGACATGCACGGCTTCCAAATTATAGATTTCGAATAATCACAAAACTTTACTTCCAGTATAAACATCCATATTAATATAATTTCCATAGTTGGCATTTAGTGTGTATCCAGATGAACGTGTGCTATGAAGTTTTGCGGGAATTAACTATACCGTTGTATCGGCACTTGGTCTTGAGCAGTGTTTACGTTCTGCTTCGAAAATTATCGAAGCAACGGCGAATGAGGTCATCGTTTGCCTCGCGAAAAAAAGCCAAAACAATTTCGAAATACATGGCATTTTATATAAAAAGGCATTATGAAGGCCCATTGATGAAAAGAAAAACGGACAACAACTCGTTTATTGAAATATACAGTAGTGCAATAAGTGCATGTCTAGTAAGTTTTTCCGCGACAGGCGCGACTTTTCCATGCGGCGCGGCTTTACCTCATTTGAATTGAGATGTGTCAAGTCGGCATGTAATATATTCATAACGTAGCACGTTCATCACAACAGAATACCAAGCGATCAATTTCGTTTCAGCGGAATTATAGCTGTGACCATCTTAAAGCGCGAGCATTCGGTAAAACTAAAACAAAGACTAGGTGAATTTATTAAAATGTTGACGTGATTTGACGTGATTGCTTTGCGGCTTCAGCGTGATAAATTCACCTAGTCTTTGTTTTACCGAATGCTCGCGCTTTAATACGGTCACAGCTATAATTCTGAAACGAAATTGATCGCTTGGTATTCTGTTGTGATGAACGTGCTACGTTATGAATATATTACATGCCGACTTGACACATCTCAATTCAAATGAGGTAAAGCCGCGCCGCATGGAAAAAGTCGCGCCTGTCGCGCTACTGTATATTTGTGGTTTATAAACGAGTTGTTGTCCGTTTTTCTTTCGATCGATGGGCCTTCATAATGCCTGTTTATATAAAATGCCATGTATTTCGAAATTGTTTTGGCTTATTTTCCGCGAGTCAAACGATGACCTCACTCGCCGTTGCTTCGATAATTTTTGAAGAAGAACGTAAACACTGCTCAAGAACAAGTGCGGATACAATTGTATCTGCAAAACTTCATAGCAAACGTTCATTTGGTACACACTAAATGCCAACTATGGAAATTTAATATGGATGTTTAACTGGAAGTAAAGTTTTGTGATTATTCGAAATCTATAATTTGCAACCATTAACGACAAACTGTGAGTATTATTTAACATATGGATGTATATTGAAATGCCGTGCCTTTAATTATTGTTTCTATGTATCATATCATCATAAACTTGTCTTTGATTGCTCTGTCATTTCCATCAATTGAAGTCAAACTTAGATTGTTCATCGCGCGATAAGAGTGCATATTATACTTCAATAACGGCCGTCGCCATGTATTGAAATGCTGTCTAACAAAACTTGTATAAGCCTTCGTCGTTTTAATTTATTACAGTTAATAAAGTTGATTGCTTTGATTAGTTCTTTCATATAAATGTCCCATCGTAGTTTCCTGATCCTATAAGTGATACTGACTCGCAATGCTCGCGAGTAGCGAGTTGCGAGTATTTGCCAATGTTTGGTTTTGCTAGAAGTGCGAGTACTAGCGCGTAACGAGCCGAAGCGAGTACTCGCTATGACGCGCGAGTACGCGCGAGTACTCGCTACTCGCGAGTCGATGTTACCTTACTCGCGAGCGGTACTGTAGGCTGATATTCTCAACATGCATCACAACTGCGATATGTTGTTATTTTAATGCATGACATTTTAATGCATTACAAGCATGGCAGTCATGGTGATACTCTGACATTTTATTGAACAGAGGGTGCTGGTGTTTCTTTTACAGGAAATAGAAGTACAGTGGAAACATCAGAAAGTGGCCAGGTCATTCTAAACTTGTTTAGACAGTTTATGGAAGGTACATAAATATAACTAATATACTTGCTAATAATTAACTACTGCGTACCTGCAAAATGAATTTGTGGTATACCATATAATAAATTAAAATTTTACAGATAATCATGAAACGTGTACAATTTCAATCTCAAAATGTTTTTGCCTTCTCTTCCATGTCCAAACATTTAGAATACAAAGTCAAAGAGATTCCACTACAACAACAACAACAACAACAATAACAACTTGCATCAAGCAAGAAAAATAATGATTGCATATTAATTAGTTTCTTTTAATTATTTGAGGAACACAGCATTGAGTACAATTATATTGTTGTACTTTATCACAGTGCAGTACAGTACAGTACAGTACGTAGTGTCAGTACGATACAGTGCAGTACAGTACAGCATATACAGTACAGTACAGTACAGTACAGTACAGTACAGTACAGTACAGTACAGTACAGTACAGTACAGTAGTTATTAGAACTTATAATTATAATTATAAATTCCTAGTGCATTATAGTCAAACTGAATGTTCTCTTGCATGCAACTTTCCAATAATTATTGATACGCAACATTGCAATTTTGATTGATAGATTCAATCAGCAACCTGCAAACGCTTTATCATGATTCCTTGATGGGTTGCCCTAAAATCATTTTAAATGCCAAAGTTTGGATAATGTGAAATTCTACATAAAGTTAGAGCCATTACCTTCAAGTATAACATCACATTTATGTGTTCGATGTTTAAAACCAATATTTCAAGCAACCCGTTGAGGAATCGTGATAAAATGTTTGCAAGTTGCTGATTGAATCTGCCAATCAAAATTGCAATGTTGCGTATCAATATTGCAAAGTCGTACGCGAGAGAACATCCAGTTTGAGGCCAGATAATTAGAATTTATTCTTGCTGTAAACACCAGATAAAGAATGCTTATTTACTGTAGTCAGATTGTAGCATTTGCCAATTAGTTGAATAGTGTGTTAATGTTTTCAGTTTTGGGGTATAACTACAACTACCAGAATGAGTTTACTTTGCTAGCATCTTAATGCTAATAATAAATGGAGGAGTATTACTAGCAAAACATTCTGGTAGGCTAGTTGTAGTCCCCCCACACTATTGCATGTTAAGCAAATGGTCTGTAAAGTTTTTTCCCTATCATGATTTGTACATTAATTAACTATATACATCTAGTAATTCACCCCTAATTTTCTTGCTTGGTTGTAACCTTCTGTACATATTTTACAGTAAAAGAAATCAATGCAGTTGGTGTGAATGACTGGACAAATTTTACGAAGACAAGTTCTGCAGCCTGATGTTTCTGGGCACCGAAATTCTGTAGGTCCACTTCAGGGTAGCATGAATACCTGGCCATACGGTAAAGGCCAACCAGATGTTTTCTGTATTTGTATATGTCAACCAGAACTGGCCAGGTAATTTCACCAAATATCTCCTTGCACATTGGAGACATAAAAAAGTCAAAAATTGATCCATTTTTATGGACCCACGCAGATAAAGCCTTGACTCCATAAAGTGTGACCTGGTGTTTGATATAACAAAAACGTTCAACTGAAAATTCATCCTCTTCTATTTCACACTCCACGTCAACGTCATGGACTCTTATTTTTTCAACAGTAGCTTGGACTTCTCCGCAGTCAATGTGAGGTGGTGGACTTTCAGGAACAACTGTCACTGTTTTAGCCCAATCGTCATATCTCCTGGCAGCACTACCCATTATATTCCTGTATGCAGCAGACAATGTGTTTTTATCCACATGCATGGGTGTGTCCACACTAGTTGCACCTGCCAATGTGTTACTGTCATCAGCTACTGGTACTAACTCATTGGTGATGTTGGTGTATGATTTCATATCCATACCATGTATATTTTTGAGGTGACGAGTAAAGTGAAGCACTTCTTTACCACAATCTGATAACAAACACTTCACTCGAGACCTTTGTATTTGCTGATAAGATTGGATATGCTTATTGTCATTCATACCTCTTGTGATACCCTTGTGGCACCTGGACAGATGATTGTCCAACCGTTTCAGATATTTCCCCATTTGAGGACAATCCTGTGTTCGACATATGCCAGCTTTCCCCTAAAATATCAAAAAACAAGATATGTGTGATAATATAAGCAAAATAATGCATTAGGGCTATACAAACTTTAAGAAATAGCCTGCATCAATAAAATATTTTCATTGAAATTTAATAAAAACCAACCCAATATACACAATTCTTCTGATTTTTCTTTGGCCCAAGTTTCAATGTCTCCCCTTCACCCCTGGGGGGTACTCTTGTGTATATAAAGTATATGGGTGCCACCCTATAGGGTATGGTTTTTGTGTTTTGGGATAGGGTATATAAATTGTCCATTTTGGTCTGCAATGGGTGCATAGTTTGGTCTGAGATAGGGTATGCATGGATGCTGATGTGACGCTAGTGCTGGGATAGGGTATTGATTCTTTTTAGTTTAGGTCTGGGATAGGGTCAGGATTTTGAGGTCATTGCGGTGCACCTCTACCCAAGAGGGGGAAGAGTACCCCCCTCCGGGGGCTCCCTCCTGGCATTATTGCACATATAGGAATTGGGCTTCGTGCTATGTCCATACCCATATAGAGAACAAACAACATTTTATCCATTTAAACTTACAACTAATATCACACGAATCCTGACGAGTCTCGCTCATTGTTTTAAAACACATTTTGTTATTAAGAGAACTGCCAGGGACAATCGTCAGTATACAAAATTCAGGAAAACATCAGCCGTCGCTTACTGTGTGCCTCAATGAATTTGTGCCGGTCTGTCACAATAATACTATAAAATCAACGTTACTTAGCGTGATCTAATATTTTTACACAGCGGGATGTTGTCGACCTCCACAACAAATAATTATTTTGCTAAAGACCCTATTTCATGGATTCAAATACTAGCCAACAGAATTTTATGAAATAAGATTAAGATTCGTATGTATCACTTAATAAGTATAAATTTTATTGCTGCCATCCTATGAGTTGAAGTTCTAATTTACATATATATTTAACCATGAATAATAATGTGCAAGTCTACAACTTGACTTCACTATTAAAATAAAAAAGTGCACACCTTCGATGGAAAATTCCCATGGTTTCTTCTCATTTCGTCAAAGGCAAATCGATTGTGAAGCAAATTGTTTCAACTGAACGTACCACGGCACTGACAGCACAGCATGAGTTCGCGCCTGAATTTGCACTTTCGCGGTCGTGGTTAATAAATTTATCTAGATAAACGGTTAAACCCCGAGGGCTAAAAATTGGTAGGCTATACCAGTAATAGTGAGGTTCAGATCACACTTCCACTACCGCTACCACTACCGTAAATGTGGTTAAGCTGATGTAATGTTCGTTTTTTCGTCCTGTAGTCGTAGTTGGTTTTAATCATAGTACCGTAGAACGCTTTCTTTTTGCACTAGGTTTGAGACCTGCGACCATTCCTGAACGTAAAAACAATATTTGACATGCTTAATTAAATTTATGGTAGCGGTAGTGGAAGTGTGATCTGAACCTCGCTATTTACTACGAGTCGACGACTGTTCGTTTGTCCATTTATTGAAATTGTTCTGAAGTATTAATATGCAGGATAGCGGCCGCATGAATGCAAATTGAAACACGCGTTGCTAGGTCACACCGCATTCTATTTGCCTGTCTCACAGGAAATATGTCCCCCCCAAAAATGTATCCCCCCCCCCCCCCAAAAAAAAAATGTGTCCCCCGCGTGACAGATTTCATAGGAAATATGTCCCCCCCCCCTCCCATTTACTATGTAAACGCAAGTAAAATCGGGGTGTAAATATGGATTATATCATGTTACATTATATGTTTGTCCCAACTGACACATAAACTTACCCCAATTTACCAATAATTAGTAAAATCGGGGTGTAATTATGGATTATATCATGTTACGTTATATGTTTTACCCAACTGACACATAAACTTACACCCAATTTACCAATAATCAGTAAAATCGGGGTGTAATTATGGATTATATCATGTTACGTTATATGTTCTACCCAAGTGACACATAAACTTACCTCAATTTACCAATAATTAGTAAAATCGGGGTGTAATTATGGATTATGTCATGTTACGTTATATGTTCCACCCAAGTGACACACAAATTTACCCAAATTTACAAATAATTAGTAAAATCGGGGTGTAATTATGGATTATGTCATGTTACGTTATATGTTCCACCCAAGTGACACACAAATTTACCTCAATTTACCAATAATTAGTAAAATCGGGGTGTAATTATGGATTATGTCATATTACGTTATATGTTCCACCCAAGACACACAAATTTACCTCAATTTACCAATAATTAGTAAAATCGGGGTGTAATTATGGATTATGTCATGTTACGTTATATGTTCCACCCAAGTGACACACAAATTTACCCAAATTTACCAATAATTAGTAAAATCGGGGTGTAATTATGGATTATGTCATGTTACGTTATATGTTTTACCCAAGTGACACATAAACTTACCCCAATTTACCAATAATCAGTAAAATTGGGGTGTAATTATGGATTATACTATGTTACGTTATATGTTCTACCCAAGTGACACATAAACTTACCCCAATTTACCAATAATCAGTAAAATCGGGGTGTAATTATGGATTATATCATGTTACGTTATATGTTTTACCCAACTGACACATAAACTTACCCCAATTTACCAATAATTAGTAAAATTGGGGTGTAATTATGGATTATGTCATGTTACGTTATATGTTCTACCCAAGTGACACATAAACTTACCCCAATTTACCAATAATCAGTAAAATCGGGGTGTAATTATGGATTATATCACGTTACGTTATATGTTTGTCCCAACTGACACATAAACTTACCCCAATTTACCAATAATTAGTAAAATCGGGGTGTAATTATGGATTATATCACGTTACGTTATATGTTTTACCCAACTGACACATAAACTTACCCCAATTTACCAATAATTAGTAAAATTGGGGTGTAATTATGGATTATGTCATGTTACGTTATATGTTCTACCCAAGTGACACATAAACTTACCCCAATTTACCAATAATCAGTAAAATCGGGGTGTAATTATGGATTATATCACGTTACGTTATATGTTTGTCCCAACTGACACATAAACTTACCCCAATTTACCAATAATTAGTAAAATCGGGGTGTAATTATGGATTATATCATGTTACGTTATATGTTTTACCCAACTGACACATAAACTTACCCCAATTTACCAATAATTAGTAAAATCGGGGTGTAATTATGGATTATATCATGTTACGTTATATGTTTTACCCAACTAACACATAAACTTACCCCAGTTTACCAATAATCAGTAAAATCGGGGTGTAATTATGGATTATATCATGTTACGTTATATGTTTTACCCAACTAACACATAAACTTACCCCAGTTTACCAATAATCAGTAAAATCGGGGTGTAATTATGGATTATATCATGTTACGTTATATGTTTTACCCATCTGAGACGTAAACTTACCCCAATTTACCAATAATTAGTAAAATCGGGGTGTAATTACGGATTATATCATGTTACGTTATATGTTTTACCCAACTGACACATAAACTTACCCCAATTTACCAATAATTAGTAAAATTGGGGTGTAATTATGGATTATGTCATGTTACGTTATATGTTCTACCCAAGTGAGACATAAACTTACCCCAATTTACCAGTAATTAGTAAAATCGGGGTGTAATTATGGGTTATATCATGTTGCGTTATATGTTCTACCCAACTGACACATAAACTTACCCCAATTTACCAATAATTAGTAAAATCGGGGTGTAATTATGGATTATATCATGTTACGTTATATGTTTTACCCAACTGACACATAAACTTACCCCAATTTACCGATAATTAATTAGTAAAATCGGGGTGTAATTATGGATTATATCATGTTACGTTATATGTTTTACGCAACTGAAACTTAACTTACCCCAATTTACCAATAACTAGCAAAATCGGGGTGTAATTATGGATTATATCATGTTACGTTATATGTTTCACCCATCTGAGACGTAAACTTACCCCAATTTACCAATAATTAGTAAAATCGGGGTGTAATTATGGATTATATCATGTTACGTTATATGTTCTACCCAAGTGAGACATAAACTTACCCCAATTTACCAGTAATTAGTAAAATCGGGGTGTAATTATGGGTTATATCATGTTACGTTATATGTTCTACCCAACTGACACATAAACTTACCCCAATTTACCAATAATTAGTAAAATCGGGGTGTAATTATGGATTATATCATGTACGTTATATGTTTTACCCAACTGACACATAAACTTACCCCAATTTACCAATAATTAATTAGTAAAATCGGGGTGTAATTATGGATTATATCATGTTACGTTATATGTTTTACCCAACTGAAACTTAACTTACCCCAATTTACCAATAACTAGCAAAATCGGGGTGTAATTATGGATTATATCATGTTACGTTATATGTTTTACCCATCTGAGACGTAAACTTACCCCAATTTACCAATAATTAGTAAAATCGGGGTGTAATTATGGATTATATCATGTTACGTTATATGTTCTACCCAAGTGAGACATAAACTTACCCCAATTTACCAGTAATTAGTAAAATCGGGGTGTAATTATGGATTATATCATGTTACGTTATATGTTTTACCCAACTGACACATAAACTTACCCCAATTTACCAATAATTAATTAGTAAAATCGGGGTGTAATTATGGATTATATCATGTTACGTTATATGTTTTACCCAACTGAAACTTAACTTACCCCAATTTACCAATAACTAGCAAAATCGGGGTGTAATTATGGATTATATCATGTTACGTTATATGTTTTACCCATCTGAGACGTAAACTTACCCCAATTTACCAATAATTAGTAAAATCGGGGTGTAATTATGGATTATATCATGTTACGTTATATGTTTTACCCAACTAACACATAAACTTACCCCAATTTACCAATAATTAGTAAAATCGGGGTGTAATTATGGGTTATATCATGTTACGTTATATGTTCTACCCAACTGACACATAAACTTACCCCAATTTACCAATAATTAGTAAAATCGGGGTGTAATTATGGATTATATCATGTACGTTATATGTTTGACCCAACTGACACATAAACTTACCCCAATTTACCAATAATCAGTAAAATCGGGTGTAATTATGGATTATATCATGTTACGTTATATGTTTTACCCAACTGACACATAAACTTACCCCAATTTACCAATAATTAGTAAAATCGGGGTGTAATTATGGATTATATCATGTTACGTTATATGTTTTACCCAACTGACACATAAACTTACCCCAATTTACCAATAATTAGTCAAATCGGGGTGTAATTATGGATTATATCATGTTACGTTATATGTTTTACCCAACTGACACATAAACTTACCGCAATTTACCAATAATTAGTAAAATCGGGGTGTAATTATGGGTTATATCATGTTACGTTATATGTTCTACCCAACTGACACATAAACTTACCCCAATTTACCAATAATTAGTAAAATCGGGGTGTAATTATGGATTATATCATGTTACGTTACATGTTTTACCCAACTGACACATAAGCTTATCCCAATTTACCAATTATTTGTAATGCATGAAAATAAGACACAAATAAGAAAGCGAAAAGCATGGCTAATTGGTTACCAATAAAGGTTCTGAAGCCGGTTTACCAATAGGCGATTTTTTTCGCGCGAAACGATTTTCTTTTGTTTGAATTCAATAGATTTCTGATTAGTTCCAGCTCAGAGCTCAATGAGACAAAAGAAAAAGTCGCTTCGCGCGAAAAAAATTGCCTAGTGGAAAACTGGCTTAAGGCAGGATTTTTGTAGGTAGACAAATTTATAAGCAAATTTTGTAGACGCCTTGCGGTGCTCATCGAATGTTCAAAAAAATATGTTGTGCGTTAATTGGTCTTGTCTAGCCTACATCGAAGTCTAATTATTTGTAACGCCAGAAAGAAATTATGTGCGTAAATTTTAGCGTAGTTTTACGACCCTCGACCAAAACCCCAAACTCCATGTGAACATGCAGAATATAAAGAAAATCAAGGCAAACCGTGTCGAATAATGGTGGAAGGACTGATATCTTTCTATATTCTAATTGGATTATACCTTTTGCAGTTTATTTAACACGAAAAGATCTGTGCACGCAAAAGTTACGCACAAATTATAAGAGTGGGCGGAAAACAAGATTCTACTTATTATTCTTTGCTCTCTAATTTAATTCTCTAAGTTTGAGGCAACAAATTTAAACGGTTTCGCGTGAACACACTGACAGTGTACACATTATTTTCTCGTCTGGAATCCTGTGAGAACCCGGAGGAGTGGCACTCGAAGGGCTGCATGCATGCAGTCTCTGGGGCTGCGTGTTGTACGCAGGCTTCTGAATGTTGTTGATCCATTCCAGAAGCGTAAAAACGTAACAGAGACGCATTACTGAACGTATACAATTTCTAAACTCGTTAAAAATTTATAACTCGGGGTATTTTGTGTTCAAATGCCACATTAGGCTTTAGCTTGCGCAGCTTGGCCGCGTAATTCATAGTTAGGATGAAATTAATATGTTACGTTATATGTTTTACCCCAATTTACCAATAATTAGTTGTGCATGAAAATAAGACACAAATAAGAAAGCGAAAAGCATGGCTAATAGGTTACCAATAAAGGTTCTAAAGCCGGTTTTCCACTAGGCGAGTTCGCGCGAAAAAAATTCGCCTAGTGGAAAACTGGCTTAAGGCAGGATTTTGGTAGCTAGACAAATTTAGGCAAATTTTGTAGACGCCTTGTGGTGCTCATCGAATGTCCAAAAAATATCTTGTGCGTTAATTGGTCTTGTCTAGGCTACATCGAAGTCTAATTATTTGTGACGCCAGAAAGAAATTATGTGCGTAAATTTTAGCGTATTTTACGACCCTCGACCAAAACCCCAAATTCCATGTGAACATGCAGAATATAAAGAAAATCAAGGCAAACCGTGTCGAATAATGGTAACATCTATACGGGGATTATAACAGCTAGCAGGAAGGACTGACATCTTTCTACATTCTAATTGGATTATACCTTTTGCAGTTCATTTAACACGCAAAGATCTGTGCACGCAAAAGTTACGCAAAATTGGCAAAAATTATAAGAGTCAGTGGGTTAAAAACAAGATGCTCCTTATTCTTTGCTCTCTAATTTAATGCTCTAAGTTTGAGCCAAACTCCATGTGAACATGCAGAATATAAAGAAAATCAAGGCAAACCGTGTCGAATAATGGTTGGAAGGACTGATATCTTCCTACATTCTAATTGGATTATACCTTTTGCAGTTTATTTATTAAACACGAAAAGATCTGTGCACGCAAAAGTTACGCACAAATTATAAGAGTGGGCGGAAAACAAGATTCTACTTATTATTCTTTGCTCTCTAATTTAATTCTCTAAGTTTGAGGCAACAAATTTAACTCATTCCTGTCCAGGGGCTTCCCCAGAGGTGAATAAAATCGTCTGGCGTTAGCCAGAATAAAATACTAAAGACCAATTCGGACAAGAAAGAGTTAAACGGTTTTGCGCGAACACACTGACAGTGTACACATTTTCTCGTCTGGAATCCTGTGAGAGTCCGGAGGAGTGGCACTCGAAGGGCTGCGTGCATGCAGTCTCTGGGGCTGCGTGTTGTACGCCGGCTTCTGAATGTTGTTGATCCATTCCAGAAGTAAAACGTAACAGAGACGCATTACTGAACGTATACAATTCCTAAACTAGTTAAAAATTTATAACTCGGGGTATTTTGTCTTCAAATGCCATGTTAGGCTTTAGCTTGCGCAGCTTGGCCATCTATATTATATAAGACTTGACTTTTATATGAGTTCATTTTATAGCAAGTTTGTTACTAAAAAACAACGTGCGAATGGCATTTAGAAACTGCTAAAAAATGTGTAGTGCATACTTGCGTGTTTCCTGATTAAAACATAGGAGATCGCAAAGGGGAAATTAAATTACAAGGGAAATTAAATTACAACGGCAATTAAATTAAATTCCCATACTTTTTCCTCGCGTTTGAATCACGCACATTACACTGGTTTCAATCCCCTATAAACTCCTGGCGGTTTCTTACTTCCCTAAAGCTATTTTAAATAAATTCTCTCTAACGAAGAAACGACTGGGGGGACACACGAGTCAGTCGTTGCAATATATTCCTCAAGTTGACCAATTCATTTGATGAAAATTATTGCTAACTTCCTGTTTTGAATTTGATTGGTTTCTGGTTTTTAAACAACCAATAAGAAACAGGATTATTTGCCAAACACCCAATCATTAAAAACAGAATTAAAAATAGAAAGTTGTCAACGAATCTTATCAAACAAGACACCTGGGTCAGGTGTTCACTCGGGCTACTGGAAAGTGCAGAGGTCTCTATAACGCACAAGCACAGAGGTGGGAGTGGGCCGAGGAAGATCAGATTGAAGGCTGAATGTGGTGCAGGACTATCCAGTGTCTAGAATTCAGGATGATCCTGATGCCTAGGGGACTTCTCTGTCCCACATGCAGGATGTTAAACTAAAAAGCATATAACAAAAAAACAAAACAGTAGGGGTGTTGTGGTCAGACCCTGCAAGGTCTGAGAGGTGGAACTTTCTCCATGTGGGGCTGTGGTTAGATTTATGGTTACCGGGGGGTTGTCATTAGGTTTAAGGTCTGGTTTAGAGGTGGGGGTCAGGGTTGGGTTTCATTTTCTTTAATATTAATTAATATCTGGAATTCTAGACCATTTCACAATTCAGGATAATCATGTAAACAAATACAATAGGTATAAGTGATTAAGGTCAGTAGCAGTAAGGTTTAGAAGAGAGTATGTTACAGGTTGGGATGAAGAACCTTTTAAACATGGATTTCAAAAAAAAAAGTTATTGACATAATAATTACAGCATTAATGTAGTGATTAGAAAGTTGAGTTTTAAACTGATTAACTAAGGTAGAATCTGGTATTGAGCAAGGTAGACTACTCCAAAGTTTAAATACTGTATATCAAGTATTAACTAGCTTAAAAAGTTTAGTACAGCACTTGAAACTTAGAAACTAGTACATCTACAGTAGTTCTGAACTGTTTCTTAAGATTCTGACTGAATTATTGAGTTGCACAAAACTATTAATAGGAATATTATAGTGACCTGTATGACGTTTAAAATAGATAAGATCTTTCAAGTCATGCCAGTATTATAATGGTATACAGTAGTAGATTAACTGTTTTTAGCCTGCGTAGCCGATGCTTCACTGTCCATCCCAATCCCCAGTGGCAGCTACACAGGCTAAACTGTTTTCAGATGATCATTCAGATTGTCTGATAAATCATCCTGCCAGTTCAAAAACTTAAATTAATTATATTTAATTGCCCTGCATTGTAGTCTTTTAACCTTACTGATTTTAGTTGTCTGAGGTGCCCAAACTTAACATGTGTGGGCCAGGTACAGATGCAGCAAATATGCAATAGGTGACTAGTAAAACATACCCGAACCCTACATCTACGCAATATCTTCATACAACATGAATCCTGATTCCATATATTTGCTTTAGAGCATGTTGGGAAGGCTCTTCAACTCTGCAGTGCTAGTACTGTAGTTGAATGTCAGACACTCTAATTTCTCTATACATTTTGGTACCATCCGCATATAACACACACTTGGCTGCTGATGTTATATTAAATGGCCAATATGCCATTAAAGTATTACTGTATATATATATGAGGAACAGGACTGGTTCAAAGTTGTTTCTATGATGACTATCTTTTTACTCAATCTATGCATCAAAATGTATACAGTATCAAAATGAACATCAAGATATGGATAACATACTTGTCACAAAATTACATACTCAAAGGTTCAAAGCACTTTGAATATAAATCCTAATGGATCAATAAGACTACTGCCCATTGCCGATCTCAAACTCAAAGACAAGCAACAGTCGGTAAAAAAATAAAGCACATAAATAATAATGCAAAAATATAAAGATACTTTTACTGTCAACAAACTGTTTCTTTAATGTCTGTCATCTTCATGAATGCTCCTTGTGTTCTCACATCTCGGATTTTGTTTCCAATAGTTTTCATGAGGTTTACAGGGCCTGAGTTCAGACCAATTCACAGACAGTATTGCTGAAGCCATGTGAAAAGCCTATGAAGATCGCAATTGCTCGACCAAAAGCATGAGAAAGTGTATACAATGCCAATATAAAGATCCAGAATGTTAGCGTTTTGATCCTCATCTCTGTGACCTGTTTTAATAGCCATGAGTTGTCGTTGTCGGTTGCCACTTGGATGCAACAGCTTCGGCTAGCTTTGCCTTTGATGAAATTGTTGGTAGGTTTTCCAAGTAAATTGCTTATATGGTTGATCAGTGACGTGCTTGATACAAAGTTCCACAGAATAGGAACTAAAAGGAACATGCTGTCGATGAATTTTCGAAGTGACCGAACACTCGAAGTGTAGGCTCCATATATGGGAGGTATTGCGCAATTTTGCAGTTTTGTGTGGCGAAGAAAATAACAGAGCCGAAACCTAGACTCGGCTACCACAGGTAGCCCGAGTAATGAGGAATATATTGCAACAATATTATACGGAACGCTTCAGTTGCTTCTATTGCCACGACAGTAAAGAGGACGGTGATCGGGAACCTGTGAATTTTCAGATTAAATTGGTTTTGCGATGAATACTTGATCAAGGTTCACTTGGATCTATGGCAGTCGGATAATGGCTCAAACAAAGAATGCAGAGGTACGTTTTTTTACAAAACCGGTATTATTTTAGTTATGATTTGTAACATTTCTAAAAATGTACTACAATTTTACGCAATCGTAATTGCTTACAGGATAGTGGTTAAATTACTGTCAAAACTAATGAATTTCCTCACTTAATTTTAGATGCCAGCTTCTGTGTGGTTTGGTGTCACGAACGTTACAGAGGATATTTTTGAAAGATGCAGCATGGAAACATGTGAATGTTGTGGCAAACTGTATCACTGTCCATTATGCGCACCAGAGAGACTAAAAGGGACGAAGCTCAGCAAGGTTAAACAGCATTTTGATACCATGCACTGGAAAACAAGAATTACGCATGAAAGTAAGGAAAACAATAATATATAGACCGCACCCTATTCCGTAGAATAATGCAATTTAGGGTTAAAAAATACCATAAATAGGAATGCGGTCAAAACATCTGTAGATAACCAAGTGTTTTATTAGTTTATCGAGTAGTACTAGTTTAAATCCGTTAAATTTCTCTGGCTAAAATAACTTATATTTTTAAAGTGATAAACTTGAACAGTTAGCTGTGTGCATTTGATAATATATTCAGATATACAAACGCTCACCTCTGACTCGAGTGTGTATAAAGTGATGTTTATAAACATGGGACGATTTTAACGCAACGTTGTTGCACAAAAAAATCGATACGTGTAACACGACGATCGACTTGCCGCAACAATATTGTAAGAATTTGAAGCCTGTTCAAAGTTGTGCAACACACAAGTATCGATTTTTTGAGCATGCAGAAATGTTGCGTTAAAAATCTTCCCGTGCAACATCACCTTAAGGTTATGCATTAGATGATGAGGGTATATATGTATTGGGAGATTATATACTTTTTAGTGGTTATTTAGATACACAGCATTCTTTTCAGATATGCGTTTCTAAAAAGAGACCAAAACTCACTTTTAACAAGAAAGTATTGTAAAATCATATGGCTACCGACTAACACAGAATAGTTCATAACAAAACTAATACTGCATGTAACAAAATTTGAAACCTAGTAAAACCCGAGATCTAAAAAATCAGTTTTGTGCGCCAATTTTGTGGAAAAATTCCGTGGCGTAGAACTCGTTATAGACGAGGGAGGTTTAAAATACATTCTCCGCACTAAATTTAGATTTTCATAATCAGCAACCATTTGGCTTCCTTGATTGAAAATTTGAGATATATAGCTCTAAAATTTGGTGCGCAACGGCCAATTTCCCCAAACAATAAAAAATATGCTTTCATCATCTAATGTAACCTTACTGTTGGTCACTCACTCATATATTCTATCAGTAATATATTACTAAAAAATATTTACACATATATTTCCCTTTTTCAGAATATGAAATCCTAAGATGCTATCTTAACTGCATGACAGGAACGGGAAACACATTTGATCGAATTTCCCATTACCATTGTTTCGCTTGTCATGAAATTTTCAAGCGAACGGAAACTTTCATAAACCATTTGAATTCCCACTCAAAAACAAATTTGAATAAAATTGAAAAATTTCAAGAGGCCTCCCAGACGACGCCCTCCAGGGTTGATGGCCAATCAGACAACTTCAGCCAAACCAATGATTGCCATTTCCAATGTGATGTGTGCGCAAAAGTTTTTTCTTCGAAAAAATCCCTTCAAAACCACAACAGGTACATCCACATCAAACCAGAATACATACATGCAAACAGACATCTTCCAGGGGTGTGTGTCGACTTGTCGAAAGGGATATACTTAATAAGGCGATCATTTAGTGGGACTAGCCATCCAGTGCACGTAGTTCATAAATTTGGTATCGAAGGTGGTCTATCTTGTGAGTTAGATGATTGTCGACAGCTCTCTAGTACAGCAATAAGAAGCGGATCAGCAAGTTTCATTTGCTGTCATTTAAAAAGTGTCCGGTACATTCCAGAGACTGCCAAATGTCAAATTACACTAACACGCGAGTCCCTTGAAGGACTAACTGGTAAAAAAGTTAAATGGTTGAAGAAAACCAGAGAAGAAGATTGTTTTAAGGCACAAGACGTCGCCACAAGGGACAGTTCTCCGTTAATTGTCGAATTTAGAACTAACGCCATAACTAATTTTACTTCCGAAAAGTATCAGCACTTTTCCGTCTATGATGGAGAAATCCACCATTATTCTCGATTTAAAAGAGTAGTTGTCTCGTACGACACCAGTCGGAACAAATGGTCGTGTGTCTGTTGCCACGCAAAGATTAACTGCGTCCACTGACAAGTGTGTAGCGAAGTGGTATCTTTACCAAGAGCGACCTGAAGAGTTGTTTAGTGTGCCATAGCTGATAAAAATGCGAGATGTGACGATGCAAACGAATTGAGCGAAAACGAGTCGCTTGAACACGATATCAATTCCGTGACATCATCAAATTTTCCAGAAGCGCACAGTGCGAATTCAGATGTATATCCACCCAAAAATTCCCATTTGTTAACAAAAATGGTCGAGTATATTCATTGTTTCAAGAGAATTCCACCAACACTTCCACGACTGTTGACGCACGACATCGATGTCAGCGCACTACCAACCGTTTTTGCTCCCAAGGAAGAAAAATGCCACTATTGTGATGTTTTGCTGAGCAAGCCTTATGAAATAACAAAGAAGGCAAAGATTACCACTTTAACAAATATTATCACAGGTTAGTTTTAAGTGTTTTATGTTATAAATAAACAATTACATTACAAATTTAAGGCCATGTCCAAAGGTCGAAACATCATCGCGAGGAGCAAGTAACTAATGGTACGAATGTTTATTAAGTTTTCCAACGAAGTTAGCGGGGCCAGATAATCGCAGCCTTATTTGTTAATATATTAATCATGTATTTTCCCCCCCATTAATGTAGACATCACAATGTGTTACAAGTTGTGTATGTCATGTGGATTAACGTATCGTTATCAAGAATACGAAGACGGCCTGCATAATTTCGATGACTACCATTGTTTCAGTTTAGGCTTCATGATGTTTATGCGAGCATTTGTTGAGGTAATTTAACTATACAAATTAGCTATATACCTATATGAACCATGTTATAAATCGTCTCTGGCGAGTCGTTAGAGGCAATGCATGTATACACTAATGCAATATTCCCATTGATAGTTATGGGTCATTAGTAAACGCTATACATCATCATATATACCAAGGGGTTGTTTATATGAGGCGGGCTAACCGGGTACTGGGATAATTTTATGTCCCAAAAATCGTATTACGACTATTTAAGTAATGCAAAAAAGTTCAATCTTTTTTAATTTGAAGTCACAGAAAGATTTTCGTGGCATAAAACCGGGCTAGCCCGCCTCATATGAACGGCGCTTAATTAAGTAAATATATATGGTAGAGAGGTGGAAGGCCAAGTTATCCTAAAAGCTTATGCTTATGTATTCTAAATAATTTTAAACAATTATCGAAGACAAATTAGGTTTTACTACAATAACTCGATTGTTTCGCCCCACGTGCCAATTCAACGAGCTGATATAGTCAACTCGAGGTTCAAAGGTGCTGATTACATGAGTTGGGCTTTAAGGCCCATTTCCACTCAGGAAAATTTTCCTCAGACAGCAATTTTCTTTTGTCTCAAACTCATTAGTTCTACCCAAGCGTTCACAAGACAGTTCTACCCAAGCGTTCACAAGACAAAGGGAAATTTCCTGTCCCAGCCGGAAAATTCTCCTGAGTGGAAATGGGCCTTAAAGGCCCATTTCCACTCAGGAAAATGTTCCTTGGACAGAATTTTTTTCTTTGTCTTGTGAGCTCTCGGTCGGAACTAATGACTTTAACACAAAGGAAACTTTCCTGTCCGTTCCCATCCTACGGAAGATTTTCCTGAGTGGAAACTAGCCTTTTACTCGTGTCGCGATATTGTTTCCTCGGCCGCAAAAGGAGATTTTAATCAACGTTAGGATTCGTTTACGTCTAAACTATAAAACCAATTCTTCTTTGTACATTTATAGTTTATGCAAACGAGTTTCAAAACCAAGTACCATCCTAATCAATTGCGTGAACCCGGGTGAACCCAACTCATGTAATCAGCACCAAAGTCCCTAGAAATGCTCTTTTTGTTCACGTTTGTGCACCTCAACGCTAGCTGAACACATGGTATTTTTGCTATAAGCAATCACTTTATAAATATTATTCTCAAATCATTAATAGTTCATGAGGAAAACACAACGGAAATCAGTTATCGAGACGTTGTTGTGAAATGTGGTAATAAGCGCCCATAAATTAAGACAAGTTTTACCTCAAATTTCGCTTTAAATACGGATTTGTTTGAGAAGCTATATATACCATACACTCGTAAGCCGTTTATTATGTGATTTAAAAACACCTCGAAGTGAGTTAAAAAACTCGGCTATCGCCTCGTTTTCAGCACACTTCTCGGTGTTTTCAAATCAGATAATAAACGGCTTCTCGTGTAGGATTATTACACGAAGGTCAAGCGAAAAATTTGTGCACCTTATTGCCACCCTCAACAAAAATTGTAGCTCATTGTTAGCCGCTTTGATGTTCGTCGCGTCTCCATACAATTTATTCTACAGACGATGCCTATGGTGAACTTTTACCACATGGAACTCATGTGTGTGTATATGACTGAGTGTAAACAATTTACCTTGCAATCTTACATAGGAACATACGGCATTGGCTCGAACCACATCAGCGATCAGCAGTGTTATTGGCGAGAAAATAGATCACAGCATTGCGAGAAATGCGTATTACCACTTCGAAGCCCTCGTCGAACATCCCTACAATTTCACTTGTGTTCTTTGTGGCGACCATCCCCCTCAGCTTAACTGGGATCTTTGTAAGAAGGGGTGTTTTTCAGTGTCACGTAAGTACTACGTACTATACCTTCTATTCGATTAATCTGGTGAAAAAGAATTGTAGAGCGCAGAGGAATTATATACGGTGTATTAAAAGGCTGATTTCCACTCAGGAAAATTCTCCACATGACCGGGACGGACAGGGAAGTTTTCTTTGTCTTGTAAGCTCTTGGTCGGAACTAATGACTTTAACATAAAAGATTAAACTTCCTGAGTGGAAACTATAGCCTTAAGTGTATGCATGCTTTTCTTAAAATACTATATATTTGTTCAAAATCAACGGACGAAAACGTCCTGCGTGGCGTTAACACTTTGAAGCCTGAAGAGGAGTGTTTAGTATTTCATTCTGGCTAACGCCAGATGATTTTATTCAGCACAGGAGTCTCTTTAAACACCGAAACTCGCGGACATGTTTTTGGAATGTTTTATTGTGATGAAAAAGGTAGGTTTATAGCTACACACGTGAATTAATCGTGAATAAAGCTACTAACCCAATATTATCTTACTTCACATTCACCGGAATGAGAAATTGCCGCGATTAATCAGCGCAGTGTGTAGACTCAAATGGATATTATATATAGAGCGTTTTCACTCACGTGATCCGTGGCCCATTGGGGTGGTGAAACAATACGAAATATATTTGAATAAGAAAGAGCTAATTCCCATACCGTACACCAATATGGCCGGCATTTCATTGTTTTGGTACACCAATACGGCCGCCGTGACGTAAGATGCAAACACTCTTTAATTAGCTTGTATCACTGATTTTATATCGATGTATGCATCCTGTTTTGTTTCAGTGGACGACTTAGACATTCCTCCAGAAGGAGAAGAGTCCGATATGGTCAGCTCGAATCAATTTTGGAATAAAGTTGAACAGATGCATCTGGCAAAGGGCATATGTGGTAAGTTGTTAAAACTAATTTGCAGCTGACGGTTATACCCTTCGAATCCAATCATATTCGATATACCAAAAAACTAACTTAACTTAACTACAACTTTTGATTTTTTTAAAAATTATTCTGCACTTTTCATAGCAGACGCCAGTTCGTTATTTCAAGTGAAAGCCAGTTACTCGTTTTGGGCACCTTGGATTGGACCTCGAACGAGAAGAGATGACTTAATTTACAATACCGAGTACAAAAAGTGTCATAGACTACCTGAAAATGACATCGCAGAACACGTGAATTCACATTCATATTCCGAAGAGGATCTACTGGACATGATGAATTTCGCAAAGGTAATAATTATATATATACAGTATATTGTTTTAAGTAGTCTTCACTGACCTCTGCAACAAATGCAAAATCGTGACGCCCAAAAAGGGAAAAAAACAACCAACTGGAACCTAGGCTAGGCATATACCATATGTATACCACGAGTAATTTGGCCTGTTGCAGATGGCGTATTTTTCATGGCCGTATCTAAACTACTAAAATTAAGTTCATGAAAAATACGCCGTCTGAATCAATTAATTAAATCAATCTGAATCGTCTGAATCAAACGCCGTTCTTTGGTTGAACCATAACGGCTCATCATAAATACGCTGTCTGAAACGGGCCTTAGTTAAAACAATAATTGTTAAATGTAAACGTTATATATTTGTATATATATTTAGGCAAATGTTCTACAAAAATTGTGTGGGCAGTTGGGAGCAAAGGAGAGCTCGCAATTAACGAAAACAGAGTCGATATCTTTTTTGAGAAAGAAGCTCCACGTTCCCGAACATTAAAGGATAAAGGATAAAGGACTGGGTGGCTAATCGTCCTTACTTGCAGCCAGCGGCTGAATTGCGAAGGACGCAGATCAACGTGGCCGTGTCGAGGCATATCAAAGGCGCTTCAAGCTGCCGCCAACGGCACAGTTCAGACCACGGATCACAGCTAAGATGTTAGGTGTTGATTTTATGGAGGGAGGAAAACCGGAGAACCCAGCGAAAAACCCTCGAAGCACAGGAGAGATCAACTACAACTCTACTCACATGAGCCTAAGCCCAACAACGGGGTCCTTCCCAAGTGGTCACCCATCCAAGTACTAACCCCGTCTAACCGGGCTTAACTATTGGTGAGAGGCAGCGCGCTAACAGCACACGCCACCCGTGCTTCCCTGAAGAAGATATTTACAAAGATTTGGGGTGCTTCAGGTAAATCATTACTGAACAAACAAAAATCTTGATTGTGTTAATGTCTATCTACACGATACATGTTCTTTACGATTGTCGTACGTATGGAGTAGGCCATTTGCACGATAACGTGAGATGGCGTTGGGTGACTACAACTACCAGAATGCTTTGCCAAAGGGACTCGTCCAGTCCTTTCGCCGCTTTTCCAAAATGTGTCGACAAATATGTTTCCCAAAAAGGTAGGAGGTGAACCAGATTTCTGATTAGGGTTAGAGTTTATGGGTATCGAAAACATTGCCAACATATTGGGACTCACTGGAACTTGATGACAAATGTGGAAAATACAAAGGACTGTTCTTTTCAATCATCCCTTTTAGCCGAAACTCTAGAATACTGGCAAAGCATTCTGGTAGTTGTAGTCACCAACGCCATCTCACGTCATCATGCAAATGGCCTATTATTGTTTCTATACGTGACACATTGCTCGGGAAAAAAAACACCAATTAAATGACAATCGTAAGAGAAAATCGGAACGTGTAGATAGACTTTTAGATAACTAGCCTTAAAAATTATTTTAATTAAGGATAATTAGAGTTGGTTAACAGTTAGCCCTTGTACCTGAACACTGCCTACGCAGCACACTACATTATAGTTTCACTATATTTCACATATTATATGTAGGTGGTTGGGCATCAGGTTCCTGTCCACACAACAGAATTTACGCAATCAAGTTCGTGCTGAGAAGCGAGGGACCACGGGATTATGGTGACATGATGCGTTCATTTAAGTATCCACCAACATTCAACGTTTCTGACATAGCTGGCCGAATAGCCATCTTGGTAAATAAAACGGAACCAGGTTTCTTCAACCCTTATGACGGAAAACCATATCCATCAACCAAAGAAAACATTGATCTTGCTACTGCTGGTCAGCTGGAAAAGCACTTTCCATGGTGGAATTCCTCAACAGACCATCACAGAGGAAAACTCCATCCAGTAACTGGAACAACGGAGCGGTACAGCTTATTTGACAGGTTCCATGAAAAAAATTCCAGCCAATGCGAAGACGTATTAAGAAGATTAAAAATATGCCCGCAACTGTACGCCAACACCAACAGCGAATCCCACGAGCAATTGCACAGCATTATGAATAAAGATAATTATTTCTTAAACATGATGCATCCAGCAACACATGTTTTTATGAAACGATTACTTGTTCACTTGCGAAATGAAAGCAAGAACAACGAAGAAGTCAGTCGCCAGCAACAAGCCCTACAACGACATGGCTTGTTGGGAAGGATGTCTACTGATTCACTTGGCAGACTTACCATCACCAAGAATACCTCCAGTCATGAAGGTATCTGTATTGTTATAAGATTGCAGATGGTTATCTCACTTAATTTACGTGTAGGTTCGTTGTGTTTAGGTTAAGGTTACAGGATACCCTAGGAAGCCATTTCAAGAAATGTGTTACCGCTCATTCAATTTTTTCCCGATTTGTCTCAAATTTGCACCAAATGTAGTTAAGTATGTGACAGACACTTTGGTTTTACCAAAAAGCTCTCAATTTATTATATTTACACTTCTCAATATTTGTTCTAAAAAAGTGTGTTCGCGCGTTTTATTTATGTAAAAATTACCTGCGAAAAAATGCGAACACACTTTTTTAGAACAAACATTGAGAAGTGTAAATAAGATAACTTGAGAGCTTTTTAGTAAAACCAAAGACCGCCTTAAACCGCGGCGCGAAGGTACTGTGATTTTAAACTGATGAGTATATATGCAACAATACTTTATTTCTTATTTACTGTATAATACGATAGTGTCCGTCACATACATAACTACATTTGTTGCAAATTTGAGACAAATTGGAAAACAATTGAGCGAGCGGTAACAAATTTCTTGAAATGGCTTCTTAGGGTATCCTGTAACCTTAATTAATCAAGCTTCTGCTCTTGGCGTTGACATCTAGCGGTAGTCGAACCTAATGAAGTTATACAGAAAACATGTGAAATACATATTCTTCTAACACAACACAACACAACACAACACAACACAACACAACACAACACAACACAACACAACACAACACAACACAACACAACACAACACAACACAACACAACACAACACAACACAGCACAGCACAGCACAGCACAGCACAGCACAGCACAGCACAGCACAGCACAGCACAGCACAACATATGATATGATACGATACGATACGATACGATACGATACGATACGATACGATACGATACAATACAATACAATACAATACAATACAATATAATATAATATGATATGATATGATATGATATGATATGATATAATATAATATAATATAATATAATATAATATAATATAATATAATATAATATAATATAATATAATATAATATAATATAATATAATTTAATATAATGTAATATAAGGGGATATTACACGGAGGCGAGAAGATATAGATTTTATGTTCGAGTGGCAAGGTATGATGGATTGAAGATATTGCTCTTGCTACGAGAACATAAAATTCATATCTTGGAGCAACCATGTAATGTGCTATTATTATATGGACAATGAAATTATGCGAGGAAGTGATGTAGAAAAACTGGGTTTAATGCAAAAACTACAACCGCTTGCCCTAAAACTTTTACAAAATGCAAATAAAAAATACAACAGCTTCTTCGAATACTTCGAAGAGAAGTTACTGACTCAAATTTACTTGATTCGAAACATACGGCAAAAGGTGAAAATTTTGACTTATCGACATGTCACTCGCGAGCGTTACATACGAGAAAAACGCCACTCGGTTCCCGGATGTAGTGGAATATGGATTCTGCGGGTGTTTTAGTTGCTAGTAAAATACTCTTCTCCATATAATAAAATATAATACAATAAATACTAGTTGATATAGCAAAAAAAATAAAAGAAATAAAAGTATCCTGTTGTAAGTTTTCTGAAAATAAATTACACGTTATCGATAATAATATACTTGTATATATAAATATATAATATTTTTTCTATTGCAATAATATTGCAGTGGTATTCAAAGCAGGGAATGCAATTACTTAAATCATTTTACCACCGTGTAAATGTAATTGTATTACATTAACTCGTAACAAAAATAACATTTGTGACGTTAACAGGTTCTGATATTGAAAGAGACGAGCTAAATCCACCATGCGAAATGTACAGGAACAACGAACAAACAGAAGATACTTTCAACAACTGCCCGAGTGATTTTTGTGAGGTTGCAGCAAACAACGAAGTTGATAAAGCTAAACCAAGAGTAAGCAGGAAAAACGCTCATTTTTTTTTCTTGAGAAATTTACAGGACCACGCATAAGAAAACAAATACATTATAAACGACATTTTAAAATACTTATCTTACTATGCATGCATGCATGCATGACCATTAATTTTAAAAGTTACTTATATACATGTATAGTATATACTGTATGCTACTACAAACGGAAAGTTATACTTAGTTACAAGAGAAAAACACGCTTTCTACCTTTTACCTTTCAGGGACTTCAAAATCCACCAGGAAAGAACCAATGTTACATAAATAGCTTACTGCAATGTTTGGCAACTTTCATATCCATCGAATCTCCTGCATGCAACGAACTATCTTGGTTGTTGTATTACTTGGCACGACCTCAAATTACTGTAAAGGAAGAGGACATTCAAGAAAAAATGGAAAGGCTTACTTTGCAACTCACAAATTCAAACGAACCTGGAGATCCTGCCGACCTTCTGCACCGTCTTTTTTACTGCGATATCTCATCAAGCGAATACGTGAATATACACAGGTACTGTACATTCTAGTACGTACTAGCTCATGTCAGTCCTAAAACCATGCAAGCAAACAACAATTGATAAGTAGATATCACAAACAATAGGCGAATTTAATATTTGTTCTGGTTTTATAGTGCATGCACTGGTACTGAAAATGTACAATTGATATGCAGAAGATGTGGAAAACACAACGAAAGTATTACGATGCCATTTTCTGTAATAAATTTGCCAGGCCGTTCCGGATGTTTGCAAATCCAAACAGTAGAAGAACGACTGGTACAGTACTTTGAGCAAGAACCACAAAAAGTCGAACAAAAGGTTTGGTAAGTAAATAAATAGGACTGAAGCCCACATCAGTTTCACGAGTCATAGTGAACCATTTTGAAACAACGTCTTATTTTAGTCAGTCATGTTACTAATGTAATTGTCCTCCTCCCACCAAAAAAAAAGTCCGCCCTGGGCCACCCCCCCCCCCCCCCCCCCCCTCCACACACACACACTACAAGAACACGCCTTACTTTAGCTTACAACGTATGCAGGACGCTGAGAAACCAAGAAGCTACTTCAGAAACAAAGTTTCTAAAACTTTCTGTCAGAATTTACAACTTGAAATTAGATAGAAAGTTCGTGTTATCTTTGGGAAGGAAGCATAATAAAGATCGATTTTGCTTTGTTAACAATTTGATGCATTATTAGTCTTCAGTCCTTGGTTTCTGGATACCTTACCAACTGATCCAAAGTGTTAACAAATCAAAATCGATCTTCTTTATTATGCATCCCTCCTTCCTTAAGATAACCTGAACTTTCTATTCTATTCCAGTTCTAAATACTAACTCAAAGTTTTAGAAACTTTCAGGAGTAATTTCTCGGTTACGGGAGGGGGGACAAATTTCCGAAGAAGGGGACATCTTTCCTAGGAAATTTGGCGGGGGAGGGATTTCCTTTGAAACCGGGAAAGCTGGGTTAAAACATGTACAGGCTCAGGCGACTTATTTATTTATTTATCTATTTATTTATTTAGCTTCGGCTCTTTAAATTACATAAAAAAAGAGGCAGGGTCACCACAACAGTTAAACACCAATTACAGTGGGCCCTTTTGTTAAAGTAAAAGTTACAAAAATAAAATAAAAAAATAAAACAAATTTAAAAAAAAGAAAGAGAAACGTATTAAGAATTACAAAAATATAATAACTAATAACAACAAGTTAAGCAGTGAATGAGTCTTCGCGATGTGTTACACTTCAGGCAAACAGGGAAGCAAATAACTTGTTTCATATATGCACTAACTAGTAAAAATTATTTTAAATTATAGTTCCTGTGATATAGACAAAAAAGACATTGTCGAGTTACATCAGCCATCTCAACTTCCTGCAAAGTTAATATTTAACGTGCTTCCAGTTGATGAAAGTGGAGCGAAACTACAAAGTCGAGTTAGGCAACAAGAGTTTATTCACGTCCACGACATCAATGGCCACAAGGAAAGATATTACCTGTTCGCTTGTATAGTACGTACAATATTAAATTGTGCTACACACAGACTGTTTCTATACTGTATATACTGCAGTATATATATATATATATATATATATATATATATATATATATATATGCTGCATAAATTTATGTGTGTATATTATCCCATAAATTTATGTGTGTATATTATCCCATAGGTTCACTATGGAGGTGATGCGAAACAAGGTCATTTTAATTGCATGGTTTTACGAAAGAATCAGTGGTATCTAGCTGATGATAAGACAGTGCAACCAAAAAGGAAACCTGATACCGATTTCTTTGGAGACATTTATATGATGTTTTATAGCAAAAGAGGTGAGCTACAGTACATGCATTGATATACACTAAACGTATGACTTCAAACATTATAGATATACTGTGAAAAATGGAGGTACAATGTACAGTAATTTATGAAAACTTTGTATAAATAATTAAACCACGTATTTTCCTATTTAATTCGCAGACGATTTAATCTATGATGAAATACATGATGAAGATATTGCAAAACAAGGTAGAGCTTACGAGTCATAAACTGACAAGAAAGCAACTCTTAACTGCTGTTGCTATCCTCAAAACAACACTTATTTGTTACTTAGAAATATAATAAGGTTGGTGTACTGTCCATATGGGTATAAAGTCCAACGTTTCGAGCGTAGGCCCTTCGTCAGAGAAAAACATGTTTCTCTCTGATGAAGGGCCCACGTTTGAAACGTTAGACTAATATCGACAGTACACCAACCTTATTACATTTTGATTTGTATCTTAACACTGCCTACGCATAACACTACGTTTATTTCATTATTTGCAGTAACTAGTTACATTTTTAAGTGATTGTAACTGAAACTAGTTACCTTTTCTGAAGAAGTAACTGCAACTGTAACTAGTTACTTTTTTAAAGAATTGTAACTAGTTACAATATTTGGTTTAAAAATGTGGCTATAGTTACTGATTTTCAGTTGAGGATGTCATTCTTTTTCTATGCAAACCATTTAAACCATTTTGATTCAAAAAAGTTGGACGAGCAATTACAACTTGAACGATAAACTAAAATACAATTAAAAATTCTCAACTACTGAAAATTAGGCAGATTAGGCAGAACTGAAAATTCTCGCACGTTTTTGTTCGATTCTCGACCTGAAAAAATTCTAAAATGCTTTTGGACATGCCTTAGTACCGCCGCTACAAATAAAGTTTTCAATAAAAAATTATTAGTTTTTATTAAATCTTTAAACACCAACTATTTTATTATAAATATTGACCACGGATGGTTAAATTAAGGTCACGGACTTTCGCGGACGGTGTTTAGTAGGACCGTGTCAGTTTACTTTATCCCATTGAATTTTTCACTGCATGTGTAGCATTGTATTTTTAATATTATTTATGGTCTGTTTTATGCATCATTGCATGGACTCCAATAAAATGTCACATATAACTTAGGCAACATATTTCGTTTGTCATTAATCTCTAACCATTAGTAATTACTATTTTTTAAGAATCTAATGTTAATCAACAGAAGAAAATGTGTTACCAAACAACAAATGTTCTGGATCATATCTCCAAAATGGAAAACGTAATTATAAGATAAAGATATCATTTCTTTTTTCTCGTAATTGTTAATACTTGGCCAATAGTTCTTAACACAGAAAATAAATCACACACCAAACTTAGACCCCGTTTACACGATGCTGGTACAATTTGAAAACGGAACAAAATCATGCCGGTATGCAAATACAGCATATAACATTTCATGTTATTTTTGTGCCGGTATCGTGTAAATGCAAGGTCTAAACGACGTGATTTTGTAAAAGGGGTCTTAATCTAATAAAAATATCACACATAGTTAATTATATACATTAAAATTACCTAGATGGAGACATACTGGGAAATTGGACAAGGCCAGGAGCTAGACCATGTCATTTCAGATATTGATGGAGTACTGTTAAGGCAGTATGACATTAAGCTGCTAGATGGAGCCCCAACAACATCCCAAAGAAGAATTTTAGAGAAATTTGCAAAAAACAACAATGAAATATACAACAAAGGATGGCTAAGTGACAAGGTTATTCACAATAACTTTATTGAGAAATGACTTACTTGAACACTTGCATTTTCCCAATACTCCCTATTTTTTCCATTGTACAGTGCAGCACTATATTTAAAAAATTGGTAATTTTTTTACATTTTTTTCTTATTTTGCAGATAGTCAACAGTTTTCTCAATCTCTTGAAAAAAGAAATGACTATCAAGGTAAACTCACAATTTATTATATATTACACGCAGTACGTTTGGTATGCATAAAACCTTTTAAAATTTCAGTAATATAATAATTATAATTTATAATTTATAATGTATAATATTTTATTTACTCATGTGGCAACTTTATGTAGTACAACAACTGCATTGAAACACCTATTAAAATGAAATCCTAAAAATGGATTTGTAGGCAGATACACAACTTGAGGTGATGAGCAGCTTCATGTACACTAAGATGTCCAGATATGGTGTGCATTCAGTAACCAAGTGGTTTAAAAAGGTAGATACCTGTACATGTTTAAATAAAAGCAATCAAATTCTAATTGTACTCTAACTTGCTAATATGCTGTTGTATACTGTATTTAGCAATTTAAAAACAGTATATAATGCAAAGGAACTTTTTGGAAAGAAAGGCATCTTGGTTTGGTTAAGATGCTGTTGTTGTTTTTCTTTATTTAGAAAGATTTGCTCACAGCAGAATTATGTTTTTTACCAATTAACTGTGATAATAAGCATTGGTGCCTTGGGGTAAGCAATGATATTATAACAATTGAAAACCATAAACATTTTGTTTAGCTAGTACTGTACATTACTCATTAATATGTACTCTATACTGTACATAACTATATCTACATCTATATCTACAGATCCACAGATCTATCTATCTATCTATCTATCTATCTATCTATCTATCTATCTATCTGTCTGTCTGTCTGTCTGTCTGTCTGTCTGTCTGTCTGTCTGTCTGTCTGTCTGTCTGTCTGTCTGTCTGTCTGTCTGTCTGTCTGTCTGTCTGTCTGTCTGTCTGTCTGTCTGTCTGTCTGTCTGTCTGTCTGTCTGTCTGTCTGTCTGTCTGTCTGTCTGTCTGTCTGTCTGTCTGTCTGTCTATCTATCTATCTATCTATCTATCTATCTATCTATCTATCTATCTATCTATCTATCTATCTATCTATCTATCTATCTATCTATCTATCTATCTATCTATCTATCTATCTATCTATCTATCTATCTATCTATCTATCTATCTATCTATCTATCTATCTATCTATCTAATATATATCTATTGAAATATATGTACGTATGCTATCTATGTATAAGCAAGAAACTGATGATGTACAATATATGTACAAAAAAATGATGTACAATATATGTTCCACAACAGGTTGTTGACTTTAGGACATATACCATACTATTTTATGATCCATTGTCAAGAGAAAATGTGAATTTCCATAAACAAATGAGGTACTTTATTTAAGTTTTTAGCACCTTAATGTTTTATTACTGTGTTCTACAACTGCGACACATATTTCAATTGACCGTACCAAAAAAGACTGCAACTTGCACATTTAACCACAATCCTTTGCATGCAGTAAATATTGTTTCTTGCAGAAATTATTGGAAGACATGGTTTTAAAATGATCAGCTTTCGTAGGAATGGAGTTCTTGCTTATATAATCTATCTTAGTATGATAAACAATGCTTAGTTGTTATTTGAGTTGAATTGAAGTTGCAAAGCATTGTGGTTAAATGTACCACCACAATCATTCTTCATACTGTCAATTACTACCAGTTAGCACAATAAAAGGTGTGAGCTGTATCATTCACTAACGGTACTGAAGAACAGGATATGTACATTTATGCACCTAACAGTACTTAATATACCGTCGGTGTACAGTACAGTAGTAATTTTTTAAAAAAATTTTCAATCTGTAAACTTCCAGGTTACTGATGGCATCCCTTTCACAACAGAAAGCAATACATTTACCAATGCACTATTTTACTGACTCAACAGAGACAAAACCAAAGCAACTTGACTCAAGCTCATGTGGTGTATTCATATGTGTAGTAAGTCCTATTATTGTAAATGCCCATTGACCCTTGTAAACGTGGAAAATTTTGGGTACATGTATACAATAATGTACAAAAACACAGAATTAAATACAATACTCAATCAGTTTAATGTTACTTCAGGCTTGGCTTAAATTGTTAACAAACCAATCTCAATGTAGCCTGGGCTATACTACAGTAAAAGTCTAATTATAGGACAATATAAAAATGAATAATTTTATTTTAAATTTTAGGCTGCTGCTTGTCTGGCTAAAGGGCTACCAGTAAACTTTACCCAGGTAATGACAGTGTAAAGAAGAAAGCATTCATGAGCATGTTATGATAAACACTTGATGTCAGTGCATTAATCATGCAGGGAGAGCAACATGTAATATTCCTCAAATCAACATATACATGGACAGCAAATACTGTATTTTATATTGTATTTTTATTGTAGGATGACATACCTCTTTTAAGAAAATACTTGGCAATTCAAATGGCAAATCCTACAACCTATTTTCAAATCCCTACAAGGTAAGACAATTTTTCAAAATTGTGCATAATTTACTTTTTAAACATGGAACATTAATTTCAGCATAAAATTCATTTAAATAAAAAAATAAGTTCATTGCTACAGTAAAACCAAAATTATATAAAACATCAATGACAAATTACACAGTTGACATTGATTCTAAATTTCAATATTTTTTTATTTGTAGAACTTTGCTTGAAAATGACCATGGAGACTATTCACAAACATCTAGATTACATCTTCTTTCTCTCCCAAATGAAATTTTGGAAATTATTTTAAAATATGTATTGACTGAAGGAGATCACATGTATTACACCCTAAGTCTAGTATGCAAGCACATTTCAAGAATAGTTTCACAAACATCTTTAAGTGCAATGTACATTATGCATGGCTCAACAGTGTGTATAACTGGAGTGAAAGTAGCAAAGAGTTTAAAGAACAATATTTTGTGGATTTTGAAATACGAAGGTGTATCCAGTGTAATCAGATGTACAAAGAAATGTATGGTTTCATTGGATGTGGAAAATTTGGAGAATTCTATCAATTTTATTCTGAACATCCAAATCCAGGATTTTGCAGCCATGAATGTTATCCTGATGATACATTTTAGTAGCTACTGTAATGATCTTTTTAGGATATTAAAATTGCTTCAATACGAATAATGTTGCGTACAATGCATGTTATATGTTCCAGTATACTTTAATAGCATACCGTACAAGTGATAGTCAAAGCTACTTTAGCTGTATTTTTTAATTCTTGATAATTTTAATACTATATGGTAAAATTCCTGGATTTTAATTTTGATGAGATTAATTTGGTTGACATATTATTAGCACTTTTACCAAATAGGGTCAATGTTTGTGGTTACTTTCAGTTACTCAGCAGAATATTTCTTATAAAACATATACAGTGCTGTCAACTTTGATTGAGTATTCTCTACTTATCAAAATCATTAAAAGTTCATGAAGAAAATTCAAAAGAAATGAATATAATTTTAATCAATATATGTAAATCGCATACAGATTCGTCCTGATTTACATAAACTTTTCCCTCAATTTACTTAGCTAAAATCCGACTCCATTCCCAACTAGTTTGAAAACATGGCTATTTAGATGCGTCCATTTGAAAAGTACGATAAAGCATTTGTAGCTGATCTGTATCTGATTTACTAGGGCTCACTTGCAGCTCACCTTGTAAATCAGATACAGATTGGCTGCAAATGCTTTATCTATTACTTATAGCATGAATCCTTAAAGTGCCCATGAAACAAAAATTCTTTAATATTTGATATCTTCGTTGATAAAAGATTAAGAATTAGATTCTGTTAAAACTAAATATGTACTAGCTATCACCTGTCTACAACCCTGAATTATCAGTTGAACATGATAAATCTTTTGAAACAAATTCCATGTGGTTGAAAATACAGTACATGTATGAATGTAGTCATAATAGCTTGTGATGTAAATACCTTTGCAAAATCTCAGACATCCTCAGTGGTCTGCTATAAACAATGCCAGTGTTTAATGGCATTTGTAAAGGAAATTTACATCACAATTTATTTAACTTAAGGAAGGCTCTGCTACCTAAGGGAGGTTACCTGACTGACTACCTTGTATCTGGCACAACCCTTACGGTAACCCTCCTCCCATCTTGCAGCACTGCATGTCACCCATACAAGGTATGGGGAGAGTTACCTGAATACCCTGGAACAGCCAAAAGTCTGACTGAATATGCTCCATACACAAATGCAGTGACCTTCACCTGTAAGTCTATAGCTAAAAGAACTATTAAATATGTGTTAGGACAATCAAAGCGAACCTCCCAAGAAAGGATAGCACCACGTGGTTGAGTTGGGGCAGATGGGATTGGGTGCAACAAGCAATAATCTGGTGATTAACTAACCTAACTTCCTTGAGGTTTGTTTAAACTGCTCACTGGAAAACAGAACACCTGCTGTTAACTGTATTTATTACATACAGTACATGTAAATATATTTACTAATTGGTTTCTCTCTGATGAAGGGTCAATGCTCAACACATTAGACTCTACATGTAAGTGTATTATAATTATTTGTATTACTATTGGCAGTACCGGTACACTGACCTTACTATATTTCAATTTTCTAAATATGAGTTGTTTTAAGGTTTTTGCTTGAACAATATTTACTACAGATTCCCAGATATGCATTTTTTTGATATTATCAGTAAAAAATAGTAAGAAAAAATCTGTTTAATCAGCACTTTAAGTTCACTTCCTAGCATATACAGTAACCAATACAGTACTGCTCAGAAATAACCTAACAGTGCAGTTGAGGTTAAGTTAAACAATGATAGAAATGGTAATAAACTTAAGTAAAGCACAATAAAATTATCTAGTAATACAGAACAGTCCATATTTTGATTCAGTAATTTAGAGACAGTTTAACAACAACTGAACAGAGTTATATTACGATTAAGCTGAGGTTAAACCTAGGTTTGACCTTGGTTTTTTGTTAGGTTATTTCTGAGCAGTACTGTATAAACCCAGTTAGTGTACTACAAGTTGATATACATGTTTAAAGACAAGCTTTGAAGCACTAGATAAAACAGGTGACTTTCTAGATGATGACACACCTCTCGTGACAGTTTCCCAAATAGAGTATGCATCCCCAATTTTCACTCTCTGCTTCCAGACAGGTCCTAGTAGTGCACAGCCACTGTTGCTTACACCATATGCTTTCAGATGCTATATCATACACTCGGAGGAGGGTTTCATCAGGAAATCCAAACACCTGAAAAGTTTGTTCAAGAAAGTCTCGGTGTTTGGATATCCTGATGAAACACTCCTCCTTGTGTATGATATATTTATACATGGGAACATACATTAGTTATTTCGCTATTACATACCTGTACATACATAATACATTCAGCCATATTTATATGAGTAGAGGATAAAAGTAGAGTGCTGCGTAGGCAGTGTAGAAACAATAATCGAAATGTAGTAAGGTTATATATATTGCCGAAACAGAGAACGTAGGAGTCTAACGTTTCGAGTGAAGGCCCTTCGTCAGAGAGAAACGAAACGTTTAGACTCCTATATCTAACCATATTTATATGAGTTTGATTCCCAATAGTTTAAGTTATTAAAAATCTTCACATTTTGTAAATGCTTTTATCTAGAAAAAAATACTAGATAGTCTAACTACACACTCACTTAAATGAAGAAATGGTAAACAGACCTGCAAACACTAAATCTGGAGATTTTACAATATAATGATAAAAAACCTGGAGATTGACAGCCAAACCTGGAGATTGCTGCATGTGATCTTAAAAATCTCTTGAAATATTTTATAATTTTAATTTATATTATTCTATTAGGTGAACTCAAGTCTAGATATCGAACTGTATTATTAACTGTTCGAAGAAAACTGGCAAAATGTATGAAACATGCCACTAATAACAGTCTCCATACAGTTAAGGGAATGGGCGTCGGGCGAAGCATCTCTGCTAAAATTAGCCCACTAAATATACTCTTCTTTGTTCATAACATATTACATTAGGACTAACATCGCCCTATTTCGCGAATACCAACACATGAATTCAACACATGGACAAAAAATACAAAGATCTGAGATCTCACTCACGACTCATATTTAATATTAAATTCCAAGACAAATGTTCCTAAAAAATACCACGAGAACAAAACTTTCTTATTTGGATAATTGAAACAAATAACATACCTGATAATATATTACTATGTGTGTTATTTTCTGAAAGAACGATTCTTTTAATCAAATAAAAAAATGATCGCAATACACCGCCATTTGTAATGAACGCCATGGCACAAAATGGCGCTGGCTACCATACCATATATGGTAGGGGCCTTCTCGTGCGTTGGGGCCTTCTCGTGCGGGGAAAGCACTGCCAAACCCTGCTCGCCTATTAAGCATCACCGTTCAATATGAGAGATCTAGGAGACACCAGGTAATTATTTCGCGTGTGTATTCATCTGTTTCTTTGCAGCTGTGGTTATAAACCAGGATAAATCAAGACTGATGAATCAATGATGAATTAAGACCGATGAATTGAATTAATATTTCTTAAGAAGTCAGATCTTTGATCAAAATCTGTTTCAGTCAAGATCTGACTGTTGCTCAAGCAACCTTTGCAACTGTCTGAATCCGCCCCTGCTGATGAGAAATGCTTTTGAATTACTTTTTACAGTTATCTGATTTATTTAGCTCATGCACTTTTACAGTTTTATCGCCTAGATAGCCTCGAACATTGGCAGGAAATAGCAAAAATACTTTGCTGATGCCAAGAGATAATATTATTTAAGGACGTTCTGAGACTTGTAGCAGTAGCAGTTCTCGCATCTGCAATCTAACTAACCCAATAAAAGACTAAATAAAATATACTATTGACGTATTAAACTTTTCCAACTATTCCGTCAGAGATGCTTGCTACAATAATGAGTAATTCAATATCGTTATCTGGTCAAGTGTCAACTGATAGTATTTTTGGCGTCTGCACTGATAGCATGTTTGGCGCCTGCACTTGAATTGATAGCATTTTTGGCGCCTGCACTTGAACATTTGAATATTGCAAGAAAGCCGTTGTTCGTTTGCGCGTTTATAACCTCGGCGTTAACTGCTTCTCATGAGTCCTGGAATTAACTGAACCTGTTTGGTGAATGTCTTAAAGAAAGAAGGAGAAGGGCGCTGGTACTTGCATTTACTAGTAAAGCTGCAGCTTTCACTCTGCTGACATCCTCTTCAGTTCAGTATTCTTTACAAAACACAATAAACAATAGGACAATCGGCGCCATTCAGAGGTAAAGTTCTGTCTGTATGTAGTCGCGTTTTCGTGTTTAACGCTATGAAACGTTTAATGGAGTGTCTTCAAATGCTCTGTCTGATTGTCTCAGTAAAACGCGAACACCGATATTAAATAATAGAATACGTTCTGATGGTTCTGTGACTTGGTTTTGTGATGCGCGTGTCTTTAATATAATTGAGAATTGAGAATTTGGAAAAAATTAGTATTATATAGTCAAGACATATTAACGCAACAGTATAAGTATAACCGACTCGAATCCCACAGCTGGCTTCCTAAATCCGATGTTCTGAACTACCGTTTATTAAAGCGGCTAGTAAAAAAAAGTCAGGACAAGCATTGCTAGATTTAATGATTGTATTAGTACGACTATACAGAGGCTAGGAGAGCAGCTACTTACGGTAATCTACCTACGGGGTTCATCTACACGAGATTTCACAAACGGGTGTAGCGTGATTGCGCGAATAGCCTAAATGAATAGTTAATTCTATGGAAGCTAAGTTGACGAAGAATTAGAAGCTATTGTGTAGGTGTTTAAACACAATTATTGAAAGATTATTAAAGCGACTTCAATGCATGCAATCCCTAAAAAGTGTTCAGTTTTGTGAAGTGTCGCCTGTCGAGGCTTTAAGGTATGTTGGTTTAATAATTTCTTCGTTTTTATGTTAAAATTTGAACTATGCTTGCTGTAGAATTAGATGAAAAAGTTTCCTCAAATTGCTGCGAATTGTGTTTCCGAGGTTCTAGATTTCAAAATTTTCTGGGAGAGCATCCCCGAACCTTGCTAAAAATGCGGTCACTGATTATCTGCATGTCGACTTCAGCCACCCCCCCACCCCCCCCCCCCCCCCAACTTTGAATCCGTTCCTACGCCTCTGACCGAATTGCCATTGCCTACAGTTGCATTCAATATCGACAAAAGTGCAGCGCATAGCATGCTGTGCAGCGGATTTGCAGTCAAGAAAAAGTCAAAATGCAGTTACCATGCAGCGCTGCCATTTCCGCACGGGAAAGTCTTGCAAGACCTTTGTGCCGCTGTCCCAGTTAATTTGGACCCCCCTGCATTTGCACCCCCCGGTCCAAATTTACTAGTAGATTTGGATCCCCGTTAGCGGATTTGGACCACCCTCCAAAAGTTAAATATATGTAGTGTGAACACAATAATATAAACGAAATTCATAATAGCGAACTAAAGAACACAAACCGTAAAATAGAAACCACTACCAGAGTTAGTAAAAGCGATCTCCACGCTCTCCATTTTTAGCGATGTTTATTTATCCTTGTAGTTGTATACATGTTTTCCATTTGGTAACTTTCTAGTTTTTTTGTAGTACTTACTCCGTTTAATAGTGTTAAGATTTTTGTTTCGTTCCCCGCGAAATTGTTACTGTGTTTGCTTTCCATTGACATCACAGAAGAAACTGTCATCACGAAAATAGTCCAATCGCAGTGCAGTGTTGTTGGCAGCATAAGCCAAAACGTCGATCTTATCCAATGAAATCAAAATTCCGCATAAAAAATTTAGTTGTAGGCGTGGTTAAACGCCAAAACGAAGTGAAATAATATTGCTGATCCAGCATAATTAGCTGAACGACGTAATCAATCCGTGTGACGTGAATCATACAATACTATGAACAAGCGAATGCCGAGTATACTGTAGGAACTTTCCCCTCTTTGAATTCTCCGAAATTGCATTCTAACGGCTCGTTGCCGCTTTAGATTTAATAATAAAGATTGAGATTGGGCGAATAGCATTCCAAAAGGTCGGATCGAGTCAGTGGTCGACTGACCCTTGGCCTTGGAAAAGCTACTCAATCACTCGCCAGTATTTATTCCGATCAAATACAAACTTTTGAAAGAATTACATACAATATCGTACTGACGCCACATGTACATTTCTCCTATTCACCTCTGACCGTGTATAGGAGGCAAATAAAACGTTGCCAAAATAATTGCGTTCTCAAGAAACTGCGAGACGCTAGCAGGTACAGTAAGGCCTGGTTTATATATCGCACAATCGTCGCATTTAATTAAGACAAATTTATAATTCATATTAACTTCGTCGATTAGACGACGTCAATGCGACTTCGTTTTATACGACGAAATTAATTCAGACAAATTTAATGTTTTCCACCTTAAAACACAAAAAATTAAATTAAGAGCAGGAAATTTATACATTTTATTCGTTGAGCCATGACGTCGCATTTCAGTCTGATCACGACGGATGTCACGGATACAACGTCTTAGACGAACTTACTCCCCATTTAATAATTACTGTAAATTCGTCTGAAATGCGACGATTGTCCGACGTATAAGCTAGGCCTAAAAGAAACAGGAAGTGTGACTGTCCCGCTGTATGTTTTGTTGATGATTTAATATCAAGAAAACGACTACATTGAATGACATCAAGTTTAAATTCAATCTGTTCAAATTCAGTTCCCCTAGCTGTAAGCCAACAACCAATTATACTTATACGCAGAATGTTATCTATCAAAAAATTTTGCTTCCAAAATTGTAGACCTTGTCGCGTCAGACCACTGGCTTGAATTGGCCGAGCTAAAATTCGTCATTGCCCCCAATCGGCATGCAACAGCCTCTTATGAGAGGCTGACGGGAACGAAACAGCTATTTCGTTTTAGAAATAGTTTCTTGTTGAAATTAGATAATGTTACTGGCAATAGAATTTTATTTGATAAGCTCGACCATGTGAGGTTTATAACTGGCTTTGGATATGAAAATTAATGAATGTAACGTATTCATCGTTTTCTGGGTATAAAAAATGTTTAATCCGCTGTGACACCGCGATTGTCTGGAAATGTCTTGAAGAAAAGTCTTGAAAAGTCTTGAAAGGTCTTGAGTAGATCTATTGGATAGATTTGGCAAAGTATTTTGCCTTAAAGGTCTAGATATATGCCACAAGGTCTAGCAATTGACGTCATTCACTGCATGGTATAACTGATCAGAATATGATTTCCAAGTGCACAAAATTTGCACTGACACAAATTCGCATGAGTTTTTGTTGCCAGTTTTGCTCAAAAATTGGTATAATATATATTGTGCGTCAATATATAGCTCTCGCTATAGGCTAACTATAAAATTCAAAGACTTAAACTTACTGTAATTTAAATTGGTGTAGGTGCTAAATTGATGCCGTTTTGAATTGAAATATCTTTTACAGTGGTCTGATCGGATTGCGACCTTGGCAGGAAATAGCAAAAATACTTTGTTGATGCCGAAGGAGATAACTTAATTAATTATCACTCTTGCAATTCGCAAATACAATTATTATCATCGAATAAGGACGTTGTAGACTTGTAGCAGTAGCAGTTCTCGCATCTGAGCCAAACCCAATAATACCTATAATCAATCCTAAAACTAAATAAAATATATTATTATGTCGTGCGACTATTAAACTTTTCCAAATTCCGTCAGATGCTTGCGGCTATAAAATTCAATCTCGGTCACTTGATAGACACTTGTCTATCTTGCATGGCGCCTGCATTTGAATCTTGTGCATAAAGCAGTTAAAGCCGTTGATTCGGAAATACATAGGGTTGCTTCTTCTGATTCAGCAGTTGAACCTGTTAGGCGAATGTCTTAAACTAAAGAAAGATTGAAAAGTGTGCTGGTACGTAAGAGATAAAGCCCGAGAACAAGGGCTGCCCCGAGGACGCGAAGCGTCCGAGGGCTGTATATCGCATACAGCCCGACGTTCGAGGGATTTATCTGACTTAATTTATTATTGAGGAGGTTTTCCAACAAAGTTTTATCTTTTTTTCTACCTTGGACAAAGATTTTCCTAGTTTTTCCCTTCATTTCTTATCTAATTAGTATTCAAGGGCTGTATGCTATATACAGCCCGCGGTACATCAAAGAAAACCGACTCAATAATAAATTAATTGCCTTTAAAGCTATTCAGTGTTTCAGGCTGCCAACATTCTCTTAAACGTTTACAAGAAGCACAATAAACAATCGGACAATCGGCGCCACTCAGAGGTGAGTCTATATCAAATTGTAGTCGCGTTGCAAATATTGCTTGCCTATAGACTAGTATTACTCGCTTTTTCGTAGTCCTATTAACATTCTGTGTGAATTTTAATTGGCATTGCCATTAAACGTTTAATAGAGTTTCTTCAAATGCTTTCAGTTTAATATTGTAGCGATAGACACACCAGGCGGAAAACGCAATTTAAAAATGAATATCAGAGCCCAGCAAATGACTTTGAAACAAGACATAATAAAAAGAAAAGAAAATTTATTTGCTGACGTTTCGTTGTTACATCACAACATCTTCAGAGCATTTAAACTATATTACAGTTGGTTCACTATATATACTACAAATATATACTGGTTTAAAATTACAAGAACGGTTACAAAATTTAAAGTTCAAACGGACAAATGAACATCAAGAACAGACAACAGAGATTGAATATCAATAACAGACAACATACTAAAATAGATCAAGAGGAGTTGATCTTATAGTGGCATTAAGAACTGGATTAAGTTTGGAGATTAGAAGGCTTTCACGTATAAGTAGATCATATTCAGAAATGCCAGATGAAAGTATTTTAAAGTCAGAGGAGGAGACAGTGTGTTTGAGGAGATGTTTATGTGCAAGTATACTTGACATAGTTGATACAGAGCGATCCTTTCCATCTGAGATACGTGTGTGAATATGTCGGCGTGTTTGGCCAACATACAATGCGCTACAGCATTGACACTTAAACAAATACACAACACGTGATCTCAGGTCAAATGGGATTTTGTCTTTGAAAGGAAAGAAACTAGAGAGACGGCAAGATGGACGGAAAACGACTCGTAGAGAGATATGTGGATAAGCAGAGGAGAGAATTTTATGGAGATGTGAGCGAATCTGTAGGCCATGATGAAAGCGAATCTGTAGGCCATTTTGTAACCGTTCTTGTAATTTTAAACCAGTATATCTTTGTAGTATATATAGTGAACCAACTGTAATATAGTTTAAATGCTCTGAAGATGTTGTGATGTAACAACGAAACGTCAGTAAATAAATTTTCTTTTCTTTTTATTATGTCTTGTTTCAAAGTCATTTGCTGGGCTCTGATATTCATTTTTAAATTGCTTTCAGTTTGTCCGATTGTCATATTATAAATTGTTAATTTATTATTGAGTCGGTTTTCTTTGATGTACCGCGGGCTGTATATAGCATACAGCCCTTGAATACTAATTAGATAAGAAATGAAGAAAAAAACTAGGAAAATCTTTGTCCAAGGTAGAAAAAAAGACAAAACTTTGTTGGAAAACCTCCTCAATAATAAATTAAGTCAGATAAATCCCTCGAACGTCGGGCTGTATGCGATATACAGCCCTCGGACGCTTCGCGTCCTCGGGGCTGTATATAGCATACAGCCCTCGTTCTCGGGCTTTATCTCTTACTTAATATTGATTTTAATAGTATAACGCGCGTGGCTTTAATATTTGCCGTAACAAAGAACTGTACTAGTACAAAGCAGCTAGAATATTAGAATAACTACTATACTCCGATCAGTTGAACTTGACAAACTATACGTTTGACAACAGCCAACTCCTCAACTTCTGCACACTGACTCGAACCCTCTATTCCGTCGACTCGTTCGGTTTAAGCGGCGTTGCGGCTTCGAATCCCAATCCAGCCATCGAGGACAGGTCAATTAAATTGTTTTCTCTATGCTTGCTTCTTTCATATCCAACATCTATTCTACAATTCTATTAGTAACGAATATTAATTTCGACATTTTGTAGCTCCTGAGTCATCCTAGAATGACTGTTAATCCTTTCCGTAAATCATTAATACGTTTCACGACTTTGCGTGTTCAGGGATATACAGTAGATCTATTACTCGGGCTACTGTGCAGGCCCCTTTAATCAGAAAGCGCAGGCTCAAGTCAAGTGCGCATTTAACTTATTCCGCCGTCTCGATCAAGACAAACATAATAAGACTTTGCGAAATTGATGCGTGCATGCCAAATGCTTTCTTTCTTTGCTTTCCTGATGTCTGATCAAGTCTTTCTCCTCTCGGATGTGTTTGTGTTTTCACAGACATAGTTATTGGCCAGTAATGTCGCTGGTCTAATCTTGATATTATATACGCTTACTATCTCACACGCCGTATATTTAATACCCGAAGAGACGACATATGAAAGCTGTACATGTGTGGAAATAATGCGTTCTTTCTTAGCTTTCCTACTGTCTGATGATCAGAGTACAAATCTGATCAAGTCTTTCTCGTCTCGGATGTGTTTTGCGTGTTCACAGACATAGTTTGATATTGGTCAGTAATGTCGCTAACTGTGTTGATATTTAATACCCGAAGAGACTCGACATATGAACGCTGTGTACATGTGTGGAAATACGTTACAGGCAATCGTATTTTGTGTAATGCAAATTGCGTTTTCTATCGGAGATTGGATTGTGTTTTGACTTTTGTCTGTGACCTGAATGTGTTTAGACGGCGACTTTAGATCTTAGCACTGCATGTGACAACCTGCGCGTGATTTTGCCGTAGCCCGAGTGAACGCCTGCCCAGGCGTCTTGTTTAAATATGGTTTCAAAATATTTCAAGGCTTTTTTTAAAAAATTCTGAAGACCTTTTTTAGACCTTTCAATACCTTTCAAGACATTTTTAGACCTTTCAAGACCTTGCAAGATCTTCAAAACATTTTTAGACCTTTCCAGACAATTTTAGACCTTTTCAACGGAAATAAACCAATTTGCGAAAGGTCTTGAAAAGGTACGTCTTCAGAGCTGTCAATTTTAGCTCACATTTCAGACCATTGCAAGACTTTTACCTTAGGCTGTTCGTAGATCTTTACAAAACCTTTTATACAAGACCTTTTCACGACAAATTTCTAGACCTTTTCAAGACCTTTCCAAGGTCTTTCATTTTCTTATTCTAATGAAATGCCTGCTATTGTTTGGAAAATGAAGCCAGAATCCGCCATTACTAAGGGGGTGTTCACATGAGGCCGGCCTTACTTCAAGATTTGTGTTAATTGCCTTACAGCTCCTGAGCACTGGGGAATCATTATTTTATGTGGATTTGACACCAATCTCATTTAAAACAACGTATTGAGTTTGAGAGGTGAAAGTGCTTCAGTTCGGATTAGGCCAGGGTGAACTGAATAAACGATCTATAGTAAAAACACTACAACCAACGTGAAATCAGTCAGGCCTGAGTTCAGGCTGGCCTCATGTAAACACCCCCTATCGATCGTCCAAATTATCCATCTGATCCGTCAGACTAGTTCCTAGTCCTCTTTTCTCTCGAACTTATTTTGGTGACGTCACAGAATAGGGATCGAGCGAGAGGCACGATCGGAAATCGCATAGAAAATCGGCCACTTTCATGGGGCAGTTCGCAGTCCACGTGCATGCTGGCTCAAGTGAGTTCTGAGGACATTGAAACTGATAAATTTGAGAAGGGTAATGGGTTCGTACATCGCGAAAATTCTACGAGTTGTCAACAAACTGTATTCTATGGCAAGCCCAACCTTCGTGCTGAGCTCAGCGATGATTTTGAGCGGAGATATTTGACTTTGAGCTCGGGTGTCGTCGCTCCTGTCGGCCGTGTATTGATGACGTTTACACCAATCTCGTACCCAGACCCGCGCGTTCCCATACTCACACGAGGCTCTGGTAACAGCCATTTCAGGGCCAGTTCTGATTGGCTAATCCAATGCGCATGCTTGACTAGAAATCGTTGCCTGATCTTGCCCAGGTTTAAAAATGTCACTTCAGCCGAAATATGCCACAATGAACAAAATACTCTCAACTTGATAGTTATTTGATGCAGGGTTGTGATATTTTAGCCTCCAATGCCCGATAGCCTTTCATGTTGACGACTTTTGAACGGTTCCAAGGGGAAAAGCGGCGAGTATCAAATGGCATGGCACATTACGCGCGGCATCTTGTCACTTGTGGAACAAAACGGCTAGTAAGTTCAGAACTACTCATCATTAAAATATATTGTGTACGTATGTTATCACATGTTGAATAAGCTTTCATTTGATGTATAGATATACTTGTTAAAATGTCCAAAATGTGCGAACCGCTGTTCGAAATAATATTACAAATAAACAGGAAATTGACTTCTCACAAGTTTTATTAATACAGTATTTTAGATTTTTTTAAATATTTAACGCGCAACAGTTGAGATATATACCAAAGAGAAGCTATTGAAAAATGCTATTTGGGGTAGAAATTTCAAGTTTTTAGCTAAACGGAAAATATTTTTAAAATGTTGGAGATTGGCAGAGTCTGTAATATATTTAAACGGAAGTTACGTAATAGAACACGATCTGACGTGACGAGCTGCTGGGGGTAACCTTGAGACGAGAATAAAAAAAAACAGTGTTGTAAGAGAGTGTGTGCGGGTTAACGTGATAAACAATAGTGAAGTGAAATAAATGTACAAAATATTCAAGTGAAGTGTCGTATTGAAACAAGGGGAGGCTATTTACGACATAGTGGCACCTCCAACGGGATAGTGAGTGATAGAGCCTAATAACAGCGAAGACTAACTGAGAATATCGTGAGAAACAACATGGAGAAACAACTTACAGAACTGGCGAGTAAAGTGAAAGCACTGCGATTCAGGTTAAGCAAAACCGACGAAACAATGAATAAAGATGATCGTGAAGGCTGTGAGCGACAGAAAAACTCGATTATGAACATTTCTAAAGTAGTTATCGAGTTAAAAGAAAGCGTTGAAGAGAAGAAATTTTCGAAAGGGGAAAGCGAAGAACAGGTCGCTGAGTGGGGTAAAGATTTCGAACATGAACTGACGAGAACCGACGATTGCATAAGAAAATTAACACAAAAGATCAAAGAAATCGACTTACGTGAAGAAGAAGCAAAAACTATGATGGCACACAGAAAGAATCTGCAGTTCGAGCAAGAGTTATTGGAGCAAAAGGCTACATTTGAGAAAAGGGTGCAAGACGAACAAGGTCAAGCGAGTCAAAACAACATGTCAACATCTTCATCGACCGCCAAATTACCTAAGCTTCCGATAACCAAGTCAGGGGCGGATTTAGGGGTAGTCAAATGAGTCACGCGACTAAGGTAAAATGAAAAATTAGTCCAGTTATAATTTTTCATACAGCGGTCAGTGCAGAATATTAGTAATTGCGTAATTAATATTAAATAATAGTCCAGTTATCGAGTTTCATGCAGTGGCTGAGCCTTCTGTAAAAAAGTCAAAATAGCGGTTATCTGTGTGAATTTTGCGTTATTTGGAACAGATTCTAGCCATTTGATTGGTCAAGAGGCATTTTGCCTTATCTTCGCGGGGGTCTGCCTTATTTACGCAATATATAAGCTTTCTGATTGGGCGATTAAAGAAATATCTCCACTCTGATTGGCTCAAATTTTTTGCCTCATCGATTGCCTTATCCATTGCTTGATTTGCTTCATCTGACTCATGACTCATTCGCGTTGTTTGGCATTCTTCAGTAATACACAGTCTTTCTGTCGAAGGTTCTATCGAGAATATTTATCAATTTCAACACGAGACGAGAATGTCTATGTTTGAAATTGTTCAGGCAGTGTTTAAAGCTAACGACCTGACAGCCTTAGCGCAAGTGAACGGTGATCTGATGAAGCGAATCGACGCTTTGCCGAAGAGTTCTGTTGAAGGGCTGTTGAGTGCTATCAGCAACACGAGCTTCTGCCTCAGTAGAAATTTTGGTGCCGAATCTTTCATCCCGAAGTATGTTCGAGAAAGGAAAAACAAGTCTTGTACAGCCATAAGGTGAATATATTCTATTTTAACTAAATTTGACTCTTATTATAATAGTTTTGGACTTGTATTAACCGAACAATTATCTGTGCGCCACGACCGTTTGGCATGATCGTTTATGAAATTAGCATATTAAGCATATTACCGCGGTCAAAAGTTTATTAATATTAAATATTTCACTTATATACCCAGCCGAATCAATATATACTGTAGTGTAGGCATTTTGTTTATGCTTTTTGTCGCCTGATATTAGTGTAAGATTTTGATTTGGATATCTATTATCCATATAATGTATATGGACTGTGTCAGTATGTTGTTGACTTGTTAGACCACATGGCTTGGTGTAATACGATCTCTAGTTCAGATGGGATAAATTGTGATTTGTGATGTAGACATCATTTGATGAAATTCATATTTTAATCAACAGCCTTTGGCTTTCCAGGACAAAAAGTATTTTATCCGTTTACTTTTTAGACATCTAGTGTGGGTATTAATAACTAATCATACCCCCCGGAAAAATTTCCGTACCCCCCCCCCCCCCCGCCGAATGTTCACAAACGAAAATTTTGACTAACGTACGAAAAATCCTGGATCCGCCCCTGAACCAAGTTTAACGGTAAAGTTGAATCGTGGCTGCCTTTTTGGGGCAAGTTTACCTCACAGATCGACTCCACAAATCTACCAACGCTTGCGAAATTTTCCTACTTGAAAGAACTTGCAGAAACAGTTCAAGCAGATATAGATGGACTTCCATTTCCCAACGAAGGCCTTACTGATTCGACAGCGAAGAAAATTCTCGAAGCAGAATACGGTCAAACCTCTGATGTGGTCAATACTTATGTACAGAATATCATGAGCTTACCTGTGATTGCTGGAGGGGATCCGAAGAAAGTGAGCGAATTCTACAAGCAACTTCGTTATAATGTGCAAAGTCTTGAGACACTTGGCAAACTCGCCGATGTGAAAGGCAACGTTAGGTCTACTTCGGACAAGCTAAAAGGCATTAAAGCCGATCTGGTTCGAGGCAACGAAGGTTGGCAGGATTGGAGCTTCAACGATCTGCTCGAACAACTCAAGAATTGACGAGATATCCATCCAATCGAAGAAAACAATTCGAGAAAAGCGCGAAAATCGCCACCATCGAAGAAGCGTTTATTTCACGCGCGGGATCAGTGTTGCCAAGTCAAGTTTCGTAAAAATCCCAGTAAAGGTTTGAAAATATCCCAAGATTCCCTATTTTTTACCAAAAAATCCCAGGGTTCACAGCTTCATTTACTGACTAGTTCCCAGGTCTCTATTGCCGTTTGAGTATGCAGCTACTACTGTGAGCACCAATTTTTTCCCGTTGGCATCGACATCGTGTTTCACATATATGCAACAAAATTTTGAGATTTTTTGACCACCCCGGACCTGGGACCTGCGACAAAATACAAAATTTTGACATTTTTGAGCAATCTGAGCCCACTGTATCAGTGATACTTCATTTGGAGAGAGTACTTCATCTTGTCTAAATCAAACGAATACATTATGATCACTGAGTATTATCTAATGATCAACTAAATTTAAAAAATAATAATTAACATTGAAATCAGCTTTTTAAAATCGAAACTGTTTGCTCTGGAAAAATCCCAAGAAAAATCCCAAGTTGAATCCCTGAGAAAAAAATCCCAAAAAAATCCCAAATCCTTCAAAAAATCCCAAGATCTTGGGATAAAATCCCAAGGTTGGCAACACTGCGCGGGATTCGGGACACGAGAACTCATCGCGGGCTTGCGTGTACTGCGAGGAAAACGCGCACAAGAGCGTGGACTGCACGAAAATCGTTTCTGCAGATAACAGGAAGCAAATTTTGGCAAAGAAAGGATTATGCTTCAACAGCACGGGCACACAGCATCGAGCAGCAGATTGTAGGAGTAAATCTGGGCGCAAGAAATGCAGCAGAAAGCACCATACTTCTATTTGTAGTGAATCTCCTCCTGAAGGGCGATTGTTAACAGCACATCATAGCAACAACGATGTTGTAGTATACCAGTCGTGATAGCGGGTGTTGAGGGTGTCAAGTGTCGGGCCTTACTTGACACCGGGGCGGGCAGTTCATATGCTGCAGCAGCACTCCTGGACGAGCTGACCAAGCGCGAAAGTAGAAGAGAAACAAGGACAGTCGAAATGATGCTGGGAACGACTACAAGGAAAATGGAGATACAAACCATCAACATCAAGGGGACTTCAGGACAATTTTCAATGTCTGTGGAAGTGACAAAGGTTGAGAAGGGAGAACTTGTATCTCTAGATAACCCAAGATATCCTGAGCTAATTGGGAGTAATCCACATCTCGAGGGAGTTGTGATGAGGATACTGACACCAAAGAACGCCTCCTATAGCACACCTTATTTTGGGTGCAAGCGAGTACGCCAAGCTGAAGACAAACACTCCACCTAAAATTGGAACACCCGGGCAGCCGGTTGCTGAACTAACCCGCTTTGGGTGGACAATCATGTCACCAGGGAAAGAGTGCCTTAACGTGACCAACATGCTACTGACACAAACTTCACATGTCGAGTATGAAGAGCTATGCCGTATGGATGTCCTGAGATTAGAAGACAGACCAACCAATGATCAAAGTGGAGTTTATGAGGAGTTTAAGGAGCAGCTTGTGCGGAATGAAGAGGGGTGGTATGAAATAGGACTACCTTGGCGTGGTAACCACCCACCCTTGCCCAGCAACAAGAATGGTAGCCTTCGCAGACTACAAAGTTTAACCCGGAAACTGGAACGCCAACAGCTAACAACCAAGTATAAAGAAATAATTGAAGACCAGAGAGATGCAGGTATAATCGAGACCGCTGACCAACCTGCATTTGGAACCGAATTCTACATCCCACACAAACCGGTGGTGCGTCCCAATGCAGAGTCAACTAAAGTTCGAGTAGTTTTCGACGTCTCAGCTCAAGCATATGATGGAGCCCCATCCCTGAATGAATGTTTAAATACAGGGCCCCCACTGCAAAACAAATTATGGAATGTCTTGGTTAGGGGTCGCTTCTACCCTGTGGCTCTGAGTGGTGATCTCCAAAAGGCCTTTTTACAAGTGCGAATAAAGGCTGATGACCGTGATGCATTACGCTTTCATTGGAAAGAAAGCGGACAGTCGGAACTAGAGACCTTACGATACACTAGGGCTCTCTTTGGTTTAACAGCATCCCCGTTCTCCTTGGTGGAGTCATCGAGACTCGTCTAGCTACCTGGGAAGAGTGTGAACCAGAGACGGTTGCTTAGCTTAAACGTGAAATGTATGTGGACGATCTTATTTCGGGGTCAGCAACGGTGAAGGAAGCATTCGAGCTCAAAGAGAATGTATCAAAGATATTCCAAGATGCAAGTTTCCAGCTTCACAAGTGGCCCTCTAATGCTCCGGAGCTCGAATCAGACCAAGGTGTGGTGGAGGAACCTACTTACGCCAGGCAACACTTGAAGCAACACGGGGAAGAATCCAGCCTTCTTGGATTGGAATGGCACAAAGAGCGTGACACGTTAAGCATCGTCGTTTCAAAAGACGAAGCAGTGGCAATAAAGCGCGGTGTTTTATCCAAATTGGCAAAGATATATGATCCATTGGGTGTCGTCTCTCCAGCAACGTTTCGGGGGAAACTTCTCTATCGAGCTGTTTGCGACGCAAAGAAGAACTGGGACGAGCCAATTCCAGACCCACTCCGTAGACAGTGGACAAAGTGGGAAAGCGAGTTTCCTAACAAGGTGGAATTTCCAAGATCGTTGACCACTCATCGGGAACCAATCGACAGCATAGATCTACATTCCTTTGGCGACCCTAGTGGTAGTGGTGTTTCTGCATGTGTGTATGCGGTGGTTCGCCAACCCTCCGGTATCAACCAAGGGCTGGTAGCAGCAAGATCTCGCTTGGCTAAACCAGAGCTGACAATCCCAAGACTGGAGTTGGTCGCTGCCCATATGACCGTTAATCTTGTCGAAAATGTCAGAGAAGCGTTGACTGGATTTCCGTTGAAGAGCATTACGTGCTGGTCGGACAGTTCTGTGGTTTTATACTGGCTACAAGGAACTGAAACCTACAAACAATTCGTTGCGAATAGAGTGAAGAAAATCCAAAGTCACAAAGGGATGAAATGGCGACATGTAACAACAGCTGAAAACCCTGCTGATATTGGTAGTCGTGGAGATCAGTTTAGCCGAGATGAGCTGTGGTGGAAAGGTCCCGGATGGCTTCAGAATGCAGACCAGTGGCCACCAAATATTGTAACCAAGTCATCTGACGAGAGTAGAGTCGAAGCTAAACCTGTGCAAGATATGGTAAATATCGCTGTAAATCAACCTAACGAGATTGACAAGCTGCTGGAGAAATTCAACTTGCAAAAAGCTATTCGAATATGTTCGTGGATTTACAGATTTGTGAACAATGCACTACCAAACTGAAGGTCCGAGTGCATCACAGGACCGTTGACCACGAAAGAAACGGATCGTCAAAGAGCATTTTGGATCCGGCTGGCCCAAGAAAGTCGTGGAGTCGAAGATGATTATGTACAACTGAATCTACAGCCGAATGAAGCTGGCATTCTGGAATGCCATGGCCGTATACAAGGCGAGAAACCAATATACGTCCCTGACAGTCATATCCTAGCTCAGAAAATCGTGGAAGAAGCCCATGCGCTTACCTTACATGGTGGTATTGGTTTGACAATGACTCAAGTGCGCAAGAAATATTGGATACCCCGGTTGAGGCGACTGGTCAGAAAGGTTAGGAAGAGTTGCGATGGATGCAAGAGATTCACAGTATCAGCATGTGCAACACCAAAGACAGGTGTTTTGCCTACCACGCGCACCCAAGGGATCAATCCGTACCAGGTGATTGGAGTAGATTATGCTGGTCCTATACGGTACAACAAAGGAAAGGGTCGAGAGGGGAAGTCGTATGTGTTACTATATGCTTGCAGTCTAACAAGAGGCATTTATATAGACCTCTTGCCCAGTTTGGAACTTAAAGAGTTCATTGTGAGCCTGAAGCGATTCATTGCACGTCGAGGCCGACCGGGGAGAGTTTATTCAGATAATGGAGGAACGTTCATCGGCGCGGCGAAATGGATGAGAGCTGTTTCGAAAGATGAGAAGATTCAGAACTTCTTATCTGTACACCAGATAACCTGGCAGTTCAACCTGAGCCGCGCCCCTTGGTGGGGCGGCCAATTTGAACGAATGATTGGTCTAGTTAAAGTTGCCTTGAATAAGACCATTGGAAATGGGTTTCTAAATTGGAAGGAGCTCGAAGAAGTGCTTTTGGACGTTGAGATCGCGTTGAACAACCGACCTTTGGGATATGTGGAGGACGATGTTCAACTCCCCATTCTAACACCGAATAGTATGCTATTCCTGAACAGCAACATCATGCCAGAACTTCAACCTCATCGAATCGAAGACAACGATCTAAGAAGAAGGGCGAAGCACCTATTAAAATGCAAGGAAGCCATGTGGAAACGCTGGAGCCAAGAATACTTACGCAGTTTGAGAGAAAAGCATCGAAACCTAGCTGGGTCGAAAGGAACAGTGCCTGCTGTTGGAGACGTGGTAGTCCTTAGAACCGATGAAAGGAATCGTGGGAAATGGCCGCTCGGGGTCATTGAAGAGCTGATTGCGGGAAAGGATGGTGTAGTCAGGGGAGCGAAAGTCCGTACTGGCAAGTCACAGTTGGAACGAGCAGTTCAGCACTTATTTCCGTTGGAACTATCGTGTGATCGCAAGAAGAAACCAATCAAGCTTAATCCGGAAGCAGAAACCTTTCGACCAAAGAGACAGGCAGCAATTGCTGCAAGTCAGAGAATTCGGGAGATTGTAGAAGACGAGGACTGAGACAGTTTATGTTGAACAAACATATAGGCTATATAGCTGAACTTTCAAAACATTTTAGTTGAGATTGTTTAAGTTAAGTAACAAGCCAATCTCCAGAAGTAGGACAAATGCATCTTCTCCGAAGTTGTATTGGGGGAGGGTGTTGGAGATTGGCAGAGTCTGTAATATATTTAAACGGAAGTTACGTAATAGAACACGATCTGACGTGCGAGCTGCTGGGGGTAACCTTGAGATGAGAATAAAAAAAGAACGATGTTGTAAGAGAGTGTGTGCGGGCTAACGTGATAAACAATAGTGAAGTGAAATAAATGTACAAAATATTCAAGTGAAGTGTCGTATTGAAACAAGGGGAGGCTATTTACGACAAAAATAGGAAAACGTCCGTCATTTGATTATTAAATCAATAATATTATTGTTGACTTCGAATGCACCTTATAATGAAGCTTTTGAAACGTTTGCGGCTTTCTAGCCAAAGCAAACCAAAGCAAGAGAATTTGAAGGACTTCACATTGGAATTTATAGCTTTTATTTTAACCCTAGCGATATCCCAGGCAGTGACGAGTAGAATCGCCTAGCGTTGGCCAGAGTAATAAAATACTATTAAAGCCTCAGCGTTCACAGTAGGTTTTAGTATTAAATCCTTTAATCCGAGCGATCTCTCAGTGAGGAGTAGAATCGCCTGGCGTTATATAGCCAGAGTAATTATAAAATAGTAAAATACAGAGTAAGAGATTTTAGCGTTCAGAGGGTTTATAAAGATACCTTAGAAGTTAGAAGTCAACAATATTACTGATTTATATAATATTTTTTTAATAACACATTCACGCAATGAATTAAACGACGGACGTTTTTCCATTTTTAAAGTATTTTCCGTTTAGCTAAAAACTTGAAATTTCTCACCCCAAATAGCATTTTTCAATAGCTTCTCTTTGGTATATATCTCAACTGTTGCGCGTTAAACATTTAATAAAAAATCTAAAATTCTGTTTAATAACATTTTGTGAGAAGTCAATTTCCTGTTTATTACTCGGGCTACCGCAGGTAGCCGAGCCTAGGTTTCGCGATTGTTGTTAGTGTTTTTGTTTTTTGGGGTCGCGATATTGCCCCAAGAGGCTTTGCGAAACTGCAGGCATGACGTCACAGCTCAAATGCTGATGTTTCATCCTGGCGGATTTTCATGCAGGAGTAGCGAGTTTTTTCTTCTGACGCCTTTGGTTGTGTTGTTCGAAGTGAATTTGTGTTTTAATGATAAATATGTTCGCAATGCTTTTATACCATAGTAGATGTGGGTTGGTCCGCGATCTCGATAACCGTAGGCTGAAAATGTGTAGTACTCGATCAAAGTTTACGAAAATTCTCGATCAATGTGATTCTCCGACAATTTACATGTATTATTAATTAAATGGTACTGAAAAATGTTGCTCAGTGCTGTAAATCAAAGAACAAACTGAAAGAAAGTTGATAAAGTCAACTTGCAAGTGAAAGGTAAACATGCTGTGTTTTACATCTTCATCGAAGTTGTCATTTAGCTGAACTGACTTGTGTTTGACAGTCTGTGAATGCTGTATGTAAGCTTAAATGTATTGTCAGAGGTAACTATTAATGTTTGTGGTTTGCTTTATTTACTTGTATTGTTTATTATTGTACTGGTGTCTTGCACTAAAAGTCGATGTTATTAAACAGTTTATACATTACTTTCATCAAGTGTGTATTATTGTTTGGATACACCAATATGGCCCGAACATTCCAATGTTTTGGTACACCATTATGGCCACCATTTCATTGTTTCGGTACACCAGTATGGCCACCAATTCATTGTTTTGGTACACCAGTATGGCCACCATTTCATTGTTTTGGTACACCAGAATGGCTGATTGGTCACTATTTAATTGTTTTTGTACACCAGTATGGCCACCATTTCAATGTTTTGGTACACCAGTATGGCCACCATTTCATTGTTTCGGTACACCAGTATGGCCACCAATTCATTGTTTTGGTTCACAGAATGGCTAGCTGATTGGCCACTGTTTCATTGTTTTGGTACACCAGAATGGCTGATTGGCCACTATTTCATTGTTTTGGTACACCAGTATGGCCACCATTTCAATGTTTTGGTACACCAGTATGGCCACCATTTCCGATTGTTTTGGTTTATCAGTACAGCCACTATTTCATTGTTTTGGTACATCAGTGTGGCCCAGTGCCCACTATTAAGTAGCCCGAGTTAACGCCTAGCGGGTGTCTTGTTTACAATATTAGTTCGAACAGCGGTTCGCACATTTTGGACATTTTAACAAGTTTTACAAAACGGAAAAACTTGAACTATACATCAAATGAAAGCTTATTCAACATGTGATAACATACGTACACGATATGTTTTAATGATGAGTAGTTCTGAACTTACTGGCCGTTTTGTTCCACAACTGACAAGATGCCGCGCGTAATGTCACATGCTATTTGATACTCGCCGCTTTCCCCCTCAGAACCGCTCAAAAGTGGTCAACATGAAAGCCTATCGGCATTGGAGGCTAAAATATCATAACCCTGCATCAAATAACTACCAAGTTGAGAGTATTTTGTTCATTGTGGCATATATAAACCTGGGCAAGATCAAGCAACGATTTCTAGTCAAGCATGCGCATTGGATTAGCCAGAGCCTCGTGTGAGTATGGGAACGCGCGGGTCTGGGTACGAGATTGCGTTCACATGCAAGACATTTGTTTTACGCATACGTAGCTAATCCAAGGTTGACCTGGATTAGGATCCAGTCGACAGCCGCAATTTCCAATCGTGACTAGCGGAAAATGTTCATCTTTATCCTATCATGTATCCTGCTGGAACTCGGATTCTCTAATCTTTATGAACGAGGCCACTTAAACAAACTTCTTCTTGAGAGCAGACAACAAACGAGTAGGTTTCTTTGTTTTACATTACGTTAAAAGGTTGTTACATACGAGGCTTTATAAAGTCGGCGTTCTTTATAATGTTCGGCGTAGGAAGTGATTGTGTTGAAACACATTATACAAATCGAAATATGCTATTTTAACATTTCGGCAGTAGACCAACCTTGCTATATGATGTTATAAAGAATTGTGCAGACGGACGTGAGTGTTATCTGCCTTGGTGCCAAACGGCCGTTTGGTGCCTGTATAATTTGGGGCCAGTTTTGGGGTCAGATTTGGGGCCAAGCAAAACATTTTATACCAGGCCTTTCACAATTTCGGTCTGCCGCTCGACGTTAAAAAGAGAGGCCTGGGAACCAGGCTTGCTGATCCGTATACTGACCTAATAATACACAATAGATCGTTTTCACCTGACGTCACGGCGGCCATATTGGTGTACCGAAACAATGAAATAGCGGCCATATTGGTGTACCATTAGTGTACAGCGCTATTCTTATTCAAATATTTCGTATTGTTTTACCACCCCCATGGGTCCACCGATTACGTGAGTGAAAACGATCCATTGCCTGATTGGCGCCATCAATAAGCGACCCGCATCCAATCGACATTTTGCGAGCTTCATTTTCTGATGTGACTTTGGTCAGCAATGGTCGATCGTTTGAGATCAGTGAGTCATACAGAATATATATGTGGGTCATCACCTACCTATACTAAGAAGGCTTCTGATTGGTTTAGATAACCTACCCCGACACCAAACCCTAATCAGTAAGGAACATGGGAACGAGTTGATAATTGACAATGTGATTGGTTACTTATAGCAAATCAGAAAACTCGTTCATATTAGGTAGGTCTTTGCTGGAATTTGTTGACAACAATCTCGTTCCCAGAGCCTTCGCTGCGCAGAAACCAAGGTTCTGGGGTAATCATCACCGGCAACAACTGGTTTGAGTCACCATAGAGTCACGGTGAACTCTATATATACCAGGGACGTAGTCAGGATTTTGAAAGGGGGGGAGAAGAAATGAAAATAAATTTTTAGGGGGTTCAGGGGCATGCTCCCCCGGGAAATTTTGAAATCGAGAGTCGCTGAAATGCCATTTCGTGGCTTTTGGAGGAAGATTTTACAGACTCTAAAGGTTAAAAAACGTCATATAAAATACTCAAAATACGCAAACGTCACATAGATACTCAAAATGCTTACACTCAGTAGATTGAGTACATTGTTTACATAATTCACATTGCATCAGTTTTGTAGTTGCATATCTGTTGTTTTATATCTAAAGGGGGTAGCCGCGGCTCTCCTAGCTCCCCCCTGGCTACGTCCCTAATATATACCTCGAGGGCTGACTGCCAATAAAAAAGTGAGCCAAAACATGGCGGCAATGGGGAATTTTTGGACGTCAGTTCTAGTCCCTACGCGGTCATCTTGGATAGTCTTTTTTCTCGCGGCCCAACCACAGGCGGCCCAAACGTACACCCTCTTGCACACGAGCAGTGTTGTCATTTGCTTTGCGGGGAGGGACCGCGTATGCATGTTGTTCTTATTTTGTTTCTGCTTTGTATTTGTTGATGCTTGTGACTTTCCGAGTCGAGTTTGAACTATAAATTTCGGCGAGTTCCACTCACGGTCAATTAACCGCATTCTACCTGATGACTTTCATAGGGAATATTGCGACGACGACAATGTAAAGTTCAATATCTAGCAGAAACCACGAATCATTTATTAGTAAGTAGTACTGAATACTTAAAGTATGTTTTTCGACATCCAAAACCTTATAAAACTAGTTCTAAAAGGATTTCGTTGCATAGTTTGAACCAAACTCGACTACGGGTTTCGCCGTTCCACATAAAGACGTTAAAATGCTCCGAATAATGTTGTATGTAGAGCGGGAACGGAGTTAAGTTACTCTTGGGACTAAAAATTATTCATCTTCTTTGTTGTGTGAGGAAAATACTCGTTCGCGTTGTATTTGCATGCTTAAGCTCTCTAATCATTTCGGACGGCCTTCACTTGAAGCTCCGTTAAATCCACAAAAACCGCTCCATCTCGCCAAAATTGCTATCAGTATTATACATTTGTTAAGAACTTGGCTTTCGGTTCGTTGCTCCTTTGACCCAAACGTTCATCTTCGCAGCTCAATAATAACTACTTATTGACCGATCGTGAGGTCTGTACTAGTGAAATATCGGCCCGATGTTTTTTTAGTACGGACCAAGACGAGCGCAGCGAGTTGAGGTCTGTGCAAAAAACAGAGGTCCGATATTTCACTAGTACAGACCGAACAAGCGAGGTCATATATGGCCATAAATGTTGTGAACGTCCTGTGAAAACTCGGCCGATCTTTCTTGCGAACTAAACGAATATGGCAGACATTTCCCCATTTTTAAAGTACTTTCCATTGAGCTAAAATCCTGAACTTTCTACCCCAAATAGTATTTTTCAATTGCTTTTGTTTGACATATTGCTCAAGATCGTACGTTAATTAAGTAGTTGAATAAAAAATCATCGGAAATTCTAATACTTGTGAGAAGTAATGTTATATTATTACGAACAATGTTACGGACGTTTTGGACGTTTTAAAAACTATCACAAAACGTAGAAACTCGAACTATATAATGAAAGCTTATAAAATGTCTAACAACATACCTGCACGATATATTTCAACAATGAGTAGTTCTGAAATTATAATCCATCTTGTTGCAAAAACTGACATGACTGCATGACCGCTCTGAGCGGGCGGATACGGGAAATATCCGACCGCTTATGAACCAATCAAATTACAGGATTTCCGTATTCGGACCTCTCAGCGCTGCTGCCATATAATAAACGTTCATACAAACCATAGTCAATCGAGATGTGGTGTGGAAACTCGGCAAACTTCAAAGCGCCTGTAATGAGCTGTGATTTTATGTTGAACCGTACCTTACACCGTGCACATCCTTTGTTTTAGGTTTATTAGTATTTAAATAGCACGGTTGAGTGATTGAACTGAAACGTTGCTATTGGACAATTCGTTCATTATACTAAAATACAATGGGGTCAGTGACCGTGCACAAAAATGCATAAAGGCGAACAAAAAGATAGACCAAAGACTTTAGCTGAGTTCCCAGACCATATCTCGATTGGCTGTGTACAAACTGAGGTGACACCTGCCGTTCGTATAGTATAACGCGTACGGCGAGAATTTTTGTGAAGCCAAAGCCGATTTGTATATATAAACGTTTCAGTCGAGCTGCAAAGAAGATGAAAGAGCAATGAATGGAAAGCCAAGTTCTTGACGAATGTATACTGGTGGCTGGATTTTCACGAGATCGAGCGGTTTGTGTATTTTACGGAGCTTTAAATGAGGCTCGTTTGAAATATTCTCTATGAAAGTTACCAGCCTTTCCTTAATTTTAGTATAAATTAAAGAGGTTATAATTGACCGTGAGTGGAACTCGTCGAAACATAGTTGAAACTTGACTTGGATGTCAGAAAGACGCAAGCGTCAACAAATGGAAATTAAGCAGAAACAAGTTAAAAACATTCTTTTCGAATTTATATTGGTCTTGAGGCTGAACGTTTGGGCCGCTGTGGTTTGGCCGCGAGAAAAAAGGACTAAGACTAAGAGAAAATAGGGGGGGAGAGAGAGAGAGAGAGAGAGAGAGAGAGAGAGAGAGAGAGAGAGAGAGAGAGAGAGAGAGAGAGAGAGAGAGAGAGAAAGAGAGAAAGAGAGAAAGAGAGAAAGAGAGAAAGAGAGAAAGAGAGAAAGAGAGAAAGAGAGAAAGAGAGAAAGAGAGAAAGAGAGAAAGAGAGAAAGAGAGAAAGAGAGAAAGAGAGAAAGAGAGAAAGAGAGAAAGAGAGAAAGAGAGAAAGAGAGAAAGAGAGAAAGAGAGAAAGAGAGAAAGAGAGAAAGAGAGAAAGAGAGAAAGAGAGAAAGAGAGAAAGAGAGAGAAAGAAACAATATTTTACGAATGAGCGTAGCGATTGTGTAAAATATTCTTTTCACCACGAGAAGATAAAATTCATATCTTCAAGCCACCGTGTAATTTTCTTTTTATTATATAGATTCAAAGCAAAATGCCGTAAGTGACGTCATCGATATCTTCACTAGTGAGGATATGGAAAATATGTCACTGGATATTTTCGAGTAAAACACTCGCATCTATATAATATATATATATATATATATATATATATATATATATATATATATATATATATATATATGTAATGTTTACAACACGAGCGGCCGTGTTGTATTGAATATACAATCACGAGCCGAATAAACAACTTGTGAAATGAATAAATAGTAAAAATCCCTTTGGGATATTGAGATGCTAATTAGTTACAAGCACTAGTGGTTGTATCAGAAGAGTATACATCCACTAGTGGTTGTAACTAATTAGCATCATTGGTTTTAGTTTGTATGGGGTTTACAGGGGTATACATGTGACGTAATTTCTGAAATTGGATTGGCTGCAAAGCTCATGAATTAGTAATGAATTTCACAAATATATATATATATATATATATATATATATATATATATATATATATATATATATATATATATATAGTTCACTGGTTCGAGTGACGGCTGAGAGGGTGTGACATGTTTGATAATTACACAATCAATTCCATTCGGAAACCCCCAGCACGGCAAACAAAAGTGTTCTTTTTTATACGCATGCTCTCAGCAAATTGTAATATAATTCTAAATTTCTAATTAAATTCGTGTTCGTTACATAACTCACAAGCAGAGTCCGAAGGAAGCACGTAACGTTAAAACGTAAAGTGGAACTTTCAAGCTAATATCTCCGATAGAAGATCACAAATAGCAGTGGGTAAGATATATTTAGCTAATACAGAAGTGATTTTCAAGAGTTGGCCTACAGGTGCGAGCAATGCGGAAAAACAATCATGGCTTTTCTGGCTAACCGGCAGGCTATAGTTCGAATCGCGAAATAGGTTTCACGACAGGGTACAATATAGAATACCAGGCCAATCCAACGCTCATGGGTTGTGGCTACCTGGCGACGTTACTACGTAGTGATTGCGAAGTGGCAACGTATAGCTACTGAATTAACTTTGTTGTATATATTTAAGAACAATCAGGTTGATTGTGGTCCGATGTTGTGACCTGTCAAAAGCTCATAAATTTTATAGATGCTGAGGAAATATGATTTTACATACTGCAAAGCTCCTTGTTCTTAGATCACATATAGAGTCAGGGGCTATGTCTCCATTGCATGTGTGCACTGTAATTTCAAGAGTCGTTTTGATCCCAAGGAGTCACTTCAGCTCTTTTAATCTGGGGGTGGTTTCGACTATTTCAAGGCGTCATTTTTACTCCAAGAGTTGTTTTGACCCTAACGTGGAGTCAAAACGATTCTTTGCCGGAGCCTCTGCACTCTCTCTTAGAATCATAGGACTCCTGGTGGGATCGTCTGACTCTTTCTGGAGTCATTTTGTTGGAGTGAACAAGGAGTCGCGTTACTCCTCGATAGAGTCGATTCACCAAAAGAGTCGTGTTACTCTTTGGTGAAGTGAAGAGCAATTAACGATGCTTTTGTTTATCATAGCACGCATAAATCAAATCATTCGGGTAACAGGCACACTGCAAATCGCGGTGTACCGATAAAGTCAAAAATGTCATATAGACAGTATATATAGTCTGTATAGATTAATGCATGCAGTTTGGGTTAAGTGATGTATACCGAAAGCATATATCACTTGAAACTTATTAGTCCGTCGATCATGTTTTAAAGACATCGGGTAAATTAGAATTGCAGTGGAGAATAAACAAATACGAACTAATCGAAAGGAAACCAAATTTTGTGATTAACATCCGTATTCCATTTTAAATTGAAATACTCTGGACAATGCTCCACTTTTAGAAATTTTATTTCAAGGAAGCGTTTACAATTCTTTCGAATCAGGCGGATCAATCCCAGCAAATCAAGCGACGCTTATGTGACGCTTGAGTGAGGCTCAACCAATCAGAAAACGCGAATTTTGATCCACTTAATTTATTCATCAAACTATCCGATCATATTCATAATAAACATAGTCACGCTGTCGACAACATTTAAACTTTTATGTTGACGGATTCAACAGGCTTCCGAAAGAAATTACTCGGAAATTACTCGAAAGAAATTACTCGGATCAATAGCACTAACAAAGTATGGTTTTTTGATGAAGGAATACTAGCAACGACAACAAAATTTTCCCTCATGCAAAACGCCGCTGGCGTTGCATATTCGCCGCTCGACACCGTATTCTAATGGCAAACTTAATCGTTTAAATTCTATATATTTGTTCTAACTATATAATTATACTTTGATCTTGACTTGTTTTGGTCTTCCAACTTTACATTTTGTTGGTGTGTAAAGTAATTCATTCACAGATTTAATGCTTTCAGGTTTCCCGGCCGAGTGGATTTTCCTAAGCCTATTTTATAGTATACTGTGAAGTGCTGGACGAATATAGCCTAGCGGAATTGCCTCTGGGATTCAACTTTTGATAAATAACCACGTGGGACTGAATAACTGTTGAAATATTAAACGCAAAGTTACAGTAGAAATGACCCCATATAAGAGTAATAACGACCCCAAAATGAGAGTAGAATTTACCGAAAATAAGGGTCGAAATGACTCCTTCAAAAGAGTAGAAATGAGTCTAAAATAAGTAGAATTGACGCTGCGCAAGAGTTAAAATAACTCTCCTAAAGAGTTTTTAAACTACCCTTGAAAAGGTAAAAATGACTCTTCAAAGGAGTACAAATGACTCTTCGGAAGAGTAGGCTTTGAAGGATCGAGTCAAAACGACTCCTTCGAAGGTATCGTCCTGGGGTCACAAAAACGACTCCTTTGAAGGGGTCGAAACGACTCTTTTGAATTTACAATGTGTGTATGAAGGGGAGCGGAGGTCAGGTTATCGTAATTTTCCATACCACAAACGTCCCCGATTTGTGATTAGGGTTAGGTAACCCAAGAATATTCCGGTATAAAGCTACTAGTGGATCTTGTTACTTGTCAGCCACGATAAACCAAATTTTTGACTGAAGAGACGCAGAAAATCGCATTAATTTTGTCATTCTACAACACATTTTACAACTATATAGACATGCCCATTTCACAAGTCATTCCGCCTTTTAAGCCTGGTCTATAAGCTTAAGCGTAACAAGTCTAACAACTATAAGCTTGCGCTTATGTCACCACTGTTCGTACGTCACCCTTGTGCGTACGATCTCTACGTTTACACTTATGTCATAGTGAAAACCACATTCACCGACGATTGATGTATTAGGAAGTTTGAGTCCGCGATTGGTTTCTGTGCTTGGGCATAATGCAAGTAATCTAATTCTTAGAACGGCAGCGCTATATGTGGACATGCTACGAACGTATTTTCACATATGATCTAAATTCTAAAGCCTTGTCCACAGGCACCGTTTTCGTCAACCTCGTACCCAGGGTCTTATCTCCGCTGCTCCGCTTGAAAACGCATCTATTTTTCTCTGTTTTTTAAAAAAATCCGCGTCCACACGAGAACAGGAAAACATCGTTTTCAAAAAGTTCTACTCAGTTAAAAACCGTTTTCGAAAAGTTCCGTATATTTTGATGACCGTTTCATCTTTTAGGTGTGGACGGAAGGTCAATCCGTAAAAAAAATTGCGGTTTCAAAAAAATCCGGATACGTGTCAACGGCCATCAACATATTTTCACATTATCTAATTGGGGCAGTGCATATATGGACATGGTACCAACGCATTTTCACATTTCTAAACTAGTCTTTGTATGATATAGATCTAAAAACTGACGATGGGCATGGCAACAGATCAACAGCGCTTGGACCAGTTGAAAGAAAAGCATTGTTTTCGCGAGCCTGATCGCGGTGATTTGGACGATCCTAGTATTGAGTGGAGGAGCGGAAAGCCTAACTATGCCAAGGCTAATCTTAGCTTTCTTTGGGGGAAAACTCACAACCACCAAGCAGGTAAAGTGGGATAACATTAAGTTCGGACAGGGACATCGCAAACATGTTCTAGACTCAGAATTACCAATAGTGAATTTCTTATAATGGTTGCATTTAATTCATACTGATTACTAATGCAGGACTTCCGCCTGTATTATAAAAGCTCCTTACATTCAATAAGTGCAACTCAACACTTAATGACTCTCAACTCCCCCCCACCGAGTATGAGACGACACTTACTCTCCAACCATTGGTGAGTAGAGACTCATGTGTGAGTGAACTCTTAGACATGCAGGCGTTTGCATAGGCGTAGAGTTTTGTTTTCGTCTAGGGTGGCTGAAGTGCTGAACAAGGTCCTTTCTAAGAATTTTCTTGTGGGGGGCGTTTATAAAAAGGGACTCTTCTAGGGGTCTCCGGGGGCATGCCCCCCCGGAAATTTTAGAAATTTAGATTTTGAAATGCCATTTCCTGCTTTCTGAGTGGTGATTTTTAAGAACACTGAAGGTCATGAAATGTCATAAAAACTAGTTAAAATACAACACATTTCAACAATTTTTCGATGTTGTGTTCACTGGGTTGACTTATCACTGTATATGGGTGCTTTAGGCTGACAGGAATGAGGCTGTAACAATTACTTTAGCCTAACGAGTAACCTATAATTTGTGAATGGTGATTGATGAGTCAGTTGCTGCAAAATTTCTGGGGGGGGGGTGGGGTGGGTGCTCAGCCCCCCATTGAGATTTCTTCGGGGGCTAAAGTCCCTCAGCCCCCCCCCCCCCCATACTCTACGCCTATGGGCGTTGGTCTTGTCTCAACCCTATATGCATGCGATTGAAAAGCATATAATAAGGCCAAAAAAAGTCTTCTGTTTCTGGTCCAGACACATGTCCAAAATCGACGCGATGACGCGGAGTTTTTCTCTTTTTTTCCATTTTTTTGTTAAAAGGCAACTTTATTGAACAGACATGGTGAGTGTTCTATGTAATACCCTGCGAGCAGAGCCTTCTTTTCCTTATTTCTTCGCCGAGACAGGAAGAAAAGTAGGCTCTGCTGTATTCGTGACTGGTTTCCATTGCGCATGCATGTCAGTTGCTTGGTTGGTTACAATCTCGAACCCAATCCCAATCAGAGCAGAAAACAAAACGAGAACCGGTTAAACGGGTCTTAAACGGGTTACTTCGTCCTAAATGTTGGATGAAGCCAAACACGAATACAGCAGAGCCTACTTTTCTTCCTCTCTCTCAGCGAAGTAATAAGGAAAAGAAGGCTCTGCTCGCAGGGTATCTATGTAAGTGTCACGTTGTAAACAGCTGAACATGTAGCATCGTACATGTTTTTATTTATTTATTTATTTATTTAGTTAGTTAGTTATTTATTTAGTTATTTATTTATTTATTTATTTGTTTATTTATGTATAAATACTTACGTCAAAATATTAACATGCAAATTCAATAACACATTAACACACGAACGCATGGTTGAAATATATAGCCTTCAATCAGTGCCCGCAAAGATATCAGCGCTTTTGATAGGAAACATTAGTTGAATTCTCTTTAATAGACCGATCAAATATCCGCTAATGTGATGCGCGCACTGACCGGAAACAAAATTCTGTTTTGGCCTAACCAGTCATTCAATAGAGGTGTGGTGGTCAGTGTGTGAGGAGCGCGACCCCCATACAATACAATATTTATTTATTGTCGATAAACGTGGAGAGTGGTTGCCCATTCTCCCGAGCCAGAGGTTCGTGTTGCAAACACTCACCATTAAAATAAATATAAATAAATTACAAGTAATTACAAGTAATAAATAGGTATAACAATAACAGTTATAAACTAGGTTAACGTTTAACAATAATAGTTATAAAGAGCAGTATAGATAATTATGAAGGTCTATTTACAATAATATACAATTATTGGATGAGGTTGAGCATGATATCAAGAATTATCAAGGCCGAGGTTTGTGTTATTTGCCGAAGCCGAAGGCTGAGGCGGATAACACAAACAGAGGCCTTGATAATTCTTGATATCATGCGATAACCGATTTCAATAATTGTTTTATTATACAATTATAAATGTAGAAGCCTTTAGAAAGTTTTTTTACAAAGTTAGGTAAAAATAGTAAATATTCATACCGTCTTCAGTTCGAGGTTCGCTAACTTTTTTTGCTTTCAAATACAATTTTCTCTTTCAAACACTGCTTTAAACTCTAACAGCTGTATGTGTAGTTCGCTTGTTTTTTTCTTGGTGGTTTTAGCGTCAACAAAACGTGCCAAATCCGCCGGATTAATCCGCTTCTGATCTTCACTCCTAACGACGGCCGCCATATTTGTTTTGTTCAAACCACTGGCCAGCGCGTCATAGGCAAGATATCAAGAATTATCTGTAGGTTGTTAGCCAATCACAATCGAGATTGTATCAGTATTGTATAATAATAATAGTAATTCAATTACACAGTATGGTTTATAAACACCTGTTGCATTGGCAGCCGGAAAAACTCATTCCCTTAATTTGGGAACGAAATTCAGACATAGAAGCAGAAGATTTAGCAGCAGTTGGTAGTTGGTTCCAGATATGTGATATAATATAAATAAACGAGTTATGCATATATAGATTATTATAAGTAGGTTGATTAACATTGAGACCGGAACTACGTAGGTTGTAAGGTGTAAGTCGAGGGGTAAAAAGATCAGAAATATAATTTGGACCTTGCATCTTGAAACATTTAAAGAATAATATAAGTGATTGTTCAAATCTTCTCTGCTCTAGCGAGACCATATTAGCGATAGATAGACAGGTGTCGTATTTTATAGTGGATCCTAAATTTAATAGAGTTCTTAGTGCATAGAAGTTAACATTTTCTAACTTAGTGTTTAATTAGTGCTTTAGATATTCCTAGGAGGATTGGTGAACAGTATTCCAAGTGTGGTAGTATATAGCTTTGGTGCAGTGTAATCATCTTTGTAGACGGAACAAGACGCTTGATCCTGCGCAAAACTATATAGCAGCAATCTTCGAGTATGCTTTGGTGACATGGGACTTGTGCGAAAGCGTCTTATCCAGGGTTACACCAAGTATCTTGAGTGTTGGCTCAATCTCAATTTTCTTTGCGCCAATGGAAAATCATAATCAAAGTCATAGCCTGGGTCTTGGAAGCGTTAACTTGCAAGAAGTTCTCATTGAACCAGTCGCTCAATATTTTTATGTCCTGGTTAACGGTAAATTGGAGAGATGTGGGGCACGCGTTAGCCGTATACTGAGTAGTATCGTCCGCATAAAGTCGTAATGAAGAGATATTGACTGAGTCATTAACGTCGTTAATAAATATGTTGAAGAGCAATGGACCTAACCGAGACTGCCTTGAGGTACTGCCTCCTCCGCAGGCCCTCGTTGCATCATGGACAGGCCACACACGCCGAATTTAGGCCCTGCAAGATCCTGTAAAAAAATTTGGCAAAACTTGGCACGGAATACATTTGCATAATTAACTACCATTGTTAATAGCCATGGCTATATCCGAAGATTTTGAAGGACATTGAAGACTTATGACATACGAATCCTAGCTTTAAAATGAAGGAATTGTTGAAAAAAACAATTACGGTTGAACTTTGTCAACTTTCGGCCAGAATAATCAACGAAAATGCACTTTAGTCTACTCTACCCGGAGACTCTTGGGTTTATACTTTTTCTGTTTCCACAACAACTTACGCTACACTATAGCCTACAATTTAACAAAAATTAAATCTCATTAACTCTTGGTCAGTTGACGGTCTTCGATAGCTAAATAAACCAAAAAACAATAAGAAAAACCTGTACTTTCCTGACCGTCGAATTTGCTTTTGTTTGGCAGATATTTTCCCTTCAATTCCCTTTTGTCGCTAAAAATATTATTGGCAGAAGGTTGGTAATTCTAAAACATATTGTTTTCTCCATTGTCGTGATCTGTAAGAAAGTTTAGACCGAATTTCCTGGTGGGTCACAGTGTTAAAAGAACTTGGATGTACGTTTGTCGAACAGCAGCTGGAAAAAATTTGCAGGACCTCTCAAAACCATCGCCTCTAGGGCCTAGTCTCGCTGTGCATGATGGGATCAGTCCCCATTTTGTTTACATGATCTGGCACGCCCTCTCAAAAGTGTGACTTGTTCATGATGCAACGAGGGCCTGCGGAGGAGGCAGCTTGAGGTGCAGCACAGCGAACTGGTAGCCAGTCTGAGTAGACTCCATTACATTTGACCCGTTGATGTCTATGTGATAGATACGACTGAATCAGACTAACAGCAGAATTCCGTGCACTTTAATCATGAACCTCTGGTTCGGATGATTGGGCAACCACATCCTGTTTTTAACGACGTTAAATAAATCATTACTCATTACTCATTACGATTCGTTGTTTCTGCTATAGATACTGAGTTTAGATTGCAATCGTCGTCATAGCTTGTTTAAGTCCCCTACTGTGATATTATAGGACGGAGACGTCCAAAAATGATATTTGACAGTGACCGATGACGTCACTACGAGAAAGCGCGCAAAAATTACAAAATAAGGAAATCTTCAATAAAGTCCATTTTACAAGATTAATCGCACGAGCCTCTTTACTGAGACTTTTCGTGCATCTTAGTATGACTATTTTGAATGTATAATAAAAAAGAAGGCCCTCAGAGACTGCATATACTTCCGCAAGCGAGTTTATTAAAGATGTTTCAAAAGAAAACAACCATCCCGCTAGCCAGGCTAGCTTACGAGACCTACACCATTCTCGTTCCCAGATCCCCTACTTTTCTTAGCGCGGCCGCACGAAAATTCTTAGGGCTCTGGAGACACAGACTTGGGTCATAACGTGATTGGCTAATAGGCCCTTTCCTATTCATGGAAGAAGATGGCTAATAACTTCCGAACTACGCATTGTTGAAACACATCGTGTAGGTATGTTGTTAGAAATTTTATAAGCTTTCGTTTCATGAGTATACTTCAAGATTTTGCGTTCTGGGTAACTTTCTATAGATGTCCAAAATATTTGCACCATTGGCATTGCTCGTCAAATAATAATGGGAAATGGACTTCTCACTGACAAGTGCTACAGAATTTCTGATTACATATTGTTTTTTGAAATACTGAACTCACAACTTTGAGCTATCAAACAGAAGATACTATAAAATGTTACCTGTATTTGTAGCAGAAATTTCAAGTTTCTAACTGAAAAAGAAGTGTTTTAAAAATAGGAAAACGTTTTCCATTTGCTCTGGCCTATGGTGGTTTGTTAGCTTTGAGCCTTTGTTTTACGGCCGGCCAAACTTGTTTGCATTAGTGCAGTTTTTGTGTTTTACATTATTCGTAACTTCCAAAATACTTTAGGTATATGAACAGAATGAACTTCTGAAACATTTTAAACCAAAGATGTTCAAAAGTTATAGATAGTACAAAACACTAAAACTGCACAAAGGCAAAACAACAAACTTAACAAATTTATACGTCAAGGTAAGACGTTTACCCATTTTTAAAATATTTTCCTTTTATTTAGAAACTTGAAAGTCCTACCACAAATAGCATTTTACATTATCTTTTGTTTGATATAGCTCAAGGTTATATGTTAAGTATTTTAATTTTTTAATTTTATTTTTTGGACATTTTAAAACGTTACACAAAACGCAGAAACTTGAACAGTATAGCAAATGAAACCTTATGAAATTTTAACAACATACCTACACGATGTATTTCAACAATGTCTAGTTCTGAAGTTATTGCCCATCTTCTTCCATGCAAAAATATGCCGGGATTGATTACCAGGATAATTTTGAAACCTGCCTCTAGAGTCCCGGATGTCCTAAAATCTAGGACATCCGGAATCCACGTCTCCAGAGCCCTAAGAATTTTCGTGCGGCCGCGCTAAGAAAAGTAGGGGATCTGGGAACGAGAATGGACCTACACATGTATGAATAACTAAATTTATGCTTGATTGCCTTCGTAAGGATAATGAACAATCTCGTTCCCAGGGGCTTCTTTGAAATTAGGAGGGCGGGAAAAGACCCGGCCTGGCACCGGCTGGTGAACTCTGCATTTTCATTGGTTGATTGCTTTTCTTAAACGTAACATTCCTCAGGAAACGTAAATATTCATAGTTTTGTGCCAGCTATAATCGGAACCAATGAGACCGCCCGTTACAATGAACTTCTCTCATGGGACCACCATTACTCTGACCACCATTATGATTTTGCATACAAAATTAAATTGCTAATTTATTCAACCCAGTATTCCTTTTTCCCTCCCTCCCAATTTAAAAAAAGGGCCTGGGAACGAGGTTGTAGTCATGTTATTTTTATTAATTTCTCATACAAATTTCAATATAAATTTCAACCAAAATTGAAAGAGTTAGCCTTTGGTCTATGATCAATCTTTCCACAAACTTTCATAAAAATCTGTTTAGTATTTTATGACATATCGTGGTGACAAACAAACAAACAAACAAACAAACAAACAAACAAACAAACAAACAAACAAACAAACAAACAAACAAACAAACAAACAAACAAACAAACAAACAAACAAACAAACAAACAAACAAACAAACAAACAAACAAACAAACAAACAAACAAACAAACAAACAAACAAACAAACAAGCAAACAAGCAAGCAAGCAAGCAAGCAAGCAAGCAAACAAACAAACAAACAAACAAACAAACAAACAAACAAACAAACAAACAAACAAACAAACAAACAAACAAACAAACAAACAAACAAACAAACAAACAAACAAACAAACAAACAAACAAACAAACAAACAAACAAACAAACAAACAAACAAACAAACAAACAAACAAACAAACAAACAAACAAACAAACAAACAAACAAACAAACAAAAGGACAAACAGGGGTGAAAACATAACCTCCTATTGAATTCGGTTTACGCATGATGTCAAGAATTATCCAGACCTCGGTCAATGTTATACGCCTCAACCTTCGGCTTGAGCAGAAAACATTGCCCTCGGTCTGGATATGATGATTATATAGCAGCCTGCGAGCGGGCTCTTGCAAGAATGAAGAAAGGGGTGAGGGCTTGCACGGACTCCATACAAGTGTCATTTGAGATAAAGTCAATTAACCCATAAATATATGTCAGACGTGTGTGTTCGTTCGTGTGTAACTGAAAAAAGTAAATCAAATAGCATTTCTTTCTTGTCGACTACGAGAAACTGATCGATAGGAAAAGTTCCATTGTGAGTGCATTATTGAATATTTTGTCATTGCTATTCGTCATATGGTTTACATACTGGTATTTTTTGCGATTTTCTCTTCCTTCTTGCAAGATTTTCTGAATCTATTGCTAAGTGCACTGTTTCTTCGTTTCGAATTTCATTCCAAAATCCGATCTTTTGCCTTTTGAAACTGCAGTACACAACATCCACCTTTATGTAATATATCAACAACTAGTTTGAGTGTTTCATCAGGGGATCCAAACACGAGAAAACACGATGAAAGCACGAGACCGAAGGCCGAGTGGTTTTATTGTTTTCGAGCGTTTGGATTCCCCTGATGAAATACGATAAACGAGTTGTTGATATGGCATCTCAGGCTATGTGCACACGGTAACGTTTCCGAGTGTTTTCGTATTGTTTACTGTTCTCAAGGGAATCGAGAACAATCTGCTCATTACTTGAAACAATACGAAAACGCTCGGAAACGTTACCGTGTGCACATAGTCTCAGGCCACGTCCACACGTATACGTTTTCCTAGCGTTTTCATATTGTTTCAGGTAATGAGACTATTGTTTTCTGCTCCTCTGAGGACCGAGAACAATATAAGAACGCTATGAAAACGCATACGTGTGGACGTGGTCTGAATCGAGCTATTTCAATTGGAAAAACAATTAAAATAAACCCTCATGAGATTTTATTCTTGAATGTGTATAAAATTTATTCATACAGCAATTTATCATATTCATACAGCAGTTTATTTTGCATAGATAATTAAGATCTTAAGAATTAGATGAATACCAGTTTTCATATAATATCTTGGGCTTTACTGGAGTATCCAACTTCAATCAGGTGATTCAATGAACTATTGTAATTGGCTGATTATCTCATGAATTATTAATGAGTTTGAGAACACACTTTAAGACCTTTAAGATTTGCATTTTTGATTGACGTTATAAGACAAACTGACCAATGATAATTTTGCATTACGATTTCGGACGTAGATATCTAAAATTCTATAGTATCCGTGCAGGCTCTCTCTTTCTCTTGTCTGCATTCCCCTCCCTCTATCAGTCCACAAGAAAGATTCGCTTGCAGGCCATGATTATACATCTTGCAAAGTCAAATCATTCGACTGTGGTACAATTTCAGGTTCTTTGGAAGAGGTTGTGGAGAATCTTGTGAAAACGTGGGAGATGGAAGCTTCGCATAAGAAGAATATGTCCCAGTGGACTACGATAGACCGTGAAAATTACTGCATGCAGGTCAACGGTGGAGTGACTCTTGATGGGACCGAAGTATTTGAGATTGGAAATTACAACGCGCTGATGAAAGAATGCCCAGCTTACCAAAAATGTGAGTTGTACACTTTTTCTTAGAAAGGTTGCTAACCGGGAACGGGATCAAGACAGGTGTTCCTTCCCCTTCTTATGTGTAAGAACGCTGAGCACATTTGAGCGCACGGTATCAAAATATACGGTTATAAAGCCCCGGTTAAACAAGGATGAGAGTTGATGAGAGTTGACCATGAGAGTTGACGAGAGTTGTAGATCGATAAGTCGAGAAATTTCGTCCGATTACTCCATTTCTTTTTTCGATTTTTTTTTGTTGCTTCCAGTACACTGTTTCTTTTTCTTCGCTTTTTGTCGCTTGTCAAATTGTTGACTGTCCGTATCGCTACTCGAACTCTCACTTGCAGAGGATATGTAATAAGGGCAATAATTTGGGCATTGTTTGCTTCTGTTTTTTCCAGAGTTTCAGAAATACATTCAGGATCGTTCTGTTCCTTCGCCATTTTTTTTAGCCTGTTTTTACAAAGTGCAAACCGCTAGCCGCTAAACTCTCATCGACTCTCATATGCCAACTCTCATGACCGGTCAAACGAGCAAAAACTCTCATCAACTCTCATTAAAATTCGAACCAGCTCAAAGTTGATGAGAGTTGATAAGAGTCGATGAGAGTTGGTGGTCAAACGCGACCGTGAGTTGCAACTCTTATCGACTCTCATCAACTCTCATCCTCGTTTGACCGGGGCTTAAGCACTGTACTGACTGTACGTATTAGCCATTTCGGAATTGCGCTAGAGACCTGGGGATAGCGAGTTTGACAATGCATCATGGGGCTGTATGAACAAAGAACCCGTCCCCCAAAACAGTTTCATGATGCATTGTCAACCGCGCTATCCCTAGGTCTCTATCGCAATTCCGAAATGGCCAATACTGTATACTTAACTATAAACTGCAGGTCCTCAAAGAATGACCGAACAAAGATGATGGAAATATGGCTCCTTTGTCATATGTTGGTAACCGACGCCCTTATTCTGTACAATGCATTGCGCTCAGCTGCGCCCGCAGACCAATCAATCCAGTTATAAGTTTATTTATGAGAAAAAGGTCAGCGGTTACTACCATGAGGTCACTCGCTGTCAGTCAGGGGGGTAGTGGTTACTTATAGGTCCATGTCCTAGACACACGAATTCCTGGGTTACGATTGGCGGTTGTGTTGGGTCAGGCTTTCATGAAGTACCTGGGTTATTTTGCACATAAAGAGATATCTTTTTGCACTCTTTTCCCTTCAAGTGAAATAATTTTGACAACGAAACAGAAGGAAGTAATAGAGAGCTCTAGTGCTTTACACTTCGTAGAGGCATGCACGATCATTTGTTTTTCTTCGTACAGCACAACAAAACAAAACACAGAAGTCGTTAATATACTGACAACTATGCTGATATATGCTTGAGTGATCCTGAAAAAGATCATGAAAATTAAGATTTTAGGTTGTGTCCAGATCATCGCGCATGCTCAAATAAGATGTAATACACAATTTCGGGCTTTCCGGGCAGACAGACAATTTTACTCGTCATTGGGAGGCATCTAGGGTTGAAAGCGCTCATATATGGCGGGTTCTTCAGTTTTCCTCCCTCCGTAAAATCAACAGCTACATCTTAGCTGTGATCCATGGTTTCGGAACTGTGCTGATGGCGGTTGCCTGGAGCGCCTTTGATATGCCTCAACACGGCCGCGTTGATCTGCGTCCTTCGTAATTCAGCTGCTGGCTGCGAGTAAGGACAATTAGCCCCCAGTCCTTTATCCTTTAGGAATGTCAACGCTTGTCTCGAAAAAGGTTCACAACTGGCGGTCACGCTTTATTATACACCAAAACAGAGCTCTTTGGGTTACTTGAATACATGATGACTGAGGCGCACAAGTTTAACCTTTTCAACCACTGATCTCCAAATCGGCTGCTTTGAGAACATTTCTGAATGAATGAATGAATGAATGAATGAATGAATGAATGAATGAATGAATGAATGAATGAATGAATGAATGAATGAATGAATGAATGAATGACTTTATTTAAGTGTCAATGTATTTAGCTATATTACAGCTAATTGGGGACACGCTGTTGGTATCAAACAAAGAACACTGTACACAATTTAGAAGCTTAGTTTGGTATTATTTATTTAGTAGTTTTTTACTCTGCCCAGTAATCGATAAACTTGCCTGTATCACATAAAACTCGCGAAAACAACGAAATCAGTCATTAACTTCATTATCAAACTATTTATATACCTCTGAAGTATGTATAGTTGAGCAATCCCGGCGAAAAACCTTCGAAGCACAGGAGAGATCAACTACAACTCTACTAACATAAGTTCAAAGCTCGACAACGGGGTGATTCTCAAGTGGTTACCCATCCTAGTACTAACCCCGTCTAACCAGCACACGCCATCCGTACTTCCCTGCTCATAAACAGGGGCCACGGAGCGTTTTTGAAAGTGAAAATGGCATTTCCCGCATTCTGGCAGCACTTTTGACCACATGAAATCTGAAAAGTTTTAAAACATATTTATAATGGCACACAGTTCATATCACTTTTAACAAAGATTTTGTCCAAATTAGACTTTGGATTTCTTTAAGGTTTGCACGGTCATTTCGGTAAAGCGCTCTCAATTCGTCAGAATTTATGCCACAAAACAGTGGCTTAGCCAGGAATTGTAACTTGGGTGTCCAAAGTGTAAATTTGGTACAATGTATGCTCATGGCGAAGAACGAACCTCTAGCTCTCTGTCAGCAGTGATGTCTGGAGGCATGCTCCTTTAGAAAACGTTTAATTTCATAAGCCTCAAAAACGCATATTTACCATTCCAAAGAGATATTAGGACCGTTTATACGAGAGCTTATAAGACGCGGCTTGCACAGGACGCGTCTTACATAAGACGCAAAACACTCGTATAAAAGGTACAAAGTCAAAGATTTATGTTCGCGTCTTACAGAAGCCATGGCTTGCTCCAAACGCCGTATAAATGGGTCAGTTCGCGTCTTATGTAAGGCGTGTCTCATGTAAGTTGCATCTTATCGGCATAAACGGCCGTAATTAAGGACCTTACAAAGTACAGTACGACGGCAACTTCAACGACGACGCCTTTTAAACAAAAGAATTCTAATATAAATAAGTTTTGTGGAAACACCACGTAAAATAGTTCTTTGGTAAGCTTTCGGCCTGTTGACTCAGGCCTTCATCAGAGCAATGACAACAAACTGTTGGCTCACGTCATTTATAAATTAAGCAACTGATCAATTAAATCACGTAAGAATGCAATGGTGTATCACGTTAATTTTATTAATTAGATAAAAACAAAATCAAGAATGTTCTCCGAATAGGGCACGCCACGTGCTATTTAATGGCTATCCCTCCTGAGAAAGAGTGTGATGTTTTGCGATCTTAATGGATTCTCTTGTTCTTCGCGTGAAGTATTGCTTGTCGCTGGCTAAGAGTGATGACTCTTCCCACTTAACACGATGGTCTTACTTCCAAGCGTGTTTGGCAACAGCAGACGTTTCTTGTTGCGCTTTAATGCAACATGTCTTGTGTTCCTTCAGGCGAGTTGAGAGATTCCTTCCCGTTTCCCCGATGGTGTTTAAAAAAAAAGCATGTAAATTAAAATTGGGCGAGGCGTTGTTGCGTTGATGTATTTCTAGTTATAAAATTTATGTTGCTTTTTAACCGCCGTCGTCGTCCTAGCATCGTAAGGTCTCTAATGTCTAAATAGTCAAACGGTGAGGCAAGAATCAGTATTTGGAAAGCACTAAACGACTGGACAGCTGGCTGGCTAAGACCATGCACAAAAATAAAATAGATATGGTTAGAAAGCTATTAATTTGTAAAATATAATACAATGTTGTCTTTGATTTTGCGCTAAACACAAACCAATGATAGTTGTGAATATTTTAATTAAATATAAAACGAGAGGGCTACACTCGGGGAGACTCGAGTAAAAAGCGTTTTATTTTGTTCAAAATCTTTTTTTGCAGTTTAACTCGGAGATAAATTTGCAGCAAAACAGTGTCAGCGTTTTTTGATAGGTCGAGTTTTGGCTGACTTTATTGACGACCAGACTTGAAAATGTTGTTTTTCTACGAATATTCGGACAAAATAAGTCATAAAATGAGAAAAAAAAGAACAGGCAAGAAATAAAAAAACCGCTGACACCGTTTTGCTGGAAATTTATCTCGGAATGGAACTGCAAAAACATTTTTTGAAGAAAATGAAACGCTTTGTTCTTAAGGTGGCCCGGGTGAAGCCCTCTGGTTTTACTTGAAAAATTTGCAACTATATTATTGGCTTGTGTTCATCGCAAAATCAAATACAACATTGTATATTCTACAAATTAATAGCTTCAGAACGATATCTATTTTATTTTTGTGGCGTAAATTCTGACGAATTGAGAGCGCTTTACCGAGATGACCCTGCAAACCTGGGACTATCGGTCCACAAGTAATTTTCCCCTCTAACAGGGCAAATTTATAATTTCCCCTCATATTACATTTTACACAACAAAGAAATGCAATATTATAAGATGACATGGTATTATTACTACCGCCCTCGTGACATTCACACCCCCCGGCTTTCGGGGACATTTAATCACTAATTTCCCTCATGCGTATGTCATGCTATCGATTACTTATAATAAACTTAAACAGTTGGATTGTAAGGTCGAACCTGTTGACGGTCGCCTGCTAGCTCCTGCTAGACCGAACTGAAGCACTTTTACCTCTCAAACTGAACACGTTTGTTCGAAGTAAGATTGATGTCAAATCCACATAAAATAATGATTTTCCAGCGGTCACGAGCTGTAGGGCAATTGAAACAAATCTTGATCGAATTCGAAGCAACAGCGAAACCTAGCCTCCTATATATATAGTTTCAAGGCAGGCCGGTCCAAGTGCAGGTCGACCTAATGTAAACACCCCCTAGTTTGTTCGCCTTTATGTATTTTTGTGCACCGTTACTGAACCAATTGTATTTTAGTATAATGAACGAATTATCAAATAACAACGTTTCAGTTCAATCACTCAACCGTTGCTATTTAAGTAATAAACCTAAAACAAAGGATGTGCAGAGCTCATTATAGGCGCTTTGAAGTTTGCCGAGTCAGTCCAGACCATATCTCTACTGACTATGATTTGTTTAATTTTTGGTTCAGTTGAACAACCAACAGGAAGTGCAATTATTAGTCAAACACCAATCAAATTTAAAGTAATTCCTATCTTGAACTTCATTGATTTTTGTTTTTTGGACGACCAATAGGAAGTGTGATTATTAGCGCCAAACATAATCAAATTTAAAGCAGGAAGTTGTTCAACGAACTTCATCAAATGAACTGGCCAGGTTGAGGAACTCAATTGCAACATTTAAGATCAATGACTGCCCAACTAGGCTATTCAAGTTTAAATTACAAATGTAGGATTACCAGAAGTAATTTTCATTGTGAAATTCATTACTAATTCATGAGTTTTGCAGCCAATCCAATTTCAGAAATTACGTCACATGTATACCCCTGTAAACCCCATACAAACTAACACCAATGATGCTAATTAGTTACAACCACTACTAGTGGATGTATACTCTTCTGATACAACCACTAGTGCTTGTACTAATTAGCATCTCAATATCCCAAAGGGATTTTTACTATTCATTCATTTCACAAGTTGTTTACAACACTCGCGTCCTTGTTGTATTGAATATACAATCACTCGCCTTCGGCTCGTGATTGTATATTCAATACAACACGGCCGCTCGTGTTGTAAACATTACATGTATTTGTTTTTGTGACTAAGCTAAATTACTCATTTACTAGAAATAAGTTAATGCAACAAACTGGCCTCTCGTTCGTTTTTACATTAATTTTTGAAAATACCCTCCATGATTAAAATAAGCACTCGATCCGTTTTTGTATAAACGAACCAATGTTTTAAATGTTCTTCACTGTCCTTTTTGCCGGTTTTGTGGTGCCGCGCGGATGAGGTCGTGATGATCGCGATGATCATGACGATAATGATCACCATTATATATGATGATTATTATAATAATGACGGTGATGCATGGTGGTACTGCTGATGGTGGAGGCGATCATGATGATGACGATGATGTAACGATGTTGGTGTGATAATGATATGATGGTGGTGGTGATCATGATCATCATGATAATAATCATGATGTTGACGATGGCAATAACCATGATGATGATGATGATGATCACGGTGATGATCATAATGATTACGTTATAACGAACTTTCTACTTTTAGACGGCTTAGAGGACGATTTCGAGAAATCACACGATTTGTTCCGCGGAGCATTTGTCGACGGATTTCCTTGGGAAGTACTCAAAGTGCTAAGTGGTCCACCTCACGTGGTCTTCACGTGGAGACACTGGGCCAAGTTCACGGGGACGTATCATGGGAGACAGGGCAATGGTGAACTCGTGGAGATGTACGGCGTTCTTCGCGTTACCGTCAACGATGATTTAAAGATTGGCAAGATCGAGGCATTCTACGACCCACAATCATTCCTCGAAACAATGGATGGAAAGAATGATCCCAAAGATTTGCGCGGTGGACAGGCTTTGCTTGGTGACGTCAGCACCACTGCGATTGAAAAAAATATCTAAAGCGACTACGACTATGTTCCACCTAACTTTAGTATATATATATATATATATATATATATATATATATATATATATATATATATATATATATATATATATATATATATATATATATATATATATATATATATATGTTCAACAAACCCAGCCTTAATTCTTCCAGTCGACAACCGTTTATTATAAATCATCACAAGTAGACTTTAAAAAATCCTTTATTTTAACGTTTCGGGACCCCTTTAACATATATATATATATATATATATATATATATATATATATATATATAATAATAAACTAGTCAACACTCGAAATAAATTTCATATTTCCACGTATCCATATATTATTCTCTCCCTCTCTCCCTCTCTCTCCCACCCTCTCTCTCTCTCTCTCTCTCTCTCTCTCTCTCTCTCTCTCTCTCTCTCTCTCTCTCTCTCTCTCTCTCTCTCTCTCTCTCTCTCCCTCCCTCCCTCTCTCCCTCTCTCCCTCCCTCTCTCTCTCCCCGTCTCCCTCTCTCCCTCCCTCCCTCTCTCCCTCTCTCTAGATCTCTCTCTCTCTATATATATATCACGTGACAAAATATTCTAATATTTTGAAATTTATTTTAATACGCCAGTTGAAAACATTGAGTTCATGCATGTGAACTGTGAAAAGCAAAAAATTATTTTACTCTTACTGAGTCTTTGGTCCTTCCAGCGTGCTGAACTCGCCGGAAAATCTTCCAAATGTATCAAAAATGTAGTCAAAATGCCGCCAAAATGTAGTCTTTGCCAGGGTGTTCTTTCGCCTTACTACCACAGTTTTTCCGAACGTTTTGGGGACAAAGTTCTGTAGGAAAGGTTGTGTGATATAGAAATCTTTGACTGCCCTGACCGTGACTTAATCGCTTAGTGGTCAAAGTGCCAATGCATTGATTCGGAGACCTTGGGATCAATTCCCGGTTGGGACTGCCAGATTTTTCATTGGTAATGTATAGTTGATTAATAATTCATATTTAAGAAATAGAAAATAACCGCCTGTTCTTATATAGCTTGCAGATAGATACCTAAAGGTGAGTTCAGGGGGAAATTCAGGTTAAGGTTTTTGTTGGTTTTAGTTGACTAAAAAGCCGGTTTGGGGATATTTTAAATCGAGTCTAAAGTCCAGTTTAAAGTCCAGTCTAAAGTCTACTCCAGTTTAAAGTTTAGTCCAAAGTCTAGTCCATAGTCCAGTCCAAAGTTCAATGCAAAGTCTAATCCAAAGTTTAGTCTTAAGTGTAGTCCAAAGTCAAGTCCAAAGTCCAGCCCAAAATCTAGTCCAAAGTCCAGTCCAGTCCAAAGTCTAGTCCAAAGTCCAGTACTTAAAGTCCAGTCCAAAGTCTAGGTCTTAAAGACTAGTCCAAAGTCCAATTCTTAAAGTCTAGTTCAAAGTCCAGTCTAAAGTCTAGTCCAAAGTCCAGTCTAAAGTCTAGTCCAAAGTCCAGTTCTTAAAGTCCAGTCCAAAGTCTAGTTCTTAAAGTCTAGTCCAAAGTCCAGTTCTTAAAGTCTAGTTCAAAGTCCAGTCTAAAGTCTAGTTCAAATTTAAAGTCCAGTCTAAAGTCTAGTCCAAAGTCCAGTCTAAAGTCTAGTCCAAAGTCCAGTCTAAAGTCTAGTCCAAAGTCCAGTTCTTAAAGACTAGTCCAAAGTCTAGTTCTTAAAGTCTAGTCCAAAGTCCAGTTCTTAAAGTCTAGTCCAAAGTCCAGTTCTTAAAGTCTAGTCCAAAGTCCAGTCTAAAGTCTAGTCCAAAGTCTAGTTTAAAATCAAGTCCAAAGTTCAGTCTAAAGCCTAGTCCAAAGTTCAGTCCAAAGTATAGTCCAAAGACCAAAGTCTAGTCTGGTGTTTACGATATGTTATTATGTACATACGTTTTCTTCTGAAAAAAAAAAATCTAGCAACTTAGAAAAAGTATAAATATGAATGCGAGCATATAGGCGAGTTTTGTTGCGCGCGCATCATTAAAAAAACAACGTGGTATGCTCCACTCAAACAAACATACTTTTAAAACCCCAGCAAGTATAGATACAGTTTCTGGATGTTTAGCACTGTTATTCTGCTGCTGTTGTTGGCTCGCTTTCAAGTCTGTTTGCCATTGCTTACTTTGTGGGGAGCCCGCCAATTTCTTTGCAAAATGATGCGCGCGCAATACGGCCCTGAAATTCGCCTATATTCAATACAGTCTCTCGTTCCGTATGATGATATATAACATACAACCCAACACGCGTGTATGATGCATTTCATCATACATGTGCATGTTTTTTTAATAAAGAGGTATTAATGAACCCTTCCCCACCCGAACCCCCTAACCCTAATCTCAAAAATGTGAATTTCCCGGGGGAACCCTAACCCTAACTTGAAAAGTGTCGGGGGGGGGGGGTGTTAAGCCGGCTCCTCCCCGTCCAACCCCCCTAATAGTGTTGGTAATTTATGGTCAACAGTTCTTGACAAAGATTGTGGGATGCGCAGTGAGTTTTAATCCGTTAATTGGCGCATCTTAGAAACATGCACATGTATGATGAAATGCATCATACACGCGTGTTGGGTTGTATGTTATATATCACAGAATAAAGACTATACAGAAGGGCCACTCGGGTCGGAACCTTTGAAGTTTTTGTCCCCGCGCATGTCGCATTACGCATGTTGCTTAGCCAGTAAACTGCATGTTCTGGCCAATAAGCACGCTGAACTGGCTGTCCTAGCCAGTAAACTGCATATTTTTGCATAAAAATACGAGGACACGTTGTACCGCTAAGTGGCCCTTCTGTATAGTCTTTATTCTGTGTTATATATCATCATACGGAACGAGAGACCATGTTGCTATATTGCCGCTGCCCAAAAATGTGTGACCATGCATTTTCAGATTCAAAATGGCGGCATTTATAGGTCCTGCTAATGGTAGCGACCACTGATCACTGACCTATATATGTAACTGGATTGCGTGCTCATTACCTTTGAGTTAGGAAAAGTGTCCCCATTTTCACTTTCAAAATGGCGGCATTTATGGGTCCTTTTGCTAATGGTGATGGTCGCTGACCGCTCAGAGCTCAGAGTTTTTCTGAGTATTACTAACTAACACAGCTTGTACAGCAAACAACTAATAATTATTATCTCTAGATCATGTTGGATATGTTCGGTATTTCGCTTTTTTTAAGAAAACTAAGCTATTTGGTCGGATACACTGTACGTATGTTGTGGCCAGATGAATTATCTTTCTTCCAGTATATTTGATAGCTTCTACAGTACTGGTTTATTTCTCAAAAAAACATTCAGAAAAGGCATAATACATACGGAAAAAATTTCAAAATAGCGGCCGTTACTATGATATTTGGACATGTTCGGTATTTCGCTTTTCAGGGAAACTAAGCTATTTAGTCGGATAAACTGTACGTATGTTGTAGCAAGATGAATTATCTTTCTGCCACTGTATTTGTATAACTATAGTATAACTTCTACAGTGGATTATTTCTTGAGAAAACGTTCGGAGTAGACGGACTATGCAAACTTTGTCGAATTTTTGCCAAGTCAGCATTATATCGTCCTGGTCTCGCCTTTGTGTAAACAAAATATTTCGGTGGTTTTTCATGTATACTTAATATTTATGTTTGTTGCTGATCGGCCGGGTTCTGAACTACAATATTAATAATCCTAGACAATTACTGTTGTAGCTTTCAAGCAGTCTGAATTAAAAACGTGTTGGCAGGCTGTACAGCACGAACACTTGGCAATAAAATAAACAAGACTGTTAATACACATGGTCATGGAAATCTACAACTATTTCGTTTTATGAAGTCGCCAGCTCTATAAAGAACCGCTGAAGATCACGGGAAAATCGTAAAGAAGCGAGGCGTACCGAGTTCTTCTTAGGGGCTGTTTACATGAGAGGCGATATTCCTATTTGGTCGGACAAATAATCCAGCAGGTCTCTTGAGTCGTTCCACAAGAAATTAACAATGACCAACCTGCATGCATTAACTCTTTCCTGACCGAATTTACTGGTGTTTACTCTTTAGTATTTTATTCTGGCTAACGCCCAGTGGCGCAACTCCTACTGGGAAGGGTGGTTAAACCCCACGGCCCCGAGCAAAAGGAATTAATTAGGAGCCCCGAGCATTTTGTGACGAGATCCGTAGGTTCCATAGAACCCCCCTTTCTGATGGCTATAACTGCCCTCAAAATGCAGGAAATAGCGTTTCAGAGCTTTAGAAAATCAAAAATTTCTTGGGGTAGCATTTCCCCCGGACCCTTCTACTGGTTTGTCGCACCTTCCGGGCCCGCCTGAGTCTTACACTGAAAATCTTCCCTTGGGGGGTGGGGGAATGCTTTGACATCCATAGGGGGTATTTACCCCCAAAAAAAATTTGGCAAAAAGTGCGCTTATTAGACTTTTTACCCAATCCGCGGAGATTGGGTAAAATGTCTGCGCGCAGGCTATGCGGAATGCAATGAATGCAGTTATGAATCTATTCAAATAATCTGCCCACTTTAACAGATTTTGAATCGGAGTGTGAGTGATTAGATTTTGCTCAAAAGTGCCCTCAAAGTGCAGGAAATGCCATTTCAGAGACCCGAGATTCAAACATTTTTCGGGGGGGGGGGGGCATGCCCCCGAACCCCCCTAGAAAAGCGGTCACTAAATCGGAAAGGGCCCCCGAAGTAATCAATCCCACGGGCCCCCAGATGCCTAGTTGCACCACTGCTAATAACGCCAGACGATTTTATTCACCTCTGGGGAAGCCCTCGCAACCATATGTGTACTGTTACATAAATATTCTTTTTTCCTACGATAAGTACATGTCAGTGGTCGCTACCATTAGCAGTAGGACAAAAATGCCGCCATTTTGAAAGTGAAAATGGGGACATATTTTTGGCCAGCACCCGCAGTCCAGTTATATATATACGTCAGTGCCACTGATATATTTATCGCAACTTTGTTAGTAGTATAGGATATGGGGGTACCAGGCCAGTTTATTTTGGGTGCTACGACAGGGATATCTCTCCTCCCCGAGGCGTGGACGAGATTTTTGTCCACTCCCAGGGATGTTTTTTGTTGACCGCATGCACCACTTTTTTCCATACCCCGGTACCATCACTTTTTCCATACCCCGGTACCACCACTTTTATTCTGAGTCGTCAACACCATCGCTGAGTACCTTGGAAGTTGTTAGCCCTGCCGTTGGCCCCAGCCGTTGGCCTCAGTGGTTGGCCCTACTTGCCCCATCAGCGCGACCACTGGAACCACGGCATAGAACCACGGCTTGGCTATACGGGTGGTTATAGTTAATGGACCATCTGTTTTTACCCCCAACTCGCCGGACCAGTCGGTTGCCGCCAGGAATCCAAAACCCAGGAATACAAATGGCCCAACCTATATGAAATTATTTTTCCATGCAACATAAAGTTTACATTAGGTACGGTGGAAAAGACCACAGCGACCAAGTCGTTTGGCGATGGTCCCGAGCTTATGCTAAGAAGGACGCCCCCTTACTTCTTGGAGTCACCAAGGTCAGGTCATCCGTATGGTCATGTTACCTAGCACCACACAACAGCCCCGAACAGAGGCGACCTGGAGTCCAGGCGGCCACACCGAGCCGAAGGCGAGGTGTTGGGCCGCAATCATACCAGGAGTCACCAGTGTAAAGTCTATTGTGAGTCAGATAAAACCTTCCAACAAATGGACCAGTTTATTTTGCCCCCAACTCGCCAGACCAGTCGGTTGCCACCGATCTTCCAAAATATAAGTCTTCACAGAATCCAAGTCAGATCCTATTAAGTAGTCAGTGACGTGTACACATTTGTGAGGTAGTCAGTGAAGTGTACATATTTTGTGTTGAGGTCAGTGAGGTGTGTGTATTTTGTGTTGGAGTCAGTGAAGTGTGCATATTTTGTGTCCGCTTCACTGACTCCAACACAAATGTGAAAAATTTTGTGAAGTGTGATTTCAGCTGCTGTCAGACCGAATTTGCATATTTTCTGCAGGTGGCAATTTCTGTTTACTTTTACCGGTTATCAGTCAATAAAGGCAAACCCTATCCTGTAAAACCACTCGTCCAGGGGTCTGATGAAATTATGTCCATAGGCATAGCTACTGACACCGTCATTGAGTATGTACCTTTTATCGTCAAAGCAGCTGAGAGATATTTTGTTGACTTCGTAGGATCCCAGCTGATGGTAGACACTTCTTATAGTTTTCATTTTGTGTTTTAACTGCTTTTGCCCCAGTAGCGTGTCTTTATAGTCGTTATGTTTTATGTCCTTACTTATAACAACCTTCTTAATTCCCTTGGCCTTCTTATCTCCTTTATCATTGTCTTTTATGTAGGAGTACATTTTACTCTTCAGTCCTATGAACTCAGTGATGGGTATTCCAGCTGCCTCATCCTTCATCTTACCTATAACTTTTTTGTTTTCTACGAAGTGATATTCAGAGTCCACTGGGTAGTCGCTATTGTCAAACTTATCACAGTCAGAGTGGAAGTCCTTATAGACATCCCCAGCATAGATCTCGTATAGTAGACTATCAGTGTCAGTAAAAAGTAGCTTAGCCTTAGAACTATATAGATTTCCTATATATCTATAGTGAAAGTCATACATCAAGGTCTTAGACATGTCAAGTATACACATCCCAACGAAGGCAGGTCTGTTAAGTGTTAAGCATTCTTTAATCTTATGCACGGCAACTAGGTTCTCATTAAATATTTTACTACTTACGAATGTTGGCTTGGAAGTCAGTTTAAGTAGTTTATATGGACTAGTCACAAGCCTAACGTCAACCCTTTTCCTTAGGTTTTCCATAGTCTTACCGAAGATGCTGTTATTCATAAGTTTGAAGAAGTCTTTCTCAAACGCGTTCCTAGCATGGGCCCTCTTCTGGGTGTTGTAGTCAATATACTGCTTTAACCACGGGGACTGATCAAATTCCAACGCCCTATGTATTTTCTTAAGCTTCATCCCTAGCTCAAGGTATAGCCGCAGGTTCCTGTAATGTAGGGCGTACTTACTTTTATCCATCAGGTTTGGGATTAGTTTATGTACTGTTCCTATGTGGATGTTATACTTATCTTTTATGTTTCGGCAATAGTCTGACAACATATCCGATTTTACTTTGAGCTTTTCTGGGGCTAGAGGAAAGTCATTATGTTTCTCATGCAGCTCGTCCGGGTACTTTAGATCAACCTCAAGTATCAGACCCCGGTCAGACTTGTCACCGTACTTACTCAGGTCCACTGTGTCAGCGTCAAGCCACTTAAACCCACCAGTCGGTAGGTACTGACTCATGGCCCATCCGTAAAGGTTGTTAGCATCCAGGTACATAAGATACTTGCTAGGCATCTTCTCATCATATTTTTTCATATACTTATTATTGGCCATCCCATACCTGTTAGCGATATATGACGTGCCGCCCCTCATACCCTTTTCAATAAACTGGAACATATTTATGTCAGTCATCAGTTCAATTTCCACGCCAGTCATTTTTAGCATCGCATCCCAGGACAATCCGGGACTGGAGAAGTAGTGACATGGGTCCAGCTTATAGTACTGCAGACAGGTCTTCCTAAAGTTTTCAAAAACATCAGCCAGCAGCAGCACATCTGACTTCATATACAGGTCATGGTATTCTCCCATATTCCCAGGCCTGAAAGTTCTCCAGACCTTATGGGCATGTGCGTAGTCATTCTCAGAAATATGCTCGTCATTCAAGACGCTATAGAACTCGTCCTTGGTTGGTAAGCAGGTGTCCTCAAACTTTTCAAAGCTGCTCATATAGTCGTATGGATAAACTCCCTTGCGGGTCATCAGATCAAATTTCTTACCCTTAAACTCATCAGACGTTATCACGAAAGCGTCCCTAAGTAAGTTGTCAACAAGTCGTCCTAGAGCACTGGACATGAACTGGAGGCTGTCTATAAACACTAGATGTCGGCCTAGCATGAATGACATATACTTCTCCATGTTATTAGGTATCACATTTATATCCATTCCGAATTTACCTATCTCCTGCATTATGAAGTGGCTGTCATAACCCCTTAGATTATGAAAGATTACTGGTATTTTATCAGTAATTCTGTAAATCATATTACATTTGCTATGGGCTGATCCCCTGTAGTTCCCGGTGATGTGGCAGTGATCTCTTACCCTCGCGTCTGAGTCCACATAACTTTTATTACATATGTGACACTCTACTGATTTTTCATATTCATCCATCTCATCCTTAGTCATGGTCATATCTTTATTGAAGAATTTCCCCTTGACACTCTGGCAGTAGGTCACCTCCTTCAGCATCTTTTTCATAAACTTATAGACAGCGTTCTTACCTCTGTAGACCTTGACCGGTTTGCTAAAGCTGTCATCAACACAGCATACCACCTTATATGAGAATCCACAGTCTACATGCCTCTGATACTCTTGTGTGTAGGACTTACTATCATCTTTGCTAGGTGTATTATTATGCATCACCAGGGCTTCAAAGTCAGCATATATAACGAAAGGTACTTCAAGCTGCTTACGGTGGTTGATGAATGTGAGTTTGTTCTCACTCTCCTCAGGCATCTTTATGGCCTGTTTACCATTCACCACAATACAGTTCTCACTATGGGCTGACAGTATAGCATCTGAGCTGAAGCACTGTAGGCAATGCATGCAGAAATGCTTCCTCTCCTTATGCTTGATCTTTAGATACATGAACTTATTAAAGTCCTTAATCAACACATAATGCCTATCAATCAGCAGTAGGTTCATGCAGCTCTCATGCTTTTCCTTTGACACATATATAGGATAAGTCTGCCCACCCTCATACCCAAACACATTTATGCGTATGTTATTTTGCGTTTCTATCTTACTGTACTGTCTTGTTTCTACTGGGAATCTCACACCAGTGTATTCCAGGGTAGGTAGTAAGGCTTTATCAGTTTTCTTGATTCTTTCCGGATGTGTATTCTGTGGGTTCAGGTATCTGATATGGCACCATCTGAAACATTCGTTGTCACTGTTCTTTATGTTTATCAACCGCTTTGCAGGGTTCCTCAACTCTTTAGGGAGTTCCGCATAACTACTGTCTTGTAACGGGGTGTAGGCTACTACATTAAGATAATGACTCATGATGCTGTCTATGACCCAGCCACTACCTTCAGAGGTCCATGACTCGTATAGGTTCAGCATGTTCTTCCCTCCCACTGCTGCTAGAGACTCCAGGTGACTTCTATCTATAGCGACAGCGGCTTTACTTCCAAAGTAGACATCCTTAAAAAGGAAATCACCATTATTTTGTTCCTTCTTCAGTTTTATCTTCAACATTTCCGCAAACTTTATACCGCCAATATCCTCCATCTCAATTTCGAGCACTCTGCATACTAGACTTCTTGTCTGATCTATTTCAGACTCAGGATCACCTCTGTCCAGAATACTAATTTCCATACCTCTAGTGTAGCCCTTAAGAGCCCTCCTAGCCTCAACAACTCCTAGCTCATTATGCAGATCCTGTCTACGTCTCGCTAACGTATCATCAAATGCTGATATCTCTTCAAGTGGGTTTATTTTCTTAACCGTTCTTGACATACTAACATCCGGAGTTATTTCTTTAAGTGTCCCCGACATACTATATCTGTATATTTTTTATTAAATAATTTAAACGCACTATATCTTCTATAGTAATTATATGGAAGATGTAGTATTTGCTAGAATCTTAAGGATCCGTAAGCAAGTAGAAAAACTAGTAGATGAAGTTTTTAACTTAATTGAGTTGGAGAGGGAGTTGGTGGGTAGGTATATTAACCTTCTGAAGCATAGGAGATCCTGTGGAAGTGCCTGCAGTGACTACCAAGAGTGACCTTATTAAGGAACTTTCTTCTGCAGTACCTACACCTAACTCTGGCCCCTGCCATGTAATCATCAATACACCTATGTATCTCATCATAGTCACATGAGACTATGGTCCTATATCCATTATCGCTCAGGGTATCTATGAATGACCTCTGCCTGTCTGAACAGACTCCCGTACCGTTAGGGGTCTTAAGCTCAATAGCTAGACCGGAGTATGTCTTGTGTAGGTTACCTATAATTATATCAGGCTGACCACCCTTATATCCCTTTTTCCAGCTGGTTATTCTTTTTAACTTAGTGTCCTGATTCTCTCCTAGGCCTGGTATGACCACAGCGTTAGGATGGTACTCTCTTATATACCTGATTACCTGGTAATGTAGGTCAGTCTCATTCATCAGTGACAGCTGTTTACCAATAAGCCTAGGTGCTATGTACTGTCCAGTTTTCCTTATGGATGGTAGAACATCTCTGAACACCCAGTTCCTAAACCTCCTAGCTATAGGTAATTTTGATGAGAACACCAGACTATATACTCCAGGCTCATTTATCATGTGTATTTCTCTCCTCTGACCTGACGCCCCGTTTTGGGGCCTCAGGTATTGTGTTACCTTTTTCTTACAATCGACATCAACATGATCCTGGATTGCCTTACGAGGCCTCTTGTACCCAAGTGCTTCCGCGACATCTTTTCCCCGGAACCATATCTCATCACCATCCTTTTGCGTTCTGATTATTTTATCGTCGAAACTGAATGACTTGATCATACTATAGGTATATATATTTATAAAACTTATTTAAACGCACCTGGCGCCTTGTTTTAGGGGTGACGGTAGCAGCAACCAGTCAAAACGGTGGGTTGGTCAGAAGTGATGCTAGAGGGAAATACGGTGAAACGGGGCGTCAGGTGTGTTTAAATGGGCTCACCATCAGAGTTTATTTTCTACATTTACTATATGGAGGACATAGAGCATGATATAGGAAATCTGGTTGATAAAATATGTGAGTCGGAGGGGAAGGTACCTGACAGAGAAATAGATAGAATGATGAGAGAGTTAATAGATCTTAATAGTCTTTACACAAGGCTAGGACGTAAAAAATCTAAACATAAAAAAACCCAGGTTTACTCACCCAGGTACCAACCCTATATAGGAAAGTAGGCTGGTTATGGACCGCCCTCACCTTTGAAACCAGGCAGGTAGTTATTGCGCTCATAATCCCTCATCATATAATTATCAATAGTGTAGATGAGACCGCTTACGTGATCATCCGCTATAGTCAGATACGACCTGCCGGCCATCTTTCCCACGCAATATAACTGTTTATTGCTCAGCCCGTTAAGTCTTATATAGCATCCGCCTCTATGGTATCTGCCGCCGCTATGAAAAATCCATATAGCTAGTCCGTTATGTAAAACATCTGGGGAAATTATAGTTAGGTCAGGCTTATCATCAGCACCAAGTCTGGTATTAACACAGCACTTGGGTATTCATCCCTAACGTAATCAGTCAAATATCTAAGAATTTCGCAGTCTCTGGTAGTTAGTGGTTTCCTACCTGGTCGTGGGCCGCTACTTCTTATACTTCCCACTAACTCCAACTGTCGACTATCCACCCTGTCTGGTCTAAGACACATAGCTATGTACATCATAAACTCCAGCCGAAGATCATCCCAGTCGTCCGACACTATAGTCTTGTACGAGACACGCTCAAGTCTCCTACGGAACCATATCTCAGTTTTTGTCAGCTTCGGTTTTGCCCATAAGGCTAATCCCGTATATCTACGCCTATTCTCAAGTATCAGAATGTCAGGCTGCCCAGACCTATACCCTTTTCTACGGTTCTCAATGGTGTCTTCAGGCCTTACTACGAATAAGACCATTGGATGATACTTCTCAATATAACTGACCAACTCACGTATAGATTCGTTACTATGATAATTGACCATATACTATACGTATAAAATTATTTCTTTAAGTGCCCTTCCACTTCAGGAACATAGGACATCTGCAATCAATGTCCCAACCCAGCTCCCTATATACAGATCCGAACAACCTATCATCAAACATGTTCTTACTATATCCATCACACATGTCACTGACTTCTATGAGTAGCGTTAGTCCTCTGCGACTGGCCAACCTTATTATATAGTAGTTATACCTACTTACATTTTTTCCTATCAGGTTAAGTCTCATCAGAACTGACACGACCTTTATGAAATCAGCTGTTAACATTCTTTCATCAGAACTATTAACAACCCCTGCTATCCTTCTAGCAAACCACTTACTTCTCTTATGAACAGTCTTCCTCTTGCTCCATGACATTAGATCCAACTCTGGTACAGGCACTGTGAAAGGCCCTTGTAGGCCACATGACGTACAGGTTGGGAAACCATGACAGTTTATACGTTGACCGCCACAGCCGCATGTGTACATCTCATCAATTTTCCTGAATCTCCGCTCCACATAGTCCTCCCTCTTACCCATATTATAGCATAGGAATATATCTTTAAATAAACCCTACCCTATGTGCTATGAAACCTACAGAGACTCCTGCTATAGCAACAAACATTGCCTGGTACTTCTGCATCTCCTTAGAAGGTTTATAAAAGTCTCCAAGTTTAGGTTCATCCCTGAAGGTCACACCATTTGAGGTGTATGTTCTCAGCTTATCCAAGGCCCTGTTAGTGGCATTTATATCAGCGTTGGCATCACTTAACTCTGCTCTAAGTTGAGCCAACCTATCTTTATGTCTTATCTCATTTTCATAGAATGCTTCCTTAGCTGCTGCCAACTTCTCCATGCTTAGGTTATGTCTTTTAATCTCCGCCTCATATCCAGTGTGGTTAAGCTTATTAAATAAGAACCCAGCCCCAGCAAAACTTAGTGCTGCGAATGTTGTCTGAATAGCTCCACCTGCTAATGCACCTGCCATAATGTCACCTAGGTATTCTTGAAGGGGTCCTCAGGTATGTACTTCTTCTGCTGCAGGTATTTGACAGTTAGTGTTGATGCTGTGATACCAACTGCTAGCTTTACATATGACTTCATACTCTCAGCCGATGTTAGCGGCTCCCTCAGCAACTTCTTACTTGCCATGCTAAACAGTAAAACTCCCACCGTAACTAAAACAGCGTCGAATCCTTCATTCATAAGTTCCTTCCTCTGAGCCGACATACTACTAGTGATATTTAGTTACAATGTCTCCAGCTTGCTCATGGTCTTTGCAACTGGCTCAGCTGTGTCAGCCACAACAGCAGCAGCTACCTCCCTCCTATCACTTTTCCATGTGAAGTATAATGACACACCCGCCACAAGAAGTCCTGCTAGTCCTAACATATATCCATTAGAAGGTAATGACCATGAGGAATCTGGCTCCTCCATCTTTATCCTTTCCTTCATCTTCTTTTCCTTTGCTGCTTTGGAGATTGCTGCCAACCTCTTACCCGCCTCAACACGTTTCGGATCTTTAGTCTTAACATCAGTAGTGATCTTGGGGTCTTTACTGTCAGACATCTCAGGTTTGCTGTCAGTCATCCTATAGATTACCTCAGGTTTACTTACCGTCTTGCTGTCAGATACACTGCAGATACCGCTAAGATAACTGTGAGATACTTACCAGTAAATACTAGGACATCTCCACCAGCCTCCTCAATATCTGACCATGGTATACTTACCTTGGCTGGGTTAAGCTTCTCCCACTTTCTCCTCTTCTTCCCCGCATGTATCACATCTGAGCCCCCTCTTGTTAGTCCAACTGCTAGCCCTGTGACTATTGCCGCTATGCTAAGACCAATACCAATTATCACGCCAGCCTTTTTCACAGTACTTCTAAACATCTTTCTCTGCCACTCATCATAGTAATCCCTTATACCACTCCTTATCACTTCACTACCCCCATTTGTGATAACCCCACCAATTGACTTGAATTCGCCCCCAAGGAACTTCCCAGAGTAGCCATTAATAAGATCTGCAACGTTCACCACCCTTTTAATCTCGAGGATACCATTGTCCAGCAGGTAGTCTACGAACCTGGGATCACTACATTCAGACTCAAGGTCCAGAATGTTAGTAAAGAAATCCTTCGTTTCTATGTACTCATAACCTCTCCTGATCTGCCTCAACCTATCCTCACCAACAAGTATTCTGGAACGACCGTCAGTGTAATATACCGGCTGATCAACAGTTCCACCTATAAGTAGTCCATGCGGTTCTGTAGTATTACGACTTCTTTCAATCCTATCTCTAAGCTCATCAAACTCTGTCGTGTAATCACCAGCTTCCTCAGTTTGCCTAACAGTTCCACCAAAATCTGTTTCCTCAGTTTGAGGTGTGTTGTCATCAACCCTATTATTACCTAACTCATCCATTCCAATATACTCATGGGCTGTGTTAGTATCACGACCAGTTATTAGGTCCGACCTGTTAGTATCATATTCCTCTTCCTCATATGGATTGTACTGAGCCTCTACAGTGGGAATAATTTCATTACCGTATCTACTTTTCTCATATCTGAAGCCCTCCATAATACTCTGATGATTTCATATACGCATGACCTCTATAGACCCTACTATACCTATCCTTTATTTTCCTCTCCAGCGGCATAGTGCTGTCATTTATTATATTGTCTACCATGGTCAGATTGCTAAACATTGTGGATCTGTCAAACTCGATACCTCTGAGATATCCTTTGATGGTGTTTAGTGACTTTGTATAGCTCTTGTATGCAACCTCACACTGACTTACTTTCTCCGCTATTCTCTTATTCTTGATATACCCATGCATAAGAAGTCCGACAGCACTTATAGATAATGTAGCGAATCCACCTAATGCGCTAAACGCCCCGCCAGCAACAGTCAGGAATATAGCAAACATGTTCATGGTAAGATTGATCCTAGAGAGTCTCTTAAATTGCCACTGGTAGCAGGTAGCCATCATGTGGTAATGCTCGTAAAGCGACTTTAACATCTCAACCTCCCCCTGGCTCAGCTTGTCAGATATATGGTTGAATCTTATTATACTCTTCTCTCTGTTAAGTGTCATGAGCTAACCCCGATTCAGACTGGCTCGTAGAATGCTACAGTTAGGCAACTCTCATTACCACTAGTCAGTCCAGTTATTGTTGGGTAGATGTAGCCGACAGATGGTTTATTACTGGCCTGCTGTGCTGAGATAGTGTCTTTCACATAAAAGTCGTGATTCACGGGTATAAACCAGTGACCGCTATAATGCCTGTCTGCGTTTCCTAGGGTAAGTGTACCAAGTAGCTCAGAACCTTGCGTTGCCTTATATGTAACATAGTAAAGTCTGTATGCGACCTGTACGACATTGTCAGGAACCACACCATCTGTGTCAAACGAGTGGCATAGTATTCTTATCATAGTGTCCTTACTTACTGGAACCATTGGGTAGGTGTTACCGCCGAGTGCTTCCGGCGTTCCACCAATTGCTGGATAGTACCAGGCCATTGTGACGTTAAGTCTGTAATTTTCCTTCTTAGCGAATTTGTCTGCGGCGTACTTCTTACTTATCAGATGGTTGTCATCAGTGGCTGGTTCTCCCTGTGTTATCCTAAAATTTTTCATGTCAATGTTCCCTGTTGCATGACCACCTAATGTGCTGCTGCTTCTGGTGTCACTTCCAAAACCTAAATTCAAACTCATACATTAGGGTATATAATCATACCATAATTATGAGGAAGCTAACTGTGACCATAGAAGGATCACATAAGGTTATTAGACTTGAGGAGCCTATAATGACAGGGAAAAATCCTCGTATTATGCTGAAGAAGGCTTACATAATGTGGGAGTACTTTAATGTGACCAGCAGCAAGGGTAACTACTATGTTCACAATAAGAGGGTGAACAAATTCCTTGGGGATGGTTATTATACATTCCAGGATTTTAAGAAGATACTTGAGAGGAACAGTGGGGTTACATTAACACTTAGTAAACCAGAGGCTAAGTGTACGATGGTGACCGACAGTAGCACGACGTTAGTACTGCACAACAACTTAGCATCTTTACTAGGATTCAGCACCCGTATATTCTTACCAGGTAGTAGCACAAAGAGTGGGCTGATAAATGTGAATAATGGGTTGAAGTACCTGGTGGTGATGTGTAATGTAATATCTACATCAATGAATCTGTATAATGGGAGGAAGAGTAATACCCTAGTAAGTCTTCCAGTCACTAGTGAGCAGCCGCTGTTCGGTTCGACACAGTCATTTGTTGACATTGAGACAGAGCTGGAAATTGGTAAAGGTGTTATAAATGAGTTGGAATTCCATGTGACAGATCAGAGTGGAAACCCGCTGAATGGTTTTGGGAGCATATTGCTGGAGCTGTACATCTCGTAGAGTATATGGACAATGACATAGAATTGGAACAGGGGCTGAGAGATATATACTATAACCCAGCAACTGGTTACCAGTCAGCTGAGAGACTTTACCAGAAATCATTAGGGACTTTAAGCAAGCACAACGACTACGACTACGGCAACGTGTTTGAACAATAGAATTTCATGTCATATACAAAGAGCTTTTGCAAATGACGGTCCCAAGAGTAATTTTCATGCCGTCGCGACTCTGTTGACAACGTAGAAAAATCATTTTTACGTTGTAAAGACAACGCGGAACCTGAGTCACTACAGAAGCCTTGGAAAGGCTTAACCTTACTCTCGCGAATAACAGATTGAACAAGTGTTTTTCTTCAAGAGTTTAAGAACAAAACGAGCCTGTGCGATTACGTATCTTGAAATTTGGATGTATAAAAACACCGCCATTTAATACCACTCTAAAACTTTCCACCGTAGCCGTAGTCCGTTGTCTGAAGCTTAAAGTCCCTATTGGCTGATGGACTACCGGGTGTGAGTAGGAAGAAGGTCACTGAGTGGTTGAGATCGCAGGACACTTTTACACGGTATAGGAAAATAGTTAGAAAGCATAAGTTCAGACAGACTAGGGTTTACTACCTAGGTGAGCAGCTACAGATGGATCTTGTTGATATGGGTAAGTATGGGAATAAGAACGGGGGATACCGTTGGATACTGACAGCTGTTGAAATTCTAAGTAGATATGCCTTTGCAATCCCTGTGTATAGGAAAGACACCGGAAACATGACCAAGGCGGTAACGTTGTTGCTTAATAAATTTAAGAAGCGTTTTGGAGCGGATCCAGAACTGGTGCAGTTTGATGATGGTAGGGAATTTTACAATGTTGGGGTGAGGTCCTTACTGGAGGGAGCTGGTGCTAAGTACTTTAGCACTCTATCAGATAAGAAGGCTGCTGTTGTGGAACGGTTCAACAGAACCCTAAAGACGGCTATGTGGAAGTACTTTTACAGTAAGGGAACATATAAGTGGACTGATGTTCTAGACTCGCTGGTTAGTAATTACAATAACAGTAAGCATAGAACTATACTGATGAAGCCGGCTAATGTGAATAAAAGTAATGAGGCTGAAGTGTGGAACACCTTATTTGGCCACACCTTTGGAGAATACCCTCTAGCTAAATTTAAAGTTGGTGATACTGTCAGGATAAGTAAGTACAAAAGCATATTCACTAAGGGCTATGAGGCTAACTTCACAGAGGAACTATTCAAGGTGACTAAGGTGATTAGGGGTGATCCGAATGTTTATGAAATAGAGGACTTAGAGGGTGAGCCAGTAATTGGGAAGTTTTATGAGGAGGAGCTAAGTGCTGTTGTTAAGAAGGATCATGTTTACAGGGTGGAGAAAGTACTGAAAAGGAAAAGGAAAAAGAAAATGGCCCTGGTGAAGTGGCTCGGGTATGATAGCAAGCATAATAGCTGGATACCTGATAGTGATATCCATAATATTGGTTAGTGTATAGATGGCTGAAGGTGGTGACGTATTTGACGACTTTGAAATGAAAAACAGATACCCTGGATATGATGAAATGGATGATGACCAGTTGGAGTTAGAATACTCTAACCTGTTAAGTCAGGGTGATAATGGTTCAGGCAAATCTGAGAGGATCACATATGTTAGAGATCTTATAGCCAGAAGAGGATTAGAGTATGATGATTCATTCTTAGACTTAGATGATGGTAAAACGGTTACTATTAAAAACGCTAATGGCTCCACCATAGAAGTACCAGGTGTTGAATTCATCCTTAACCCACAGGATGATCAGAGCAATTTCACCCGTATTAATGATGAGGTATATAGTGTACTTGACGAGACACTTGGTGACGATGAAAGCATACTCAACGAAAGTAAGTACGATGAGGTTATGGAAAGACTTAAAAACGTTAAGTCGAAGAATAAAGCTAATATTGGCAATCAACTTGAAAGGGTTGTAGCTGTGACGAAAATAGTTCAAGTTAAAAACAAAGTCAACCTAAACCCAAAAAACCGGATAGCACAGGAGATACTGGACAGATCAATTATTATTCAACGAAAAGACGGAGAAGATACATTATGGTTTAAACCTAAATTAAAAAGCGGAAGGTTATCAGGCAGAGCAGTACAGATTATGAAACGTGGTAAAACAAAAGTCCCACAGTACTCGACAGCTATTGGGTCGGAAAATGCTGTTGGCCAGTATAAAAAGCTAATTAGCGATTACAGAAAAGACATAGGGTATAGGAAAGTCCATTTTGTAGAAACTGAACCAGAGGACTACCCAGTGGTTGATATACAAGCCAACTCTAATAACTACGTAGATATACCTGGACTGACTACTAGAGAAAATTGTGAAATGAGAGGTGTACTGAACCCATCATCCGCCATGGACCCAAACTCAAGGGTAGGTGATCAGGGAGCCTTACAGCTCCAGGCGAACTACTTTGATGAAGCAGCAGCTGAAACGGAGGAACAGATGACTTCAGAAAATGAAGATAACAGAGAACTGGCAGAAAGAATAGAAGGACTAAGAAAGGCTCAAGATCTTGTGTTAGAGCAGAGACAACTGGAAGAGACAAGGGAGCAGCAGGAGGAATACATATCCAGGCTAGAGAGATTCAAAGAGTGGATGAAGGAGAACTGGCTTGGTGCCACATCACTTGCTGTTGGCCTGGCTAGCATTCTGACGACTGTGATCATAGGGTTGCGTCACAATATTAAAAGGGGTTCTAACGCTGTCGGGTCATTCGGACGGTCGGTCTATAACGCCTTTAGGAATCTGACAAAGAAACTCGGCCCAGTGTTAGGTCCTATTATCATGGCGGTTGGTAACCTTATAGTTGCTCTGCTAAAGTATGGTGCCATGGGGTTGGCTTGGTTGGCTAGCAATCTGTGGGTGTTGGTTATAGCGATTGTGTGGATGGTTTATGACAGGTATGGTAAAAGTAAATAAGATATAACTTAGTCTATGTTGCAGGAAGATAGAATCAATCCGAGCTACAAACTAAAGAGACCAGACAGTAGTAAGAAAGGAACTAGGAGAGTAGTCGATGTGACATTCAACCCAACACATATATCCTCTGGTCAGGACCTGTATGTAAAGCTATCGACATTACCGGTTAATCATGTGTTAATCCCTGGGAGTAGAATGCTTACTTTCAGCCTTAAGAATGGTAATAAGGAGTCATACCATCAGAACAATCTAAAGTCCACTCTTTTTAAACAAATCACCCATATGTTCAATGGAGAAAAATACAGAGATCTGAATGAGGCTCATGTTCTCAGGTGCTATGAGGACCTTTGGTCTAAGTCAAAGCGGGTTGGAAAAATTGATCAGGGTCTTGGTGGGAGTGTGAATCTTGCTAAGCTAAGGAGTCAGGATGCAAGTGGTGATAACAGTGTTGCTGGTGATGTTCTCATGAATAGCATCTACGGTGACAGGTTCACAGTTCCTATCGATGATGACTGGCTTACTGAAAATGGGGCTGTCTACCCCCACGCGCTTCAGAATACACACGAGACTATACTGAAAATTAACAGTCCGGGTAATGTGTTACTACCCGGTGGTAGTGGTAAGGCTGTGCCAGGTAGCTTTAAACTGGATAACCTAAAGTTGAGGTATGAGACAGTTGAGAATGAGATTCTGGCTAGTGAGACCGAGGGAATCTATAGCAGAGGGAAATCTTCCTACTACAGTCACGCCACCCTGGTTAAAACCTTCCCAGTTTCTGCTGCTACTACAAAAATCCATGAAAATGTGAACCTACCAAGGAAGTCTCTAAGAAACATCGTAATGATCTTCAAAAGAACCACTGATGGAAGTGAGTCGTTCTACTACCCAGCTATTGAGAGTGTCAAAATAAGTTTCCAGGGTCAACCAAATTTCCTGTACACACAGTCGATGAAGAAGTACGATTTCTTTAATGAGGCTAGCCGGGTGTTCTTCCCATGTGATGACAAGTCTGACAGAAATGTTAGTGAAGCGAATTTCTACAACGATAAGTTCGCCTTGGTCTGTGACTTTTCAACAACGGCGCTAAAGAGGGTACAGGGCCAGGGTGTAAAGCTGACTGACACACAAAACGGAATACTTATCGAGGTTGATAAAAGTGCTGGGACCACTGCCTGTACCTGCTACCTGTACGTTCTGTCTGATGGGCTAATAAACCTGGCTAATGGACAGCTTCAGTCTATTCAGTATTAGTGTATGGATCAGCCGGAGACTATTCTGATAGTTGGGCCATCTGGATGTGGTAAAACTTACACATTGCTTAACGAAATACTTTCTGTGGAGTATGGGAAGTATTTTGACTTCATCATAATACTCTGTCCCACACTGTGGATAAATATGACATACCTAGACTGGAGATATCTTAATAGCGACCCTGATGTCATAGGACTTAGCATAAGTCCAGATAGACTAGACCCTGTTATTGAGGCAGTAGTAAAAATTTACTCTGGATCTAAGACTGCTGTAATAGTTGATGACATGAGTAACACAGGTGATCAACATCTTAACGACGGCATGCTGGCTTTTTTATCATATAGTGGTAGGCATCATAATATCACATTGTTCATTCTCACTCAGAAGCTGAATAGTGTCGCGACTGGTATAAGGGACAATACCACTAGACTGTTATTTTTCAGCACACATAACAGGAGAAGTATGAAGGTGTTGAGGGATGAGTTCTTCGGACATATAGCAGACGCTGAAATGGAGAAGTCTATCATTGCGCATCTTGCCACTGGTAAATACCTTGACATTAAACTCAGTGCGCAGCCACCGACCTATGAAGTTAAATGAAACATAACCTAATGTATGCCAAAGAGGGAAGGTAAGCGCAGTAAAAATGAGCCAGTTGTTATTGAAGATGAGGCTATTGAAAAACTAGTTGATGAGCTACAGGTTGCGGAAGAGAGTATTGCTAAAACTGTGAGCACTGAGGAACCTAGCATAGACACCAGGCGCGAGGAACTTATAACTGCATCTGATGATGGGTACATTACCCAGAAGTCCGGACATATAAGAAAATGTAGTGAAAAGACATTAGACAAAATTTACAAGGCTTATGAAGCTAAAAGGAAGAAGGACGCAGACGGGTTCCTAACAGATTTACTAATAAGTCAGTTCTCAACAATGCTTGGTGGTCTTGACGCAATTGAGGATCCTGTTGCGCTGACAGATAAACTTAAGAATAATGGTATACTGAGAAAAGATGTTGAGAGTATTATATCAGTAGTTAGCCCATACATACCCCTTATAGGGTTACTCGGAGGTGTCGCCATAACTGGTAAGCACATATACCAGCATAAGACCAAACTGGTGGAGAATAGTATACAACCTATGGTATATGAACAAGACCCTAAGTAGATTCTTCGCTAAGTACCCATATGCTGACAAAAGCAAGTTTATAACTGAATCAGTTTTTGGTAAGACAGAACCTGGCGTGTTCTTCGGACCCGTCGGCGTCGATGCTACGTACATCTACACCGAGGACCGGGAATTCAAGAGCAATGAGAACTACACCAAGTACCTCACAATAGATAAGCCACCACCAAAGTTCCCAAAAATATGGTTAGGTGGTGGTACCGTGCAGAAGGTTCAGGGAAAAAGACACTGGGAGAAGGACATTGAGGGAAAACACGACTTCTCAAAGTTTACATACCTGTCTGAGAACGTTATAGACTACAGCCTTAACAATTTCAGGGTTTATGTTAATGACCACGACTTCTTCATGTCTAAGTTACCTGTCCTAAGTCCCGGTAATAGGACTGATATAGCAGTATGGTGGAATAACGGCGAACCTTACTACCAGCTAATCTTTGCCGTCTACCTAAGTACGTACTGCTGTGGTGTCGGGGTTGAGCATCTAAAGTTCTCCGATGATGTTTATCCAGTGATTACATCTATTATGCGCTTCCATGTGTACTTCACTACCCGACGTATACTAAGGCGTCTTATAAAGGAGAAGAAAAGTGACCTAATGAGGGAATTTGGTGCTGGTAAGGATGTAATCGACAACATGTCAAATATACCTAGAGAGAAAAAGTTCCTTATTAACCCACATTCTGGTCAGCATCATGACCGCGCATTTAAGGAGTGGATGTGGAGACTTAACCCTGATTATAAAACACACTACAGAAGGTTCATACCACTTAAGACAGATGGTTTTACCAGGATAGGGCTCCAATATCTAAACGAGTCTATCGAGGCTTATGTCTATGCAGTGCTAGGCTCACAAGCTAAAACAAGGGTAAGTATCGTTAAGAAGGGTGCCGGAAGTCTGGAGTCACAACAGGAATTCAGAGTCCTCGTAAACGACGCCGTCGTTAACTACTCTGTTAGCACTTGGATTCTGAATATGAACAGATCAATATCAGATACTAACGTAACCCAGAACTTGGCCATAAGTCCTGACACATGGTTAGTGCCAGGGTCACTCACAATACTGAAGACAAAAATTATCGGATATAACAACTTACTCAAACACGCGTCTGATGCTATGAAATTTGGTATTAACTCTAAAGTAAACTACCAGCAGCAGGTTGTCCATAGGCAACCAAAGAAGGTACACCAGGAATATGTACCACATCTGGAAACATTAGATGAGGAACCAGACAAGAAGGAAAATTCTCCAAACATAGGTTTCCATAAATCTACGGAACCACAAGCAAAGGAAAATTCTCCACATATAGGTTTCCATACATCTACGGAACCACAAGCACCTGTCACACAGAAAAACAATGAGCTGGGGATTATCTTGGTTTCAACAGCTGTGGCTGGGTATCTGTTTAGTAAAAACGTCCTGTAGTGTGAACATGGGGCGTGCGTTTTCTGAGTAAAAAGGTGGTGCTAGTGCCTAAACCAGCTGAAATCGGCAATTTCTCTTGATGCTAGTATAGGACGGAAATTTACGACTTTAAAAACGCCGGCACTTGACATATTTCTCTCCATACAGTCAAAAGGAGGTTTCTTTAAGTCTGCGGACTACTTAATAGGATCTGACTTGGATTCTGTGAAGACTTATATTTTGGAAGATCGGTGGCAACCGACTGGTCTGGCGAGTTGGGGGCAAAATAAACTGGTCCATTTGTTGGAAGGTTTTATCTGACTCACAATAGACTTTACACTGGTGACTCCTGGTATGATTGCGGCCCAACACCTCGCCTTCGGCTCGGTGTGGCCGCCTGGACTCCAGGTTGCCGCTGTTCGGGGCTGTTGTGTGGTGCTAGGTAACATGACCATACGGATGACTTGACCTTGGTGACTCCAAGAAGTAAGGGGGCGTCCTTCTTATCATAAGCTCGGGACCATCGCCAAACGACTTGGTCGCTGTTGTCTTTTCCACCGTACCTAATGTAAACTTTATGTTGCATGGAAAAATAATTTCATATAGGTTGGGCCATTTGTATTCCTGGGTTTTGGATTCCTGGCGGCAACCGACTGGTCCGGCGAGTTGGGGGTAAAAACAGATGGTCCATTAACTATAACCACCCGTATAGCCAAGCCGTGGTTCTATGCCGTGGTTCCAGTGGTCGCGCTGATGGGGCAAGTAGGGCCAACCACTGAGGCCAACGGCTGGGGCCAACGGCAGGGCTAACAACTTCCAAGGTACTCAGCGATGGTGTTGACGACTCAGAATAAAAGTGGTGGTACCGGGGTATGGAAAAAGTGATGGTACCGGGGTATGGAAAAAAGTGGTGCATGCGGTCAACAAAAAACATCCCTGGGAGTGGACAAAAATCTCGTCCACGCCTCGGGGAGGAGAGATATCCCTGTCGTAGCACCCAAAATAAACTGGCCTGGTACCCCCATATCCTATACTACTTTTGTTAATATTGTTTTCGATATTTATGTAAATCAAAGGCGATTTTTGTCACTTTACATGCATGGTTGGTCATTGTTAATTGTGGAACCAAGACTGCAAAGGCGTACTGAATTATTTGTCTGACTAAGTAATTTCGAGTTTGTATAGACAAAATATCAGTTTACGTTTGTTGCTGAGCGGTCCGGGACATCGTCGTGATAAGAGGCTTATTGTAGTAACTACAACATAATTACTAGACAATTATTGCTGTAGACTTGTAGCTCTGAATTGAAGACGTCCCGGGTGTACGGCACGAATAATTAGCAATAAAATAAACAATATATGGAAGTTCTACAAACATTTTGTTTTATGAAGTCGCCAGCTCTATAGAGCTGGTGGCCCATTGGGGTGGTGAAACAATACGAAATATTTGAATAAGAAAGAGCTAATTCCCATACCGTACCAATATGGCCGCCATTTCATTGTTTCGGTACACCAATATGGCCGCCGTGACGTAAGACGAAAACGCTCTATAGACTATAAAGAAGGGCAAGCGATGAACTGAACACGAGAAAATCGTGAAGAAGCGAGGCTAGCCCAGTTCTCCTTAGAGTGTCTTTAAGCCTGGTTTTCATATGTCGCCGATCGTCGGCGATTTGTGATTTAGATGCATGTTAAGTAACAGAATAAAAGCACTGCTTTTCTGCATTGTTCTTTATTACTTAACATGCTGCTGCATTTCCCGTTTTAACATGCATCTAAATCACAAATCGCCGACGATCGGCGACATATGAAAACCAGGCTTAATCAATTAACCTTTTCCAAGTGTCGTTATAACTCGATAAAGTCATCATTTTAGAAGACGAATTAAGGCTTCAGACTGACGGAATTTGACGGTCTTCCAATGTCCCAGTCTGGACCGTCTGGTAGTTTGTCGTCCGGTTTTCTTGTTTAATTGTTTTAACGACGGAAAAATGGACATTGATTATATACAGGTCAGTGATTGCCACAAATTTACAGAAAAATTCCGATTCTATTTCCGAGTGAAGTTCGGAAGCTGCCCGATCGTCTCTGAGCCCGCGTTCAATTTCTGGTCTATCATTTGTGATTTGTGGCTTCCGGAGTTAGTTTTATTTCTAAAGTACTCTCCGCTAGCTAGGATGGCGCAGAATAGCATGAGCTCGGAGCAAATGCAAAAATTCTTGGATGAAAACCAGTACACAGTGAATGGAATTCTACGTTACGAAAAGGTATTCGGCAAAGGCTTCGTCAGCACAGGCGGTCTCAAGACGACGGAGGTAAGTTTATATATTTGTCTTTGGAATAACTATAGAATACCCCGCCACAAAAAACTGTTATTCTTGCTTGCCTAACACCAACCTTCGACTCTAAACGAATTGCGTACGTGGCTACTTGGCTATCTGGCTACTTGGCTATACGTGGCCACTTGGCAACTTGGCTACCTGGACTTGGCTACGTGAGTACTTGGGTACTTGGCTACATGGCTATAATACAATGGAATGGATAGCATAAATGCAACCTATAGGTCTGATATTTTTACTGCAGTAAAAATAATTTCCTTCTTCCTCGCCTTATTGTTTTACTTGAAATAACAACAAACTAGTAATAATTATAGCTGGAATTTATTATACCCTCACAAATAATCGTCCAATCAAATGTCTACATTAGTGTCACATGCCAGCCCAATATTTTACGATGTAGGACAACTACATATTGAGCAGCAACCTTTGGACAGGTGCACAAGGTATATTTACTTGTCAATTGCACGATTATTTGTTCGATATAATAAAACACCTATTGGATTCATCTTTGCCTGATATGGAAAATATTTAAGTCTCAAATTTTAATATTAGGCTCAACCTTTGGTCTCGCCCAATATTGAATGTTTGACTTAAATATTTTGCCATATTTGTGGTATAGAAAATTACAATAACCTGACCCCTGCACAATGGAACCAAAAACCTTGACCCTCACACAATGTGGAACCAAAAACCCTAACCCTACAATCACATAATGCAAATGTTTGTGGTATGGAATGATAACCTGACCCCCACACAATGGAACCAAAAACCCTAACCCTAATCACAAGACGGGAACATTTATGCGATGGAAAATTACGATAACCTGACCCCCCACACAATGGAACCAAAAACCCTAACCCTAATCACAAGATGGGAACGTTTGTGCGATGGAAAATTATGATAACCTGACCCCCCACACAATGCAGCCAAAACCCCTAACCCTAATCATATAATGGCAATGTTTGTGCTATGGAAAATTATGATAACCTGACCCCCACACAATGTGATAACCTGACCCTCACACAATGTGTTAAACTGACCCCCACACAATGTGATAACCTGACCCCCACACAATGGAACCAAAAATCCTTATCACAAAACGGGGATGTTTATCATGTTTATGACATTTTCTAAAACTAAAAAGGAAATAAATTAAACCTCCCCACATCCATATCATTAGCTAAATTAGTGTGTAGCCAGGTAGCCAGTAGCCACATCCAATCACAGCTTTCTAGTGCAATTCTTGTCAGAGTTCTGAAAGTGAATATCTGTAAGCTTAAGCTTTTTAGAGGAACAGAAAAAGAAATAATGGTTGAATTGGGCAATGAGCTACAGTACATGTACAAGTGTATTTCTGGGGCATATGCGTTTTCCTGAGTGCTTGCAAAGCGACAAAGACTTTGAGGGATTTAATACAGAAATACCCACATTATTTGAATGGATCTAGATCAGTGGTCTATACAGTAGGGCCTGTCCACATAAGGTCTAGGATAGACTGTACTATGTCCCTTTTAAGAGCTGATGGGGAGGGGATGATGAGAGTGGAAGATGAGCGTTGAAGCCGCAAGCCAACCTGAGTGTGGGTGTGGGAGGGAGAAGGGCCCTAATGGTAATGGCTTGCCACTTCATTGCTCACGTACTGCTCTCGTCGTCCCCTACCTCCGGCAGCCCCTAAAAGGGATGTAGTACAGTCTAGGCCAGGAGATCCCTCCCACTCAAGTCCCACTTTACCACCTGGCTTCCTCACATGTCCTGGGTTTTCCCTCATGAGCGTCGAAAAACCTCTGGCACCCAGGGTAATGAAATCATGATGAAATCAATCAATGAGTTTGACATCTTAAATAAATACCATCACTGTACATGTGATAACATATTGATTCACTCATGGCAAAGGTGTAACAAGTTTCAAATTCCAAATCAAAACAGTAAATTGCGGCTTGGTGTTCAAGAGGCTTTCCACGCTCGCCTCTCAAGTTGGCCCCTCACACTTTACCACCTGGCTTCCTCGCATGGCCCAGGTTGTCCCTCATAAGTGTTGAAAAACCTCTGACACCCATGGTGTGTAGGCCTCAGAGTACTGCAAAAGTACCTGGCCTGTACCTATACAGATGGCCGGGCCTAGTGTGAATTCTGGATTTTACCTAGGCCTAACCCAGTGATGTTTTACACTGCACTATTTTTGCTTTGAGTTGATGAGTGTACTTGTTTTCTTAACCAAGTTAGCCAACCAGCTAGCCTGAGCCAGGCTTTTAGTAGTCTTCTCACAGACCCATTAACTTTCATAAATGGAGCCATGTCCATTTAATTTTACGACCAGTGGCCACACCCATTTGTCTTTAGTGATTGTTCCCCCACTTACTGTACATAATATCACTGGCCTGACCTGAGACTGGATTTATTGCCACTGACAGTAATAAGAGCTGAGCATATGTTACAGTGTATATCCATTGCACCAATGGGGCAAGTTCCTTATGAGCTTGGTGTACATGTAGTTTAAATGTTTGGATTACGGTACTACGCAGGTAAAAAATCTCACAGCTTGTTTAAACAGGATGTGTTTGCAACAGGCTGGTGGCAAGGCTGTTAACAGCTGGTAACTTGTAACAATGCTGTTCATTCAACAAGCTAGTGCTACAACCTTGTTAGTATCAAACTGTTAACTTTTTGAGCAGCCAGACTGTAGAGCAGTAACAGGTTGTTGTAGGAACAACTTGTCACCAGTCTATCATTGGAGTAATCAACCTTACAAGTTACAAGATATGTCAACAATCAGTGTTACAGACATGTGTAACAAACTTGGACAACCAACTGTGCAAACACATCACAGTGTCAACCTGTTGAACAGCCTTGTAACAACTTGCCTGGAGGCATGTAACTGTAACAGCTGGGGCTATGCACCAAATCAAGGTTTAGCTCCAAAAAAAAGTGACCCTATTATTGAAGGTCAAAATGGCCAATTTATTATGGCAAAGAAAACTTGCCCTAGGACTTTTGAACAGTTTTTAATACAGTGGCAGTTGGGGGCCATGTGGAGTGGATGATGGATATAATATAATATATTTTTCAAAGTTTTTGGAGAGGACAGTAAGTTGCACTGCCATGACTCTACTCTCAACCCCTTGCAAAATTCAAAATCATGGTGGATTTATAAGGGCAAAAATAGAATTTCAATTGGACCCCTAGCTGTCATGTGACAGAGCCTGCATTCTAGGTCTATTATTTCTACAGGGTAGGTTATTAATTCTATGGTATGTTAGTTCATCTCTTGTTTAACCCATTGCTGCCTCCGAGGATGTCTGAGACTTCTTTTTTTTTGAGTAAAATCATCTGGGGGGGGGGGGATTGCCCCCTAACGGTCTCCAAGATCTTCCTTGTGAAATATTTAAATCTGTGGAGAAATTTGTAGGGGGTACAGTTCTTTTAAGGCCAAGTGATTAGATTAGTAATGTGTTAATATATCTAGCAGGCACATGTACATGCATGCTATAAATTACAATACTAAATAAAATGCCTCCAACTTGTTTTAACATTTACATATTGTTTATAAATACTGTACATGTAGTTGTACCTCTAAAGATATTCTGACTTGGTAACAACACAATTATGTAATTTATGCCTTTCAGATTATTCGTAAATACAGTACATGTACTTGCCTCAAAATGCATGAAATAGTGTTTCAGAGACCCTAGAAATTCACAATTTTCTGGGAGGAGCATGCCCCTGGACCCCCCCCCCCCTAGCAGCTTGACCTCCCATACCCTGAAGGCAGTACCAAAATCATCTGGTGTTAGACAGAGTAAAAGAATAAACCTGATAACCTGATCCTTTTTTTAGCTACCTCAGGCAGGAATGCGTTAAAAAGTAAACCCACATATAAGAGAGATAACTTGTGAGATAGGGATAACTTCGTTTGAGTGATAGATGTACATCTACAGTAACCCTAGGGCCATGCAGAGTTACATGTATGTACATGTATATCCATGCACAATTCATGCGAACATTCCCAGGTTGGAGATCTTGTCAAGATCTTAACAAGATCTTACCAAGATCTTACATAAGATCTTGTTTAATATCTTCCCAAGATCATGCAAGAACTTCCCAAGATCTTTGCAAGAACTTGCCATGATCCTGCAAGAACTTGCCATGATCCTGCAAGAACTTGCCATGATCCTGTAAGATCTTGCCGTGATCCTGTAAGATCTTGCCATGATGCTGCAAGAACTTGCCACGATCCTTAAGATCTTACCACGATCCTGTAAGAACTTGCCATGATCCTGTAAGATCTTGCCATGATCCTGTAAGATCTTGCCATGATCCTGTAAGATCATGCCATGATCCGGTAAGAACTTGCCATGATCCTGTAAGATCTTACCACGATCCTGTAAGATCTTACCACGATCCTGTAAGAACTTGCCATGATCCTGTAAGATCTTGCCATGATCCTGTAAGATCTTGCCATGATCCTGTAAGATCTTGCCATGATCCTGTAAGATCTTGCCATGATCCTGTAAGATCTTGCCATGATCCTGTAAGATCATGCCATGATCCTGTAAGATCATGCCATGATCCTGTAAGAACTTGCCAATATGTTCTTGCAAGAATGTGTAAGCAATTTCAGGATCTTGCCAAGATCTTATGATAAACTTTCAAAATATTAATTGCCAAAAGCTGCCAAGATGTTCTCATGCCAACTGGTGCAAGACACTTACTGAAGGCATGCCAAGAAGTAAACATGAAAATTAAATTATTGTAGCTAGAATCTTCCCAATTACAGTACAAACTTTCATTAGCTTAAATGCATGATGCATGAACAAATGTGACTGTGAAGAAATGTTTAAAAACAATGCACCTGAATCCTGAATTGAATTGAATTGGATTGGATTGGATTGAACATACATGATGTAAAATCCCGTTTTAATCTTTCTAATTCTTATGTCATATAACAAAGTAAAATTAAACTGTTTACAGTATAAACCCAACATTCTCTAAAATAATAACCACAATAAGCTGTATAGTATCCATATAACTGCCATGTACCCATGCATGATTGTGGTTCATATAAAAACTTTAAACAACATCTGCTTATTTAAATTGTATAAAAAACTGTAACTGCAGTACTAATGTTGGGTTCAAATGTCAATTCAACAAATTTCATACTGTTTGAATAACAAATCTTCTCATTCGGATTTATCATCTGCAGGTAATGGCACTAGGTTCTCGGCAGAATTATCCATTTTTTGCTTCATCCTCTTCATGTCACGGCACTTTTGATTGCATGCATCCACTATTTGTTGATGATTTCTGATTTCTCTTGATACGTTCAGTACCATACTTTACATTAAGGACATCTAAAAATGAAACAGTGATACTATTATGTACTAGAAGTTACTACCGCAAGTGAAGTGCTGCCTCGAAAGGGACAAGAACCTTTAGCCTACTCCACAGGCAAATATCTGCAGTCTGTGACCAATGTGACACCCCTCTTGCCCACTCCACCCAAGATTACCCACACCACCCAAGATTGCTCACACCACTCAAGACTTCCCCCTCTACCCAAGATTACCCACACCACCCAAGATTGCCCACTCCACCCAAGATTTCCCACTTCACCTGAGATTGCCCACTCCACCCGATATTACCCACTCCACCCAAGATTGCCCACTCCACCCAAGATTGCCCACTCCACCCAAGATTACCCACTCCACCCGAGATTACCCACTCCACCTGAGATTGCACACTCCACCCAAGATTGCCCACTCCACCCAAAATTGCCCACTCCACCAAAGATTGCCCACTCCACTCGAGATTGCCCACTCCACCTAAGATTGCCATTCCATCCAATTTTTTCTCACCTCTTCACCAAAAGAGCCCACAGAGTTGCCTTTCGAAGAAGACTGGGAAGTCCAAAAATGTAATATTAATTACAATAGCTAGAGTATTCACACATCTCTTCTATATTTTTTACTACAGTATTATAAGATTGAAAACAACAAGGGTTTTGACAGGATATACACACAATTAAATAATCACACCTCTTGCTCTGATGGCAAAATTGTCAATGCAATTCCAAGTGCTTAATATGTTTTGACAAATCAAGAGCTTTAATAAAATTATACAGCAATGTACCATTGAGCCCATCACATTATTTTGTAGAATTTGTATAAGTCAAAATTCACACACGCAGATAGTAGCGTCTGATCAGAATGCTGATCAGAATGCTGATCAGTGCCCACCGAAATTGTAAGACAGTTCACAAGTGTGTTCAGAGGTTAGAGAACAAGAACGATTCATTGCCAAATGCATCGCCGTCGTGGTGTTTACAAACTTCAAACGTACATGCAATTTGTAAGAGCAAACCCTTCTGGTGTATGTGATGTAAGTTGTAGAAAGAAACTTTTACGTCACAAAACGTCATAAAATGGTCAACATACAGATAAACATCCCTCTCAAAATCGAGATTTCGTTGACTATACATAGCTCGGCAAAGAGGCCTGGACATGAGGCACAGTAACCCATGTCAAGATTAGTGAGCTGCCTCGCTAACGCTCGGCAGCAACAATACTCTAATATTACCAGTATATATGTAGAGTAAGGGCCAGCTGTACAATACCTGGGTAGGTATTATCCAGTGGATACTGTATTAGTCCTATCTATGTAATTACTAGATACAGAATGAGTGCTCTGTCACGTGACAGGTGTCACATTTCACAAATATGTTGCCCTGCCTTGTAAATATCCACCATATTGGATTTACTGTACCTCATACTTTTCCAACAAAAAAGTTCTTGGGCGAGTTTATTTGCCTTTATAAATCAGCCATTTTGTGGGAACAATTTTCTGACTGACATGAAATAGGAGCCCACATTCTGTCTACTATTTCTATTGTTGTATTTAACTGGAACATTCACCATCAAAGCTACTGTATACTAATAGGGGGTGCGATTTATCAACAGGGTACTAAGTTATACACTGGAGAATGCGAGTACATACAACCGTTACCATCCCCAGTAGACCCTTGCGAGAAACGGGTTTTTAAATTCCTGGGGGGGGGGGGGGGGGGGGGTCTACGCATAGGCTAAATTAAAAGTGGCCGGCACTACCGGTAATGTAAATATAATCTATCAAGAATAAATGAACTTACTAAGCAAGATGCTAACTCTTGCTGGATCAGGAGCAGGCCTGCTTGATTTCTTGGTGGCATAAAGTAACCCACAATTCAGTTCATCTGGAGTGAAAAGTGCACTCAAAACTCTTACTGTAAGGCACATTTATTGGGCTCTGTAGGAGGGGACTTGATGTTCAGCAAGTTGATGTCATTGTACTGTACCACTGTAAAAAAAAAGAAATTAATATTATAAAATAACGAGAAGTAAATGAGCTACAACACACTGTCTGATTGGCTAATGGGCTGAAAACCCATGCCATCATTAACTTCTTATTAACTGAGAGTGCGGTCATTATGGAAAATATCAGACCGAGGTCTTGACAGTACAGACCGAGCCTGCAGGGTGAGGTTCGCACATAAAAGACCGAGGTCTGATATTTTCTGTAATATAACCAAGCAGTCGAGGTCAAAGAATTACCTGGATACAAGGTTCATCAAGGTACTAACACAACAGAATGTTTTAATTGCAGATCTGAGTGCATTTTCAGATAGCTTTTGTGTAGTTAGAAAATCCACATAGCAATGGCACATAGCAACACCTCTTATGACTGGTAAATTTACATTTTCCCTTACTTTACTGAAAATTTAATGACATTATTAAATTATAAAAACTTACAGTTGTCACTGTGCAATTGTCGAGTTATAATGGCACTAGAGAAGCTACCAAAACACTTGATCGACTATCACCTCATTATTACACTCATCTCTCTTACCATTATAACTTGATAATCACCTGTGACTCTGGGCACAACAAAAATTTTAGATTGTTAAATTATGATGTCTTATTACCATCGAAGTTGACCAATTTATTGTTAAATTTGAAATTGCAATTGCTGATCTTTAAAACTGAACTTGTGTCAGTTTTTGTATCAGGAAATAGGAGCTCTAAAATCAAGGTATACACTGTAGCACTGTACTATTCAATTGCCGGGTAATGAATATAAAATCAATTACTGGATCCTCAATAAAATTAAAGTTTTATGTGCTATTTTAATGGTCATATAAATTAATTAAACTTACAACTTCTGTTTGCTGTAGGTTTTCTTCTTCTTTAATTATTGTCTTTTTTGGAGTAGCACATGATGACAATGGTGTGGATGGTGAATGAAAATCATCCTGTAAGATTAATAATCAAAAGAACAAAATAATTAATATAATAAATTTAACATAACAATTACAATGAATGGTACATACAATAGACCTTTTTCATAAATAATGGTATGCATCATAATGCGCACTTGATGTCAGAGATATTCAGTAATCATTAAATGATAACAGGAAAGATAACTATTGGTTGGTGCTCATTTTCATGAGATATGAATACTTCACTTTTGGACATGTGCTCTTAGGGATTATCATGATCAAGGATGTTGATATGAGCAAATTTTATCCCAACTGAAGACCGAAACTATGAAAAGTCTTTCAAATCATACAAGGAAATGTTCAGTGCACTTCTGTTTATAGGTAGAAGTATAGGTAGAGTGCACTTCTGTTTTTAGGTAGTGCACTTCTGTTTTTAGGTAGAAGTATAGGTACAGTATGTCGCCCAGTTTCCGGACAGTACCAGTATCCGGACAGTTCATTTTCAATGTTTAATTTCTCTTCTAAAAATAACGACGAAATATCGACGAATACTTCCGATGATTGTCCGGCATGTCACGATTCACATCCCGTGTTTTTTGCCTATTTGCTGTACTTTTCTTCGAGAAATTCAACTTTTTGTGAAGGTAAGTCGAAACCATTTTCTTCAAAAGTACGTAGTTTACTGCGCCGTAAACTATACGGTACACTTAAGGATAGAGATTCTCAGGAACTCTACGGCAGAATCAAATGGTTTTCATGTACAAGAAAGCTAAAAAATAGATTTTTCATCTGAAGAAAGAATTGGCGCCATTTTTTTAAAATTTAAGATATAGTGGACTTTTGAATTTTTAAGTAGGTTTTTAATTGCTTGCCCAGTAACCGGACACATACTTTCGGTTCACAATGTTAATATTTCAAGCACAAGTATACCTGCAGTTGTTTACTCAAACAGGGTTCAAAAAGGGAAATGCTAGTTCAATCGATAATTTACTATGTTCGTGGTATGTTTGTGAACATTCTGGTGCAAGACGAAGGGTATTCTTACTGTTTTGGAGAAATAATTCAATAGTTGAAATTAGCATATAGTGGCATAGACAAAATGCACGAAAAATCGGTTTTAGCAATAACTATTATTTAAAACAATCTCTGTCGTACTATTTGCATTACATAATCAATAATTTATCAAAATTAAGGTCACCTGAGACACAAAAATACACAAACTACCGTCATTTTAATGGCGTCCGGATACTGGGCGAGCTGTCCGGAAACTGGGCGTGCAATCAAACTGACAATTTTAGCGATAATGGATAAAATCACAAAGTACAGCGGTTTTTCTTTTAACATAAGGTGGCAGATGGTTGTCTCTACAATGTGAAAAATTCTTATCCCCCTTGCTGTCTTTAAAGGTGAGATATAGCGTAAGAAATACGTATTGTCCGGAAACTGGGCGACATACTGTAGTCACGATAGCGAGTACAATTAAGGATTTACACCTTACACTACAAGTGATATTTGAAAATTTTGCCAAAATTGTACGAGCCGCTAAGCGAGTGCAATTTCGCATAATTTTCAAATATCACGAGTGGTGTAAATCCTTACATGTAATTATACGAGCAAAATCATATGATTACTCATTTATTATATATATGCATGACAAAATTACGACACGTACGCTTCGTACTCACTCAGTCACACCTTTAAAAACATCTTGTTTCATTACTTGACAAGAAACATTTTCACTCTGGGTGTTCTCTGTACTCATTTCAAAATATTTACATGGAATTTTTAATTCATAATGTGCCACAAGTCGGTGGAAATATGAAAACTCCCCATTGCAGAATTGGGCGCCATTGCAGAATTGAGCTATTCCAATTTTAATCCACACCCCCCCCCCCCCCCCCCCTTGTTGAGGAGGGGGTGTAATTGACAGTCGGACCTACGGTTTCAGATTCGCAGTTTCAGATTCAGATTCAGATTCGAATCTGAAACTAGAGCTGCATTCTGCGTAGAAAACCGTAGATTGCCGCGAAGTCCATCTGTGGGTGCCAATCACTTATCAAATATACCCATGTCCATGAAAGTGAGCTTCAAATAAACCTATTTTGCAGCCTGTAGAGCGCTTTATTTGGTCAGGAAAAATCCAGATAGCGAACCAGACATAACGCTCTTGCGACGTTTCGACATGTTGTCTCGAGCACTCGTTAAAATATAATCCGTTTCTTAACAAAATGTACAAGGTTTACGCCATTCTTTTGTCGAATATATCAATAACTATGATATAATTGATAGCCTAAAGCAAATTACAGTTTTCTAACGCTTACCGTTTCGCCAGGAAAAATCCAGAAAGACAGCCAGCGAAACGCGGCTTTAGTAATCTGACACGAACGCAAACAACAAAGTCGAGAACAAAATCGATTCGTGAGAGTCATCTTTATCTTTTAAAGACTTCTTTTATCAAATATACCTATCCTCAAACATTGGAAAATATTGAAAAAATAATTTTTCTTTCAAAGTACTACTCGTTTGGACAGGAAAAATCCAGAAGTGAAACGAGTGCTTAAACAAAAAATCAGGGGGGATTTGCAATCGGGCTTTTTTCTTATTTTTAGTATCTTTAACTCAACCTATGAACTGTTTGTAATATATCTTAACAGAAATATTCCAACATTTGGCATCTTAAAATGTATAAACTTCAAACTCCCTAAAACAAATCTATATTGCTATTATTGCCCAAAAAACTAGTCTAATTCTGGGGTTCAACCCCCCGGCATTTTTTAGTTTCATATTCGTAACTGGCCAGTTTCAGATTCAGTTTCAGATTCGAGCCAAAAAGCTGTCGCTGATTGTAAAAACGCGGATCGTGGATAAACATTACAAGGTGATGGCCCCGCATGTCAAATATACCCATGTGGAATAAATTTTGATTTCGACAGTGTTGTTCTCAATTTTTTACAACTTTTTAGAAAGTCAGGAAAAATCCGGGAAGCTTGTAGTACATAATGTTGATACAACTTTCCGACACGTTATTTTGAGCGCCGATGAAAGTATTATATCATTTCCTAGCAAAAGGCATAAAGTTTATACGATTCTTTTGTCGAATATATCCATTATTGTAATATACCTAATAGTTTGATGCAAATTACAGTTTTCTAGCGCTTACTGTTTGGCCAGGAAAAATCCAGAAAGACAGCCAGCGAAACGCGGCTTTAGTAATCTGACACGAACGTAAACAACAAAGTCGACAACAAAATCGCTTCGTGAGAGTCATCTTTATCTTTTAAAGACTTCTTTTATCAAATATACCCATCCTCAAACACTGGAAAACATTGAAAAATTACTTTTTCTTTCAAAGTACTACTCGTTTGGACAGGAAAAATCCAGAAGTGAAACTATTGTTTAAACAAACGATCAGGGGGGGGGGGGGGGGGGTCCAAGCCGGCTGTTTTCTTATTTTTAGTATTTTTAACCCAATTTATGAACTGTTTGTAAAAATATCGTAACAGTAATATTCTAAAATTGGGCATTTTAAAATATATAAATTTCAAACTCCGTAAAACAAATCTATATTGGTATTATTGCGCCAAAGAAATAGTCTAATTCTGGGGTTCAACCCCCGGCATTTTTTAGTTTCATATTCGAAACTGGCCAGTTTCAGATTCAGTGAATCTGAAACTAGCCAATCACGAATATGAAACTACAAAATGCCGGGGGGTTAAACGCCAGAATGGGGCTAGTTCTTTGCCGCAATATAGACTTGAGCTTATATATTTTGAAAGAGTTTGAGCTTATATATTTTAAAATGACAATTGTTAGAATGTTAGTGTTAAAATATTTTTACAAACAGTTTGTAAGTTGGGTTAAAAAACCTGTAGGAAACAAAACTTAAGTTGAGTAACCCCCCTGATTTTGCGTTTAAGCACTCGTTTCACTTCTGGATTTTTCCTATCCAAATGACAAGTGCTTTGAAAGAAAAATTACGTCTACAATTTTTTATGATATTTGAGGATAGGTATATTTGATAAAAGAAGTCTTTAAAAGATAAAGATCACTCTCACGAAGCAATTTTGTTGTCGACTTTGTTGTTTACGCTCGTGCCAGATTACTAAAGCCGCGTTTCGCTGGCTGTCTTTCTGGATTTTTCCTGGCCAAACGGTAAACGCTAAAAAACTGTAATTTGCTCCAAACTATTAAGCATATTACAATAATGGATATATTTGACAAAAGATTCGTGTAAACTTTATACCTTTCGCTAGGAAATGATATAATACTTTCATCGGCGCTCAAAATAACGTGTCGGAAAGTTGTATCAACATTATGTACTACAAGCTTCCCGGATTTTTCCTGACTTTCTAAAAAGTTGTAAAATAATGAGAACAACCCTGTCGAAAGCAAAATTTATTCCACATGGGTATATTTGACATGCGGTCCATCACCTTGTAAGGTTTATCAACAGTCCGCGTTTTTACAATCAGCGACAGCTTTTTGGCTCGAATCTGAAACTGAATCTGAAACTGGCCAGTTACGAATACGAAACCAAAACATGCCGGGGGGTTCTACCCCAGAATTAGACTATTTCTTTGGCGCAATAATAGCGATATAGATTTGTTTTACGGAGTTTGAAATTTACATATTTTAAAATGCCAAATTTTAGAATGTTAGTGTTACGATATTTTTACAAACAGTTCATAAATTGGGTTAAAAATACTAAAAATAAGAAAAAAGCCGGCTTGGACCCCCCCCCTGATCTTTTGTTTAAACATTAGTTTCACTTCTGGATTTTTCCTGTCCAAACGAGTAGTACTTTGAAAGAAAAAGTAATTTTTCAATATTTTCCAGTGTTTGAGGATGGGTATATTTGATAAAAGAAGTCTTTAAAAGATAAAGATCACTCTCACGAAGCAATTTTGTTGTCGACTTTGTTGTTTACGTTCGTGCCAGATTACTAAAGCCGCGTTTCGATGGCTGTCTTTCTGGATTTTTCCTGGCCAAACGGTAAGCGCTAGAAAACTGTAATTTGCTCCAAACTACTAAGCATATTACAATAATGGATATATTTGACAAAAGATTCGTGTAAACTTTATACCTTTCGCTAGGAAATGATATAATACTTTCATCGGCGCTCAAAATAACGTGTCGGAAAGTTGTATCAACATTAAGTACTGCAAGCTTTCCGGATTTTTCCTGACTTTCTAAAAAGTTGTAAAATAATGAGAACAGCCCTGTCGAAAGCAAAATTTATTCCACATGGGTATATTTGACATGCGGGTCCATCACCTTGTAAGGTTTATCAACAGTCCGCGTTTTTACAATCAGCGACAGCTTTTTGGCTCGAATCTGAAACTGAATCTGAAACTGGCCAGTTACAAATATGAAACTAAAAAATGCCGGGGGTTGAACCCCAGAATTAGGCTATTTCTTTGGCGCAATAAATAGCAATATAGATTTGTTTTACGGAGTTTGAAATTTATATATTTTAAAATGCCAATTTTAGATTGTTAGTGTTAAGATATTTTTACAAACAGTTCTTAAATTGGGTTAAAAATACTAAAAATAAGAAAAAAAGCCGGCTTGGAACCCCCCCTGATTTTTTGTTTAAACATTAGTTTCACTTCTGGATTTTTCCTGTCCAAACGAGTAGTACTTTGAAAGAAAAATTAATTTTTCAATATTTTCCAGTGTTTGAGGATGGGTATATTTGATAAAAGAAGTCTTTAAAAGATAAAGATGACTCTCACGAAGCGATTTTGTTGTCGACTTTGTTGTTTACGTTCGTGTCAGATTACTAAAGCCGCGTTTCGCTGGCTGTCTTTCTGGATTTTTCCTGGCCAAACGGTAAGCGTTACAAAACTGCAATTTGTTTTAGGCTATCAATTATATCATAGTGATGGATATATTCGACAAAAGAATGCCGTAAACCTTGTACATTTTGTTAAGAAACGGATTATATTTTAACGAGTGCTCGAGACAACATGTCGGAACGTCGCAAGAGCGTTATGTCTGGTTGGCTTTCCGGATTTTTCCTGACCAAATAAAGCGCTCTACGGGCTCCAAAACATGTTTGTTTGAAGCTCACTTTCATGGACATGGGTATATTTGATAAATGATTGGCACCCACAGATGGACTTCGCGGCAATCTACGGTTTTCTACGCAAAATGCACCTCTAGTTTCAGATTCGAATCTGAATCTGAATCTGAAACTGCGAATCTGAAACCGTAGGTCCGACTGTGTGTTATTGACGAATCCAGTTGGAATTTCCGGGGGAGGGGGTTGAGTCTACTTGGAATTTTCTGGGGAGGGGGTTGGAATTTCCAGGGGAGGGGGGCTAAGTCTACTTGGAATTTCCAAGGGAGGGGGGTTGAGTCTACTTGGAACTTCCAGGAGGAGGGGTAAATTTACATCAGAAAATAGCAGAAATTCAGAAGGGGGTGGTAAAAAAAAAGGTTCCTCAACAGGGGGGGGAGTGCGGGTAAAAATTGGAATAGCCCAATTATTGTCAACATCATTCCCAGGGCCTTCTCTAGCTGCAGTACAATTAATAAAATAATATTTATTGTACTGCAGTACAATAGCGAAGTGCACAGTTACTATTTATAAACCAAAACTCAGACAAACAAACCGAACTTGAATCTCGAGGGATTTCTAATAAGCAATTTTCTTTTGTTGGAAATGCAAGAAAAAATTATAAACTCAGACAACATGACTTTGACTTCATCTGGGCACTTCGCTATTAATTAATAAAATAACTGTACTTCTCTCAACCAATCAAAATGTAGTAATTTTGTCATGCATGTAATAAGAAAGAAGTTGGAAACCATATTAGAGCCTGTATTTTGCCAGAAAGAAATCGTACCTTTTTGTTTTGTCACTTTTGTGGATCTTTTTACTAAGTGCTTCAGAACTTTCTCCAATTCATCTTCATGTCCTATAGCATATTGGATAATATGATATGGAACAAAAAATAGTGATTAATTACAATATAAATGCATTTTGTTCAACTACGACATTAGATGGGCAGGGTTGTGCAAAAATATAAACAAATTACATAATTAGACGTGGTATTTATGCTACTCTGTTTATATATGTGATTGCATAGGAACACCACTCAATGTGGATATCGATCCTCCAGATATTATTCAACTATATAAATTTATATGGGGTCACCACACAAAGTGCATGTCGCTCGAAATTAAATAATACATAAGTTACCAATGTTAATCAGTTCCCCCTCATATGCCTTAATTGGTTCCATGTTGTACCAAAAGAGTTGCTCCCACTACCAGCGAAAGTTCATCAGAACATTTTATAAGCTTCCTTGGAGCTATTGAAAACTTGTCATCGCTTCCAAAAAAAATAGATAATGATTCTCCTTCACTTCTGCAATATTTAAAAATATAAAATTATTTGCTTTTCTGATATAGTTGAGTGTTACCAAAATAACCCCCCCCCCCCCCCAACCTCGTCCCCAGAACAATTTGTGCAGAGGAACTGGATGGGCCTGCCTCCTCCACAAACCATCCCCTGTCCATGATGCAACGAGGGCCTGCGGAGGAGGCAGGAGCTGGGCTAAGAAATGGCGGGAACAAATGTCCCTGATTTTTCTGATAAAAAAACAAACATGTTTCCCGTGTGCAGACTGTACGTTGAATAATTTTGTCAAGCCAGCTAGGTCCACAATTTAATTAATATGTCATGATTAAATTTGGTCAAACTGCAGTACTGCAGGAAAGTCTGTCAAAAGAACACTTAAACAAACAAAATTAGGTTGGTGTACTGTCGAAATTCGTCTCTGTCTCACAAGGGTTGGACCGTATTCAATATGAAAGTTTTCGTTATAAGTGCCTTTGGCTTTGATAGCTTGTCACATTTTCGTTGTTGGATCACAGATAATAAAAAAACCCCATTATATTACCCATGGTTGCATGAACCTTGCACACGAGTGCAAGATTCAACAACGAAAATGTGACTAGCTATCAAAGCCAAAGGCACTTATAACAAAAACTTTCAGTAATAACAGTATTATCCGCCGACTATTTGTTCAACCAATAAAAGTACTACGTGTAGGCAGTGTTGAAGTACATATATAGAAAAACTATTACAAACTAGTCGAAAACCTTTTTTTTTGCGAGTTGTTTTTGTAAAACTTTCGCGCCTCGAGACGAGAGCTCGGTTGGAAAATAATTGTTGAAATAATGGTGTTCAAAGTGACCTCACCTTCTAAAGTCTTTGATATAGTCGTTCTTGTAGTCATTGTTATCTCCACTACAGCACCAGAAGAAAAATAACAGCAAGAAAAAGAATGGCGACCAAAAACTGAAGACCCAAAAAAGACCAACAGTTCACACGTTACGAAGTCCAGTCCAGTAGTCCACTGTCAAAAAAGCATGATTGATGCACGTGATATTTTGAAAACACTTATTTGATTGGTTATACTGTACGTGGTTTATTAGGCACGTGAACATGGCATGTCTCCAAACAAATCCGGAACGCGAGAAAGCACTGATAAAATTCACTATAACTCAATATGGGCTAAAATGTAAAATGAAACGACTTCCTCCAAACCTCGAATATTTAGGGTCGATGAGTAGTGACAGCGAGAATGAAAGTGTACCAAAGCAAGCAACACTAGAATATTCACGCAAGTACTCAAGATCGACTAGTAGAAACGGCAGTGATAGTGAGTTTGAAAATGAACTTCTTATCACAAAACAACATGTAGTAACACCTCCACGCAAATACATCATGCATGTAAACGTTCATATTCATTGAATATCCTGCATTCCGCATGCATGAAGCTACAGTATAGACAATTTTAGCTGAGAAAATGGAATTACAAATTTATGTATATCATAATGGGATTTGCATAAACTTACTGTAGGATCAACTTTTACCTAAAGTTGGGAAAATTTGTAAGGTATGATTGGAAGATATTGTGAAAATCTTTGAATGGAATATTTCAAAGATTTGAACGAGTTCTTGGAAGAATATTTTGCAAGACCATGCCAAGATGCCAAGTAAGGGCCATCATGAAAACTACTGGGAAACCAGTAATGATGTATTTAATAACCCTCATTAAATAAAGTATTTCTTCTTCAAGATCTTACCAAGATCTTTGGACAAAATCTTGAAATATGTATCTCTCCAAATTGGGTTTTTTTCCCAAGATCTTACCAAGATCTTGCCATTTATTACATGGAGATCCCTTGTTAAATCGTGATAAGATATTTGTAAGAAAATTTTATTTTCATGATCTTACAAGATATTGCAAGATTTTACAAGAGGAAAATATTATTTAACATCTTTGCAAGATCTTGCAATATCTTGTAAGACCTTACAAGAAGAAAATCTTATTTGACATCTTTTGAAGATCTTGCAATATCTCGTAAGATCTTACAAGAAGAAAATCTTATTTAAGATCTTTGCAAGATCTTGAAACATCTTGCAATATCTCGTAAGATCTTACAAGAAGAAAATCTTATTTAAGATCTTTGCAAGATCTTACAAAATCTTGTAAGATCTTACAAGAAGAAAATCTTATTTAAGATCTTTGCAAGATCTTACAAGATCTTGTAAGATCTTGTAAGATCTTACAAGATCTTGCCAAGATCTCCAACCTGGGTTTCCACAATTATGGAAAGTTATCTCAATACCCAGGGTCAGCTTTTATCTAATTATGCACATCAACATAGGCTATATTGTTACCCAGAACAAGCCTGGTGAAAATCCTTGCCAGGATCCTTGCCAGGATCCTGTAAGGATCCTTGCCAGGATCCTCAAGGATCCTGCATCAGGATCCTTGTAAGGATCCTCAAGGATCCTTGTAAGGATCCTCAAGGATCCTCAAGGAACCTTCAGGATCCTTACAAGGATCCTTAAGGATTCGCAATCCTTGCAAGGATCCTCGGCAAGTTCCTTGAGGATTGCCAGGATCCTTGAGGATCCTTGCAAAATCCTTAAGGATCTTGAGTGATCCTTGCAAGATCCTTAAGGATCCTTGCAAGATCCTTAAGGATCTTGAGTAATCCTTGCAAGATTCTTAAGGATCTTGAGTAATCCTTGCAAGATCCTTAAGGATCTTGAGTAATCCTTGCAAGATCCTTAAGGATCTTGAGTAATTGAGTTGTGTATGTACTATGAGTATTTTAGTTGCCTATAATGTTCAATCTTATACTGATTTGTATTATAAAAATCATGTTTCCCACCTGGTAATTTTACATCCTAAAAATATGCATCAATAATGAACAAAAACTAGTTATATAATATAATCGTTAATCATATACCAAATCCTTAGTGCGTTTAGATGTTAGGTTCACTTGGTTCTTGCTTGCTCAATCTTTGTTTCGCATATCATCATTTTTGGTTGCAAGTCACAACAACTTGTTGGTGGCTTTTATTAAACTGATCTTCATACTTTATGCAGTAGAGCGCAAATAGCGCATTGAACTAAAGGTAAACGCAACTATGATACCTGCTCTTGTGAGCATAAGTAAACACTGGTTCGACAGATTAGATTTTTAGTAGAGCGCAAATAGCGCATTGAACTAATGGTAAACGCAACTATGATACCTGCTCTTGTGAGCAATAGTAAACACTGGTTCGACAGATTAGATCTTTAGTATGGCGCAAATAGCGCATTGAACTAAAGGTAAACGTAACTATTATACCTGCTCTGTTAAACGTTTAAGCTTATTCCCACTCTGAAGTCTGAGCGGGATAATTGTGAGCATTAGTAAACAGGTTCGACAGATTAGATTTTTAGTAGAGCGCAAATAGCGCATTGAACTAAAGGTAAACGTAACTATTATACCTGCTCTGTTAAACGTTTAAGCTTATTCCCACTCTGAAGTCTGAACAGGATAATTGTGAGCATTAGTAAACAGGTTCGACAGATTAGATTTTTAGTAGAGCGCAAATAGCGCATTGAACTAAAGGTAAACGTAACTATTATACCTGCTCTGTTAAACGTTTAAGCTTATTCCCACTCTGAAGTCTGAGCGGGATAATTGTGAGCATTAGTAAACAGGTTCGACAGATTAGATTTTTAGTAGAGCGCAAATAGCGCATTGAACTAAAGGTAAACGTAACTATTATACCTGCTCTGTTAAACGTTTAAGCTTATTCCCACTCTGAAGTCTGAACGGGATAATTGTGAGCATTAGTAAACAGGTTCGACAGATTAGATTTTTTTAGTCCAAAACAATGCCAACTAAATGCTGTCTTTGTTGATACAACTTAAATAACAATGCATACCTTCAAATGTTTGATGATACCACTCAAATGCTACTTCTGTTAACCAGGATTATTTAAACCACAATTTGACATCTTCCAAAGTTATAAGGTTTACTGCCATCATTCAGTTAAAACAAGAAATCAGAAAATAATCTACGCTCTTCGTTTGAGTCATGAACGCTCGACATGAGAGTCGTTAGAAGAGAATGTGATATATGAAGCCAATAGTTTTGAATCACCGCGTGCATTTACCGAGTTTTGATTGGCCAGCGGCCAGTAGCGAGTAAGGAAACAGTCAGAACAAGTCCGTGTGTCAAGGTATCAAATTATCGTGTTCTTTTTCATCTAGTACTTTTTTATTTTTGCGCAGCAACGAATATTTAGAATCTGTGTTAAGTAAAAAACTACATGACAGATCTTAGTTGATTCATATTTGCTGAATACCACTGATTTCCACGGTTGCCGTTTGGTGGTATGTACACGCATTCGACCCGCTGCTATTGCTATAAATAACAACTGAAGTCACTGAACACTGTATAATACGCAACGTCTACAGAATGCTGATATGAATATATTCATATAATGATTATATTTAGATAAATATGCTAAAGATTTACCAATTTACTCATTGGAAATTTATTTCGCTTTTTGAATGACTGAATTCCTTCAGGTAATTTTACACAATTACACCAGCTATTCTTACAGGATCCTGCAAAGATTATTCAAAACTCCTCACTGGTCTTGTGATTCCTGACAGCATGACCAGTATTATTTAAAATTCCTCAAAGATCCTGCAAGGATTATTTAAAATTCCTTAAGGATCCTTGCAGGATCCTGACCTTACAGGATCCTGCAAGGATTATATGAAATTCCTTGCAGGATCCTGACCTTACAGGATCCAGCAAGGATTATGTGAAATTCCTTGCAGGATCCTGACCTTACAGGATCCTGCAAGGATTATGTGAAATTCCTTGCAGGATCCTTGCAGGATCCTGACCTTACAGGATCCTGCAAGGATTATTTAAACTTCCTTAAGGATCCTTGCAGGATCCTGACCTTACAGGATCCTGCAAGGATTATTTAAAATTCCTTACGGATCCTTGCAGGATCCTGACCTTACAGGATCCTGCAAGGGTTATATGAATTTCCTTGCAGGATCCTGACCTTACAGGATCCTTCAAGGATTATATGAAATTCCTTGCAGGATCCTGACCTTACAGGATCCAGCAAGGATTATGTGAAATTCCTTGCAGGATCCTGACCTTACAGGATCCTGCAAGGATTATGTGAAATTCCTTGCAGGATCCTGACCTTACAGGATCCTGCAAGGATTATTTAAAATTCCTTACGGATCCTTGCAGGATCCTGACCTTACATGATCCTGCAAGGGTTATATGAAATTCCTTGCAGGATCCTGACCTTACAGGATCCTTCAAGGATTATATGAAATTCCTTGCAGGATCCTGACCTTACAGGATCCAGCAAGGATTATGTGAAATTCCTTGCAGGATCCTTGCAGTATCCTGACCTTACAGGATCCTGCAAGTATTATTTAAAATTCCTTAAGGATCCTTGCAGGATCCTGACCTTACAGGATCCTGCAAGGATTATTTAAAATTCCTTACGGATCCTTGCAGGATCCTGACCTTACAGGATCCTGCAAGGGTTATATGAAATTCCTTGCAGGATCCTGACCTTACAGGATCCTTCAAGGATTATATGAAATTCCTTGCAGGATCCTGACCTTACAGGATCCAGCAAGGATTATATGAAATTCATATATATATATATATATATATATATATATATATATATATATATATATATATATATAGTACCAGACAGTACTGTGAAAAGGAACCCATGGCTGCCATTGGACTGGCTAGCAAAATGCATTTGGGTTGTCCTCTACTTTCATTATAACTGCGTGTTATATTCATTTTGACAGTCTATTTTTTATTTTTCAAGTTCAGCAATGCTTGTATAATAATTATTATAAAATTTTATATATATATATATATATATATATATATATATATATATATATATATATATATATATATATATTTATAAAATAAGGTGTCCTCTACGCACGCTCTTATTGGCTGGGCTCCGTGCATTTGTAAGAGAACAGTGATCATGAATGACGTAAAATGGCGTCAGCTGGCCGGAAAAGCCCGCCAAATTCCTAAACTACCTCACTTTTAGTTTGATTTTTCCTCTTCTTATTTTATAAAACAAATAAAACATGTCGCTCCTGTGCATATGTACTCTTATAAAGGTACTGTACGTCATTTAAACACGAAAGAAGTGTAAAAGCACTCGGCTATCGCCTCGTGCCTCTACTCAACTTCTTTCGTGTCCAAATGACGTCAAACGTGCCTTTATAAGAGTACATATGCACGGAGCTTTATGTTTTATTTGTTATTATATATATATATATATATATATATATATATATATATATATATATATATATATATATATATATATATATATATATATATATATATTTGTGAAATTCATTACTAATTCATGAGTTTTGCAGCCAATCCAATTTCGGAAATTACGTCATATGTATACCCCTGTAAACCCCATACAAACTAAAACCAATGATGCTAGTTAGTTACAACCACTGGTGGATGTATACTCTTCTGATACAACCACTAGTGCTTGTAACTAATTAGCATATCAATATCCCAAAGGGATTTTTGCTATTCATTCATTTCACAAGTTGTTTATTCGGCTCGTGATTGTATATTCAATACAACACGGACGCTCGTGTTGTAAACATTACATATATATGCTGTATATATATAATTTATATATATATTGTATTTTTTTATTGTAGGAATTTGTAGGACAATTGAATTTAAAGGCAGGTCAAAATGTTCTAGATATCGGTTGTGGAATTGGTGGCAGTGCGTTTTATATGGCTGAGGTAAATGAAAGAAATTATATTTTTAATATTTAGATTAATGATTACTGCCAAATTTATTAGGTATTAACCCTTTATTGGCCAGGTTTCTGGGACAAAAAGCAACTGTGGCCATGCACGTAAAGGGTTAATTGTACTGGAAAATTTTCATGAATACTGTATACATTGCAAAAAAAAAGTGGACAACCTGAAGTATATGCATTATTCCAGTACTCCAGCATACTTGAGGCCCTGTTGCACAGTGCAATTTTTCATGGAACTTGTCTCGCAACGGCGGTGTGAGACAAGTTGCATGAACCATTGCACCATGTAACATGCTGTGCAATGGTCAAAATCGTTGCGAGACAAGTTGCAACAATCGTTGCACAAGGGCCTTTAAGGCCTGGCCAAACGCTTTCAACATCACATTCAACATTATTCAACATTGTTGAACGATGTTGAATAATGTTGAAAGCACGAGTGGCCAAATGAATTCAACATTGTTCAACATTCATGAATGACAATTAATTGAACGCGGGCTACCACAAAAGCTGGAATCGACAATATCCCGCATGGCGCATGTCTCTGTTCAACAAAGTTGAATGAAATGTGGCCAAATGCGTTCAACACCTTTCAACATTTTGAGAATAATAGAAATGTTGAACGCATGTTGAACGAAAATTTGAACATGTTCAAATGATGTTCAAATTTCGTTCAACATCATTCAACACCATTCAACAACGTTCAACATCATTCAACAGGGGTGGCCAAACGCTTTCAACATGTTCAATTCAACAATGTTCAACGATGTTGAATGAAATGTTGAAAGCGTTTGGCCAGGCCTTTAGACTTTACTGTATGTAGAAACTGTAGGAAACCACCTCAAACAGGATTTCTTTTTATTTATTCTTGTCCAGGATTTTTTATCCAAATTATTTTGTAATTTTTTTTCTTTAAATACCCCAGAAATTCAATGCAAATGTTTTGGGGATAGACTTGTCAACGAATATGGTGACTATTGCAATGGAGAGAGCAGCAAAGGAAACAGATTTGAAAGATAAGGTTTGTAAAACCGGGCCTGTAGTTGCTTACCAGTCCGAACGTCCTCAAGTCAAAACGTCCACTGTCAAAGTCAAAACGTCCTCGGGTCAAAATATTCCCAGGTCATAACGTCCTCAGATCAGAGTCGTAACGTCCCCAGATCAAAGTCTGCCAGATTTAAATAAGGTTCAGAACATAATAACCAATAATAATTGGCTAGAAACGTTTCGTGCTGCTGACAATATGTCAATATTAGTCGATGGACGACTTTGAGTGGTTGCATAGGAGGACGTGCACCGAATTGTGGTACAAGAACACTTCCAGGACGCATGACAACAAGTTATAATTTTTGTCTGTTAATAAAACAGTTTTAGTGATATTTCATTTTATGAAATTCTGTTATAAGAATGTCTGTCACTTTAAAGTCTTTTGCAATTTCGCACCAACTTTGTGAATAGCGCGCAAAATTACGTACAGTAGATAACCCACAGCATGCTTTATAAGTTAACTTTCATTTTAATAAAATTAATGTACTTCGTGTCCTTTGTATTGAATGTTTACGCTCGATTTCTATATGTTTTTGCTTTTTAATATAAACAACATATAAAAAGATAGCAAGGTTCGTCGAGGTTCGTTGATAATTTTTAGAAAGCGTTTTAGTTCATTTGACAACTGTGTTTAGACAAAGATAAGTATACACAAGTTTCCTAGAAGGTAATATAAAGGTAAAGTTTCCTAGGATACGAGGACGTTTTGACCCAGGACACGAGGACGTTTTGACATGACGTTTTGACCGGATACCCTGTAGCTTAGTCAAGGGCGGATTAAAGTGCTATGAAACGAAAAGTCAGTCTTATTTGAAAGAACACTTAAAATGACAAAGTAACATCTCTTGCAGTTTTTCGTTTCCTTGCTTCGTTCTTGAGATTAGTGAGTTTGTTTGATATGCAAATTAAACATTTTGTCGTCGTACGTGCATAATGTCAGTTATTAGAGAAGGTTAAATATCATTTCTGTTACCAAAACCAAATTAATTCGAAGGCAGGGGCGTCGAAGCGACACTACAAGTGGGGGACCCAAAGTTTTTAGGGGGTTCCAGGGGTATGCCCCCCCCTCTCTCGGGATATTTTGAAATCTAGAGTCATTGAAATGCCATTATTATATGCCTTTATTATATCTTTATTCAAAGTCATGGGTTAGCTAGGGTTAGTGTATTGTGTTGGGTCAGGCTTACAAGAGGTACATTTAAAAACAGAATTCAATGTATAAAATATATGGCATGTATAAAAATTGTTTTCTTGTTGATTTTGTTAATCATAACTTTATTACTGGCCTTGTTTATTAGGCAAAAACAAACAAACCTGGGTTTCCGGTTTCCCGAGCCTACCTAGTTTTTTGCTCGCAAAATGCCGACCCCAATCTTTTTATTGAATTTTTAAGGAGCATGTGCCCGAGTTGCAGCATGATTTGCATCTTGGGATAGCAAGCGTTGCGTCAGAACCTAAATGAGCTTTAATAGATGTGCTCGCGTAATTGACATTTGGTGTTGGAAAGAATATTCTTGTTATTCCTAGGCACTAAATTAAAAAAAAAAATCCGACCTACCCTACCTAAGTTTTTGTGAAGCCGTCCCCCCGCTTCCGACGCCCCTGTTCGAAGGAAGTATGTGGGTGTGTTTCGCCCACAACACTAAAGATGCATGTAGATTTTCAAATGATTACGTTTGATAATAGCAAGATATATTAACTTTTTTCGATAACTCATTATGCACATCACATGTGACGTCAAAATGTTTAATTGCGTATCAAACAAACTGAGATATCTCAAGAACGAAGCAAGGAAGCAAAAAACTGCAAAAGATATTACTTTGTTATTTTAAGTGTTCTTTCAAATAAGACAGACTTAATTTTCGCCACGTGACACCCTGTTATGTCATGGCAACACCCAACCATGCTTTATTACACGTGCAGTAAATTTAATAACACGTGGATAAAAAAGCACGGTTGCCGATTTTTAAAATTGTGAAGCTATACCGAGTAATACAAGAGATTGAACAGCTTGGAATATCCGTGTAACACGCAGCACTTTTAAACCTGTAGACGCATGTGCACAGCGCGTACCTATATATGATTTTTCCTTGTCTTCAGTTTTGTGCTTATATTCTTGTTCCACATATTCATGTTCCTCTGGTTAGGTTCAACTGAAAGTAATGGATGCAATGACTGCAAAGTTCGAGCCCGAGTCATTTGATGTGATCTATTCTCGCGATACAATCTTACATATTGAGCAGAAAGAAGAACTTTTCAAACTGTGTCTGGTAGGTTGTTAAACTACACATACTCTATACAGCATGTTCTAGAGATTTATATGTAAGAGTGTAAGAATACCGTAAACTGCGGATTATAAGCCCCCGTTTACAATGGGCTATCTACCAAGAGAGCATCAAGTTAAGAGAGCGAATGTATTGTAATGGTCTAGTTCTATCCTATCCTTATTAAGTTTTTTTTAAGACATACCTAATGTGGGTTTTGCGTGGAAATCTACACATTCTTCTCGTGAAAAGAAAATGGCGGGAAAAGTTTTATAGGAGTGAATTACTGCGAGCAGACATTATGTAAACAAACTGCAAGGCGATTCGCCTTCGACCTATCTTCATTGGCGAAATAAACGTCTATACTTACACACCATATCGTTGACTACCTCCATTGGTAACTTAATTACATGTATAGGGGTAAGACGGGAGAGGAGCGAAAAGCTCTGGTAGGAAGCGGTACGAACCTCACTTTCATGCTATTCAGGCTATATTTGGCTACAAATCTCACAGTGATGGAAAATGTCAGGCAGCGCTGCTGTCAGGAAATTTTTTTGTAAAAGTTGTTCGCAGGAAATTTTTTGTATCTTGCAGGAAATATTTGTCAGTTTTTTTAATCCAAGTCAAAGTTTAAAGATAAATTTCCTATTCTTCAAAAAATCGAAAAGCGTCACGGTCACACAATCGCACAATTTTGATGGCATCACTTTTGATCGAATATCAAGTTTCATATTCGATGACTCATCTTTCTATATTCTTGCCAAACCCAGCGGCGATTTGTAAACAATTCAAAAATGTTTTGAAGGTTTATTACATGACCTTAACCTGTTTAAGTTTCGTCATTATATCCTTGCGCAAATGACGCAACGATTTGTTCTAGAAAACCATAAAATATTTATCATTTCAGTATAGTGTCGCATTGTTGCTGTTGCAGGCTGCAGCTGTCATTGTGCATTTGCAAGAATGAAAGCTGCTTTTATCTTATTCAACTGTTTCAGCATTTCGATTTTTGACGCTAGTACTTGTATTACGTAGTATTCAATTGAGACAGTTCGCTATTTCAAAGTATGTATAGATACAAACTTGCAAGTCTGGTGTTATCAGAACTTATAAAATTGAAATATTCTATCAGGCAGGAAATCGTTAATTTAGTTTAGCAGGAAATATTTATTTTTGGATTTTGCTGCCAGGAAGAAAAATGCTTTATCTAGGACTGAAATCTCATTGGCTGATCTGATACATGTTTAACCAATCATATCACTCTTTTTGATGGTTATCCAATCTGAGATGGTGAACACGTTCTGTTCGTTTTAGAAATGGTTGAAACCCGGAGGGCAGCTTTTGATCTCCGATTACTGCTGCGGCACCAACATCGACAATGAAGAATTCAAGAATTATGTCAAACAAAGGAATTACTACTTATTAGATCCAGCTTCTTATGGAAAGGTATTACTTATTGTATTTACTGCTAGTTGTACATGAGTGCGCCGAGCGCCGATATTTTGGTCGTTGTTTACATTGTGTCAATCCCTACTTGACACCGGGTCAAGTATGAGTTCAGTTATAAGTCAAGGTTATTTTAATGTTCGACAATAGCTCATTAGCTCTTCTAAAATCAGTATGGACAAAGCTTTTCCACTCTCATATGTCCTTCCGCGTTTGCTAAGTTTCATAATTATTATCTCGCAACTTGCTGTCTGGGATCTTGTGTTAGGGGGCGATTACATGGACCGGGCTGGCCCAGTTAACCCGGATGAAAATGTCCATGTAATCGTTTTCATCCCGGCAAACCGGGCTGAAAAACTGTTGAACTCGCTTCGATACACGTTCGTTTGCTTGACTGTGTGAATAAATAGTGCTCAAAGGAACTGAAATAGAAA